>OX424576.1:37317320-37917320 GCA_949152435.1 Gastracanthus pulcherrimus | reverse complement strand
ATATGTTCATTTGAATACTAAAAGATTTTTTTCCTGAATAATAAACTTTAAAATTACAAAAATTAGTTGGATTGAATTTGTAATACAAAGATGAATAATGATTTGCAATTTTTTTGACTGCTAATCAAACTTAAAATAATAATAAGAAATATATTAATATGCTCAAGAATTCGAATTTCCTTCGACTGGCATAGGTTCATACAAAAGTCTTCTCTTCGTTATAATAAGCTAAGGCATGCACCGTTTGCTTTAACGGCTCCTCATTTCCTACCTACGCAAACTCGTCCAAACTCTACAACAATACACCTCTAATGTACCCAGGAATCATCCGAACGAGCATAATATTCCCTCTGATAAATAAGCACACACGCGTTTCCACGATGTTCAGAGAGCAAGCTTTCCACTCTCGAAGAGGAAATTGCAATTAGCTCATGCGAAAAGCCGTGTACAGAGGGAATTAGGCAGCCCACGTCCATGGCCAAGTGAGACAAGTTTGTCGGGAAAATTTGATCGTCGAGAACCGAGGGAAGGCCACGGGATGGCACACAGAGGGACTAAGCGAGCCGCACACGACCGGAGGCAACATCCGCGCGCGCCACCGCCGCCTATCGATTTTACGTCACAAACGCGCGCGCGCACCCCCGTGCGCGCTTGTAATAACGGCTGTGCTCTGCTCTATTAGCTGAAATTGACCAAAGCGGTATTCCGGGCGAACGATATTTTTGGAACTACTAGCCGATGACTGGATACTGATTGAAAATAATTTGTTTGATTGTGATTGACGATAAGTGCGGTAGATTAGTCAACGATATAAAAGTTTACTTTTGCTTATATAATGTCAGATAAATAGCAGATAAAAAATACACTTTATCTTTGATTAATGTGGATTTTATGTAAAGTGTACCTATGTATTATAAATATTAGGTGCAGTGGTCATTTTTATGTAAACAATTAGTTTGAATCTATTAAATTCTAAAAATGTGAAAAGTCAGTACTCAATGCAATCGGAGTGAGATTTTCACTGCAAAAATTGTATACGGCTAGCTTTTATATAGTGTACATATATAAGGAGTGCTGACCTTCCACAGATATATTTATATATTTCGTCTACAATGGTACCGACATAGAGACCCTTGTAACAATCAATTACAAGGAGATGCTCGAGACATTATATATTAATATTCTCTTAATATTACTTTTAATATTCATAAACGTTAAAGATTAGCAGCATCAATTATTTTATTTTGAAAAAAATAGTGTTAAAACATTTGAATTTTTATATTATCTTCGTTTACGATCTATGGATGAGAATACGATACATCGTTAGACATAAAAATGTTAATATCTAAATGTAAAAGGAACATCCTACTAGTCCGTGAGTCATAATTTGACTCAAATTTATTTTTTGGAGACCCTGAACTTTCCTTGTTTAGTTGTTGAGATCTTTGAATATAAAAATAAAACTCAAAGGAAATCACATGAAATTCTAATTACAGTTTTTTACTTTTAAGATGAAGAAAAACATAAGAAATTTAGTTATAATAAATTAAAAAATGCCATTTTATGTAAATAATGTACTGATGGAATGCAGAGCATTTTGGTTTTTAAAAAATCTTAAAAATAGGCAAGCGAAAGAATCTTTTTTATTATTCACACGCAAGTAATATGCTTGAGGGCCTATTACATTTTACGACAGGCTGCAACCCATTTTCAAAGCCTCGAAATAATTTGTGTATACCGCTGAACCTGAATGAACGCTTTACTGCAGTTTCACAGTTAACTATTTGTTTAAAATTGATGATGCGTCGACAGAGTTCAGAATGAAACTATGTTGCACACTGTTATAATTATAGAGATACTACAAAAAGTTTGAAAGATAATCATGCTAAACAATTACTGTTGGATTAAAATAGATGGTTCTGCTGAAATATAGTAAAATGTATTACTACAGTAAATCACAGTTATAAATTGAAATTAGTACAAAAATGCAGATGCAGTGCTTAAACCAACTGAGACTATATAAGTTATTACATATTTTATATATATATATATATATATATATATATATATATATATATATATATATATATATATATAGTTAGCGATGTCAATTTAAAAGTGGCATTATAACTGAATTTTTAAAATTTTTTACGAAAATATATATGCATATATGATTAGATTTTCAACCGTGGTTCTAAAAACGTAAGTTTTTGATTAATTTTATCATGTTACAAATTTACGAAATCTTGAAAAATATTTAATGTTACGGAATGGATTTTTTTCTGCGATTATAATTATAGTAAAATGTGCATATTAGATTGAAGGTTATAATAATTGGTTTCAGATAATTTTTTTAATGCATGAGTATAAAAAGCATACATTATCGTAGACTACTTTATATGGTTTCGTGTAAAATCCTACGTGGCTACATAGTCATATAGTCGTATAACTCAAAGATGGTTACAGCACTATATGGATGTTTATTAATATATACTATGAGAATCCTTGCACTGTCTAAAAACTATTATTTGAAACAAAAGCTTTAGACTTTCCTATTCAGGAATAATTGAAGGAAATCTAACGGAATGCAATCTCTTAAAATGTTCATTGTAATTTAGAATGAACAATAATTATTAATTTAATGGTTTTATATATTATATCAAGTCATCGCGTAATTAGCTAAGTATAACCATGGTAATAATTAAAATTATAATTAATGGAAAAGGAAAGGAATTGAATAATGTTTAGATTTTGTTTAAGCGCGTCGTCGAGTACTAAAAAAGACTTTCTCTACTTTCATGTGAGAACGAATGGGTGCAATCCCAGTAAAGGAATCCAACCTACTTTTACCGCTTTTATCAAAATCCACAACATTGCTCAACGATCATTCAAGCAAATAGAACCATTATATGAAAATGATGGAATAATGTTATTTTTAACAAAAATGTCAAACTATTTAATATATTTTAAAAATATATAACAGCATTATAAACAATCTTTAAAATATAAATATAATAAAAATAAAAGTATATATAATCTTCTTTATCTTCTTTAATAAAATTAATATATTTATTCTGATGAAAAAGTATTCGTTTATGTAACTTTAATATTAAATTCAAAGGTACCGTTAGAAGATTATTATGCTTCATTTATATAACGTAGAAAACAATGAATTTGAGATAATACATAGGAAATATAAAAAATAATTTTTATTCATGAACACTTAACATAAAAATACAATAATTTAAGATATTATTTTTGTTTTACAAAATACATATTTTTTTGCTAAAATTATTATATTTGTTAGTGTAATTATTAAGAACATAATGTGGTCAAAATCTATATTCCGTATTTTAAGCCTAGTGTCCCCGAATTTCATAGGTGCATGTAGTATATAAAAATAGTGTATAATTTTATGGATCGAACTCCATATAGTGTAAAAAAATCATTTTATATTCCTGAATATGCCTAACATCACAGAAAATAGATTTCCTTTGATTCGTTCTAGCAATTATATATTTTAGGCTTTTATATTTTTTTAATAAATATGTACTGAAATAATAAGACTTGTTGAATAGCTTATGCTTCCTCTTTGACGCTCTTATAATAGTAACAAAAGTTTAAATTAAGGGGATCTCAATTTTTCCTAAAATTGCCCCTTGCTTATGAATTAAAATGAAAGTTTTTTGAAAAATGTACGCGTCATTATGTAAACAAATAACCTAACCTCCATGACGACTATACATTTAAGGTACAAAACTTTAATTTAGTAAAATACTTAATGTTAGGATGATTAGAAGTGCCTATTACTTCGATTCTTATAAATATATCATTATTTCCATTATTAATTAATACATAAATTACTTATTTTATCAATTTTATATTAACTAGAATATTAAGCAGAATCCAGTTAGAAATTAGCTAAAAAGCATGTCGTTTTTAACTGATTTATAGCTAATTCCTTAACCAGAATTAAAGCAGATTTAGAAAATCTAGCTAATATACTATCATGTTTCTTTTTCTTTTAAAAGAGAAATTGAGGGGATGGATGGAATAACGGCATAACTCGAAAAATGTCGTTTTGAGAAAAATTATAATAACGTCGGAATCTTTGTTAGTTAATTTACATTTTTGTAATTTAACATAATCGTTCAAAACATAAGTTTACATAGAATTCGTAAAAGAAAAATACTAAAACTAAACATATGAGCTGAAAAATAAACAATGAATTTTTCGAGTTATACCATTCTTCTATATATCAAGTCTGTTTTATGCTGTTTTAATGATTTTATTCATTCGAAATCTGTACTAACGAAGAGTATTATAATGACAAACACTCGGTGGTTTTCAAGATTGTTTTTCTGATATTTTTACTTTTTTTAAATTTTTTGTGTAATTGTTTAGTACTTCATTTTTAGTAGATTTAACATTTCCGGCAACTCCTGACTCAATGCTTTTAGCTTTCTTTGAACACGCGGTACTTTTATTAAAGGTATAGCTACCTAAAGTTGTGTTCCAATGTTATTAGCATACCTATATCGAGGTACAGTATATGTTAAAATTAATACCATACTTTGATTTTTGGTACTTTTTCATGATTTCTATATTCTTTACTAATGTTTTAATGATTTATATTATAAACTGAGAGATTTTCTTTATAAACATTGCCATATAATGATATTTTTTTCGAAATTTAACTTTCTAACCGTACTGTGCTTACTTCAACCGATGAACGTCCTTAAACAAAAAGTTTTGGAACTCATAAAAATACATCTTATTTCTAATACAATATTTCGCTAGAAGCTGATAATTTCAATACTATATAATCAGAATTAAACACAATAAGCTTTTATAATTTTTCTTCTCCCACTCAAGGGATTACAAACCAATCATTTGTATTATTACAAACCAATAATTTGTAGCATTTTAAAATTAGAAATAAAGCATAAAAATACAACAATTTGTTAATAATGCTATTGTAAATAAATTAGATGATAAAAAATGTTTAACTAAAACTAATATATTAATTACTTAAAACTATACTGTTATTCAGAGATCACAACCTTTTAACAGAAACGGATACTATACTCATAAGCGTGTAAATTATCTTATAATAGTTCGTATTTTCGTTTTTGTAAAAAAGATAAGCTGGTTTCATTTTAAAATAATTCATTTAAAAACAAAAGAGAATTTTTATCTTTGTTTTAGTTGAAGATGAAACTTAGAATTATGAAACTTATCTTATTAATTAATTTTACCATATATATGTATGCAAAAATTTTCTACGTAGTAAAAATTAATTTCCTGTATTCATACCATAACTAATGTATTGAAACGTAATATCCTAAAACCTGGAGAAATTTGGTCGACGGGATCACTTGGAATCCCGTGTGCAGTGGGTTAGAAGCTTAATAACTATGGTGATTTTATACAACGTGCTGGTTCAAGATTTAGAGTTTTTTTTACGGTGAAATTAAAGATTTTACCAAGTATTTATAGTAAAAAAATTTAAGAATGATTGCTTTTGAAAGGAAGAATTTGTATGAACTCATTCAAATAAGTTTTGTTTTTGGGTTCAAGGATGTGTGCCCCCTTAAGTAATGCTTACAACCTGCCCGTTCATTTAATAGAGAAACTATTGTTAGTTTTATATTGATTCATATAAATTATAATCACAAAAGTGTATTTGCATATACTGTATTTTAAGAATCGAAAATGACGCATTCTCAGCTTTACAGGAAACTAGAGCAAAAAATAAAGTTTGCGCGTGATCGGCTATACGTATACAATAGTGGTATATAGAAGGTCAAAAAATAATTTTTTTCAACCTTGTGCCAGGTATTTAATTCTTTCCGAGCGTTGCCCGCGTGTACGAATATATTCTATCTTCGCTCGACGATATACTCTCCGGTCCTTGGAAACGACAAGTTAAGATTCACGTAGGAGTTAGGCTTATGTGAGTCACGGTAGTACACGCATGAAACACTTCGACTCCGCGGTCACGTTTCTACCGAATTGCGCGACTGAAAAAGCTTTTGTTGAACGAAGAAAGAATTAAAATGTTCAAGTCTGCTTGATTCAAAAAGTTTGCTCTTTCAAATGTAAATAAAATGATCAGGGGGATGCATTTTGTAAAAGGAAATTGAAAAGGAGCTGCAGAGATGTTAAAATTACGATCGCGTGTGCACTTGACTTTCGGTTGTTGCCATGAAAGGCACGTAATAAGCTTATCAAAACGTGACAATGGGACAACGAACATTTCCTGTAAGTGAAGAATAATTAAACTTGCAATTATTCTTTGATGCCATGTATACGTTAGTGCGCACCGTAATTTTCCATAATACATATACAGTAGAAACCGGGAAATTACTTCACGTGAATGTCAACTCATTCAATTTTTCAAAAGTGCGGTCCATTTAAATTAAAGTGTTGTTTATGGATTACGTTTTTCAATAAATGAATAAATTAATTACATTATTATTATAATTAAATGCTTTATCTACATAAATCAGTTTTTATTTATTATTTTATTTATTGTAAGCCGGATTGGTTTTGCCTATGATATTTTTGCAAACTCATTGTGTAAGAATAAACTACTGATACAAGTAAAATGCGCAAAAAAAGTAGTTTTGTTAATACAATTACAAGTGTTATGTTTTATTTAATTGACTTAGTAGTAACATGTTGCGTACAAAATCATTACACTTAAACAATTTTATATTTGGTTCTATGTCCTACAATATGTTTAAAGTTAGAGAAATTTGTCAATAACAAATTATTATAGTAATATTTTTATTAATTTATAACAGATGTTAATATTGTAACATTTTTAAAAGAGTTTACGAATAGTTTGAGAACGTTCAGAAAAAATGTCTGACGCAGTATCTCACGAAAAAATGCATCTAGCAAGTATATAATTGGTTCAATTGGTATAATTTTTTGCTCGAACACTTCAACTTCAAGGTTCCTGTCCAATCCTTAATTGCAATAAAAAAATAACTTGACAGCTGCTAGCCTTTAGAAAATTATATTATATTAGGTACAATTAAAATTTTAAGAAGAAAAAGTATTTACTACTCGATTGTTATAATGAAATCAGTGCAATTTATCCAGGTGGCGAGTCCAATCAATATTAAAAACAAAACAGTTATTGAATAAAACTACTTTTACGACTATTAGCAAAAGAATATTCAGAAAAGAACTAGAAGTGCAACTATCTAAAGATACACATCATCTCAGACTTTACTCAACACGCGCGTCTAATCGAAAATCATCGGCATTACAAAAACTCCGTCCAAAACAAAAGACCGGACACGAAGATGCAGATATAATCAATCACACCAACCCACTGCGCGAAACTGCAGCAACAGTAGCCATCACTCCTAAAAACTCCAATACTCCGATTCTCTCATCGCTATTACCGTGGGGACCAGGCACGCGCACAGCTCGCACCGTAGCGCATCATTACGCAAGAATTGCGCTCGCGATCGTCGTCGCGGTTCGGGCGGCTATACACCACACATCTCGAGACAACGAAAATACGCGCGATCGAGGAAGTTACACACGTACATACATCCATCCAGCGTTTATTAGTGTAACGAGCCGATCGAAAAGCCGCGCAGCGCCTCTGCAATTGCGCGATCGGCTCTTGTACGTATATACGCGGCGCGGGTATAACATAAGTGCAGACACCTATAGAGCGAGCGCACGCGTATAATCGCGGAGAGGAAAAAGAAAAATGAGATATACCGGTGCGTACACGCTTCTGCGAGCTGTTATCCAACTCGCGCGGTCTCGTCGCTCGCGGATGGAACTTCCCACGGCGTATGGCAAGCAGCGCAGAGGCGCGAGCTATACGTGAGAGAAGAAAGGTTTTCCAGCCGCTCGGAATCAAGGAGAATATAGCCGCGCGTGTATTCTCCTCCTGTTGCTGCTGCTGCTGCTGCACAACATCCAGTAATGTACGCTCCGCTTTTCACCGCAAGCGCGCGACTCGCGCTGCTGTGGCACGTCCTTCGACGACGACGACGACGGCGACGCGACGCCTGCACACGCAGGGATTGATCGAGAGACGAAAGGAAAGTGCAGCGTGCGAATCGCGGATACATATGTTTCTCTCGACGTTTTTTTTCATTGTTGACGCACAGCGTGTGTAGCGCGCGCCTGTCATCTTTCTGCTTTTCATTATGAGAGGGAAGTGAGCGCGTGGTTGGAAAGTTGAAGAGTTACTTTTTTTTGTGTGAAGTTTATACTTATTATGGCTGGGCTTTTAACATTTGTTAATCCGAGTTAATTAAAGGTTTTAAAGTGTTGTCTGTTGAAACAACAGGCTAATGTTTATTTAATTTAGAAGTAATTTTATGTATTTGAAATGAAGGTTTAAGAAATGTCTCATGATCTGAAATGTTTGGGGATTCCGTAAAATATTTGATGTTGCACTTTAAAATTGTTTAAGTTAAAATGTCACTCCAACTGCTTTGAGTTATTGAGTAACCGCTCTGGAGTAAGATTTATACTACCAAATGTTTAGAGAATATCACTATACCTAATGTTCTTAAATTTTCTAACTTATTTAATATTCTAATAAAAAATTTCCAGAATATTTTTCAAAGTCCTAAAATTTTGTCTGCTGGATATTTGTAGAATTGTAACTGTAATATAAAATTAGAGTGGCCAATAAAATAGTATACCATTACAATAAACAATACAAAGAAGAATCTTAATTGATACTAATAATTCGGTCTGTGTTCACTATAGTCATTAATTAAACAATGCTTGCTAAAATTGTTAAACAGGTTTTTATACAGGTTTAATATTTATGCGTGAATGCATTTCGAGTTTTAACCGGTGTACAACGAAAGGTCAGTTGCTTTGAAAAGTAAAAGTCGTTAATTTCACTTTTTGCCAGGTTAAGTTAACACACGTTAATTTGAATGTCTTTGCATACAGCAATATGAAATCTCACGTAGAATCTAATATACGAACGTGCATGCATATCAAAGACATATATATAAAGACACATAAATAAGCAAGAATATTTGACGAGATTCGTATTGATAAAACCATCTTTTCAATTTATTTAAGTATAGCATAATAATTTATCTCTATAAAGAGTTATTTAAATTATTATTAATTTATAGTATAATAATTACAAAATAATCTTGTAATAAAATTGTTAGAAAAAAAACTGTGTGATAAAAATTATTTAAAAAAAAATTCTTACATCAAATTATCAGTATTATTTATTTCATTAGATCGTAATACGATGTTACGCACATTTTTTATTAAACAGATCTACGGTTCGATGCAACCAGTTCTAGTTAATTCTGCTTCACAGATACATAAATCAACATTTTCAAATTAAACTTTTCCAATGCATTACGTTTCCTAGTATCAATTCAAACAGCAAAAATAGTTGTTGTTCCTTATTCTCACGTATTTCTGTATCTTTCTGATCAACGAGAAAATACGAAAAAAAGTTTGAAATTTTATACCTGATAGAGTTTCAAATTAAATCTATATATAGCACATTAAAATGTAATATCTTTACAGCAGTTATATACTAGTTTTTAAAACACGTTCATTCAACGTTATCGTATGTGTCTTTACAATTAATATTTATCAACTGATGGGGTAAATGTACCCATTAACTTCGTTAAGTGACAAAATGAATATTAAAACATGTTTTTCACGAATTTTGGCGAAAAGAGAAAAAGAGGCAAAGGATAAGAAAAGGATCGTAAAACTCTAAAATTCAATTTGCTACACGTCATATTAAACGTGATATTATCGAAAGAAATTTACGATGATTCGTCGTCGATCTAGAGTCACTAAATTGCTCACTAGAACCTGATCTATTATAGATACCATTGTAAGGAATTATAATAGGGAACTTGTATGGGTCTTAATACCACTGTCTTAACACTTGGAATCGATAAAGTAACATGAAAAAGTAAAAGGAACTTGAATGTTTTATTTTTTATACCGTATTTATTTATTTATAACGCACTGAAAACAGTAAAATTTGATATCACTTTTTGAATGGATGACACGTGACATCATCAACACGAACGTCGAACACCGTAAAGCCAGCGTAGCGACTCTAGATACTAAACCGACAGCAGCTAGACTTCGCAGCCCTACTGTTTTGTACCTACAGACGCCACAATGGCGCTGGCTTTGCGGTGTTCGACGCTCGTGTTGATGATGTCACATGGCATCGATTCAAATAATGAACTAAAATGTTACTATCAATAAATAAATAAATAAGGCAATAAAAATAAAATTGTCTTGGGAAGTTTATTACTTTTAAGTATATTATCGAATAAAATTGAATTTAAAATTCATGTTAGTTTCTTACTGTTACTTCGAAGAAAAAACATTTCTTTTATTAATATTTGTATGTAATATATATATATATATATTATACCGATTAATAAAATATAAATAATATCTATTGTTTCTCATTAAGGAAATGGAAATCAAATCTTATTATACAGAAAAGTTTATAATGTTTTCAATTAAGTCAAATTTTGAATTGAGAAGATTGAATAATAAAAATCGTTACAGTGAATAAATATATAAGATTAGTATGAAAAAAACCCATAAACTCTTATCCCAATTAATTCGTATCATAATAGGAAAATGTCGATTAGGACAGGATTACAGAAAAGCCTTTATAACGCTATAAATAAAAACAATTGATTCTAAATATTTACGAACTAAAGAAAGTTTATCCCCATAAAAACAGCCCGACGAACAACATTAAACGTTGATAAAGTCGGACGTTAATCGTGTCAATAAACTATCAATTAATTACAAACAACTACTCGCATTTCAACTATAAAAGTACAAACTGCCCCGTCTCGAATTATTTGTATTCACCGCTTGTACGCTTTTCCCGAGAAAAAAAGAGCGCGCGCGAGCACACTTTGAGCCTAACAGTTTCCTTCGCGTTGGGTTCCTAGTCCGTGCCGCCGATCATCGAGTGCAGCAGCAGCAGTGGCGGAGGACTTCTTGTGCACCATGCATTCCGCGGCGTGCAGGCTTTTTGCGAGTCGCTCCTCGACTTCGTCCCTCGCTCGCGCGCGCGCGCGCCAAACGTCAAGCCTTCGGAGACGACGACGAGGAGGAGAATCGCGCGCGTTGCGCAAAACGAAACACACGCACGGGGGGACACGGCCGAGGAGGATAGAGAAAAAAAACAGGGCGGGGCACCGACGCGCGCAAACTACGTCCCTGCTCGCGCAGCTCTCGCGCGCCCACCTTCTCGTGTCTCTGACCCGATTCGCAAACGTTTTGACCTCGATCGAGGCGAACAAAAAAAAATGAAAGAAAAGAAACGAGAATTAGCAACTGCGGACACGAGGTTTAGCTGCTGCGAGCGCGCGCGCGACGACGAGGTATGGCTCTGCCTTGATGAATCTGGTGGCGGAAAAAAACTCTTTTCAGAAGGAATGTTCGTTTGTTGATGCAATTATGCGCTGAAAGAGCGGCGTCGAACTTTTTCGAGGTTTCAAAAGTAGGGCCCATTCAGTAGGTGAGAATTTTTGCTCTTTAGCGTGATGAAAAAATTCATGGTATGGAGGAGAAAGTTCCTTTGTCAATTTTACGAAAATGGATAAAAAAGATGTAATTTATATTTCAAGGACATTAACTATTTCATACATGAAGTCTATTTTAAATCTAGTTTTTTAGCCTGTAATCGTGATATTTATCTAATGTGTGTGTAATAATAAGGTTTTAGTTTCACTATATGTTTTGTTTTCTAAATACTGTAATTAAAAGCTTAAGAGAACGCGATGCTTGTCCAGAAGAGCAAAAATTATCAGAATACTAATGCCTATAAAATGAGTGTTTAATGGAGAACTATTATACCAAAGCAAAGCTGATGCGAAAATTCTAGTTTAAACAAGTACTTTCAAGATATGAAAAAGCAATATACTAAATCCCACAAATTACAAAGTCGTGACTAATAATATTAAACATCGGATGGATGGGTTGATCAAATATTTTATACAAAATATTTAACTTGACCAGCTTTATAAAAAAAAATGATACACATCGCAGTACATCCTCACAAGTTATACCGAAAACATTAATCATTAATTATGTAACAGTCGCCGGCCGCCGCGGAACGGCCACAAAACGTTAATAGCATCCTTAACCTTTCACAATCTCGCGCAGCGCTACAATGCAACGAGAGCGGAAAAGAACTGCAAGGCCTTTTTTCGTGCATTCCCGTATATATAACAACCGCCACTCAACCTCGAGCTTTTGTTTTGCTCGATTCCCGTATTACACACTGCACAAAGCCAGAATGACGCGCGCCGCTGCGGGCATTCCGATATATATACCTCCCGTAACAGCGGCACATTACGCGCCTGGACAACGACGAGGGCGAAATTAATTTCCAATGCAACCGTGTCAGAAGTGCGACGATAATATACGCGAGCGCCATATACACGCCGGCGGCGCAGTGCGCGCGCGAGATTCCTCTCTCTTTCTCTCTCCGTGTCTCGAGGCGCGCGGCCGCAGCCGCGAGTAGCGCGAGAGCTCCTTTTCGCACGGGAATTCCGACGATCGCTTTGTAGACCAGACCACTGTCTGACCATACTTTTTTTCCCCTTTCTTCTTCGTGCTTTTTGGTTTATTTGCTAAACCATGTCCGCTTCCGCGGCGCTTTGTGACTAGCGGGACCGCGAGTGCATCATGCGGCGCTCCGGGTGATCATTTGTTGTATGGATGACTGGGACAGATCTTTCTGTGGAATGACGAAATTGGAATTGTTCTTTTTTTCTTCATCGGGATTGATAAGTGCGATACTTTGTGAAAGTGATTGATGTCTGGGTGCATTGGAGTGGAGAAAAGTTTTCTGAAGGATTCAGACAATGCACAATACAATTTATGTGCGATTTGATTAAATGCTTTTACTTACGCTCAAATCTCTGACGTATAGAGTAATCAGAAAGTGTATTAATATGGAGGTTTCTCTTTCAAACGACGTTTTTTATAGATAATCAGAAATATGTGGCATTTAAAATTATAAAGATTTAAAAGTAAGAAGACCATAAATTATAAGAGATAAATTATTTTTACATGAAATATATAGATATCCTTTGCTTATGAATAGACGAGCGCCATAATATATACCACCTTTACGCGTATTAGATATCTATAATAACAATTAAGTAATATGATATTAAAACTTTTAGCATTAAAAATTTGACCTCCCAAACTCAAGATTGATTAAAGTTTCATTGATATTGCAGCACATCCGTACATTATATATTATACGTAGATAGGTACCCGGTAAGACAACGTCTGATACGTTTCATATATTCAAATCAAACTTAGAATTTTTTACAACGATCTTATCGCTTAGATAATAAAGTTTTTCTTTTAATTTAAAAGACGGAATTCGGTCCTAGAAATTATGCCAATCACATGTGGTATTAAGCATGAACCAAACTACACTGTAATCCTTGTAGACATTTTCTTTCACATAAATTTCTCTTAATATATAAAAATCACTAAATGTTTCATAAACGTTTGTGGTTTTCGAATGCAATCTATTTTTAGAAATTACTGCCAAGTTTTTCATTCGCGCAATTCTCTCCAAGCATCAGACCATTCATCAGTCGCTTTCAGTTTGCCGAAAGATTTCACTGCTGCAACCGTGACAAAAATATTTCTTTTTCCCCTCGCCGCGTATAAAGCAGAGAAAAGTTTTCTCACTGCGCCGCGCATTAATGAAGCGTGCAACCTACTTGCAGCTTATTTTGAAAACGAGCAGAAAAAACAAATATACAAGCGAAATCCACGCGCGAGCTCGTTTGCGGGAATGCGAAAATGAAAATTCAATTGAGCGCGTAGGAGTGCGAGCAAGGAAGTGGCCACGATAAAAAAAAAGAAAAAAGATCCTGTATGCATTGCATATATACTCGTTAATACACTCGAGAGTGGCGAGCGCGGTTTTGCAGACGAGGGGGGCGTCAACTGCTATGGGAAAGGCAAAATTACAAACGTGATATTCGTGAAATTATGCTGCGCTGCGCGAGGAGAGCCAAGTATACCTACTACTGCTGTACGTCGATTTCATCCGGTCGCGGGAACCGAGCGCGAGCGATTCTCGACGCACGCGCACATGTCGGCACGCCACCACGTGCTTCGGATATTTATATTTTTTTTTATTTTATTTTCTCCGATGGTCGTGTGTACGTGTATACGATATGGGGACTTTCGCACGACTGAGCATCGCGTGTATACGCGTGCAATTCCGATGGACAATGGAAAAAGTGCTTTGGATATTTTGGGAATTCAGTCGGGCGTTCGAAAAAGCTGATTGAAACAGAAATAGCTGTTTCGATATAACTGTACAATGGATGGGTTCAATCGATTTTATATTTTGAATATAAAAGAGAATACTAATGTAAATACTATATGTTTACTTGTGCATGTAGCAAAGCTGAATGTGTTAATGGCGTTTTAATTTAAGAATTACGAAAATGACCCCAGGGAAAGTCGAGAAAAAATGAGGCCAAAGTTGACATTACGCGAGAGCTACATCCTATATCGTATTTCAGCCTCGCCATACCGGATGTATTCTACTTAACACATATCGACGCATACTTTACATATTATTTAATTCTCAATCAAAACCGCATTTTTCACAACTTTCCCGAAATTTTTGATGGCCAGTTCTTTTTAATTTGCGAATTTTTGTCACTCTATATGATAGTATATAAACTTCAAAGGTTTCGTCTGTCGAGCATTTTTTACATATTTGAACTCCTTGGCATCCTGCTCGTAATGAAGGTGGATGCCAACGTTTACAGGTCGTTTCCGCCTATTACATGTAATATGATTCTTGCTATATAATTCGAAAGAGTACAAATATATGATTTTTTTTAAATAATGATCTCTTATTATATAAGTTATATATATATATATATATATATATATATATATATATATATATATATAACTAGAAAAATAAGCTATTTAGTTATTTTCTTTTCCAAAACATTAAGCTTTTTATACATTTAACCTAACTAACAGTTAAATAAAGAATATTCACTGAATTTTGCGTGAAATATTTTCGTTTAATGGGTGAATTTTAATTCAAACAAGATTTGGTTGTAATTACTCTTTGTGATTTGGTTGTAATCACTCAAAACGAGTCAATTTTCACTCATGGAGATTTAGCATGTTAATAAAACTTTCATTGCTGAAAAGTGAAAAGACATTAAGATTCAGTAACTATAAAATCTATTTTCATTTCCGAGTCATGGTACAAGAAAGAAAAAATAAACAATATAATGTCTGTCCGGAATAATCAAAGTGAAAAATGAAGAGGGGAAAGTCGGCAACGTCCGGCATTCAATACGGAAGACGGACATGCTTTTATAACAAACATTCTCTACCTTCGAGAAATCGATTAGGTATAGTAAACAGATGTTCACGAGACGACCGTTACACAAAATTTGCTGCACTCTGCGCCACATGCTGTATTCTAAAGTTGACGGGACCAAAACGCGATTGAGGAAAACGTCAGCTTGCCAATTAGTATGCAGGAAAGAATGAGAGAGATGGAAAAGAGGTGAACGCCACGTCAAACACGAACCTCTAAAAAGTAAGTGATCTCTCTGGATCATTTGGAGTGAAAAGTTACTCGTTTCGAGTACGACAGTATTTGCGTTCAAAGAAATTTTAAGAGGACTCTGCGTCTGTTTCGTCTTTGACGGCCAAGTAACGTTAAATTTTAATGACTTTGAAGCTTGTCGGTACACGGAGAAAATATAACGCGAAAAAATATCGTTGAAAGTTTGCCTACTTGCATAGCGCTTTGAATATGTAAGAAAATTTGCAACGAGATTTGAAGCGCGTTGTCGTTGTTAAATAGTGTGTAATACAACGTTTAGAAGAGTTTTGCTGTAAATTGTATTTACGCGCAAAGTAGCACAACTACACACAATTAGTATATTGTGTAGTAATTATTATGAGCAATGTTATATTATTTGTATGTAATGGTTACGCGTAAAAAAGTCTTCGTCCAAGGATTTACAAGTTTAAAATAATAAGTAACAAAGAATAATGATTTTTATCCTTTAAAAAATTCTGTTATTGATAGTAACGGTCAACATTTATAATTCTTAATCACAGTAAATTAAATTATGTACTTTAAAATGCTCTAAATTGTGTAATATTTCCTAATAGAAATCTTACGGTTCTTTCTGCCTATACTTTACCACACTTTTTGTGCTTTATGCAATTTTCATATTTGTCTATAAAAAAATGCAGTAAAATGAACATAGTTGCAATAATTTTATTCATTCAAAACGTATTTCATATTTCTGCTGCATATTAAGAAAATCAACAAACAACTTAATAAACGTAATCAAGTTTAATAAAATGACGAAATCGGAGCAATTGGGTACATAAGTAACAAAAATAGTTATATTCAAGCAAGCAATTGCTTCACTCTTCAATATATACACTTGCGCATCAACATTCGAATTATACACGTTGCCGCATACTCCACCAATGTTACATAAATCCAACACTTGTCGCATCTCCAACAACAACAATAAAAAATATCCAAGATATTGCCCAAGACTTTCGAAACGTTGCGTTGTTTCTCTCCTTTTCCTACACTACGAAGAGCTCGTACTTACTTACGATCCAGCAGCAACTGCATCCTTATAAACCAACAGCACTTGACTTTAATGTTGTATTGGCTATACAATCTTCACCTAAAGTTAGTTTATCGTTTAAAAATTGCAATAATTTTGAGTCTATTGTTTATTATTTATTTCTTATTATATGTGTAGGATATTCATCTCCGCAATGAGCCAATAGAATGCAATTATTAATTGACTCAATTATCACAGTTATACTTCCCATATCATTTTCTATTTAGTAGAACTTTGGAGAATTGTATCATTACTACGATTTGATACGGCTTTTAAAAATTCACACCTGAAAAGCTAACCTTTGGCGTTGATCGTACCAGCACGAGTATATACAAGCTTAACCATCAGACAGACATATAGGTGTATACACACAGGGCGCGCATATAACAGGTATACAAGCCTCCGAGCCAGCAGCAAGAAAGTTATAAAAGAGGCGAACAGTGAGAGGCGCCCCGAGAAAGAAAGAAGAGAAAGAGAAAGAGAAAGAGAAAGAGAAAGAGAACGAGAAAGATAAAGAGGAGAAAGAGCATAGCGAGCTCGAGATAATTACCAAGGATTCGTCCCCATTGTCAGCGCTCATAGCCCAGAGGAGGACGGGAGCAGGAGCAAATCGCCGCCGTCGTCGTCGCCGTTGTCTTCGCAGCTCCTCTCTTCCTTTCCCCAAGTCGTGATGCCAGCAGCTGCGCCCGAGCGCCAGTCATATTACTCCGGATTTGCGATGTCGACCGCTCGCGCTTCTTGTCCCTCACTGCAGCGTCCTCCTCGCTGACTCCTCCAGTGGACGATCACCACCGCTGCTGCTGCTGCTGCTGCTGCTCCTGTTCGCGCGCCGAGCACCTGTCGCGCGCCTCGACATCGCGCTCCTGCTCACACACTGGTATATAGACTTATAACGATGTACGACAACGACGCCCGCGAGCGCGCACACGCGATTCGTGCTCGGGTACAGGTATGACTGTATATACCTTCTGTTGTAACACAGCCTCTCCTCTCTCCAGTATTTTCGGTATAGGTTAGGAAAATCCGCGCGCCAGGCTGCTGCTGCTGCTGCACTCGAACGAACGGGACGCCGTGCACTGGCACACCACTCGCGGCAAAGTAGAAGAGAAAAACGTACGAGCGTCCGAATTGCCTGGCTTTTGCGTTTAAACGGGTATTCCCCCGTGAGTCCTATATATATGTACAAGACACACGAGCGCGCTGTATGTATGGTATATTATTATGTACAAAAATCCTGGCGATAGAGCAGCGCTGCTCCCGAGCGGTCGGCGCGCGACGACTGAACGTCTGAACACTCTGAACTCTCTTGCAGTCTTGACTCTTGTCTCGCGGAGAGTGAGAGAGAGAGAGAAAGAGAGAAAGAGACGGCTGACGGCGTCTCGTGCTCCTTCTACTGGCTGCTCCGTTCCTGCCACAGGCTCTCCACTCCACACAATCTCTCTGTGTATGTGAGAGCTGCACAGGTAGTGTTATAGTGTATATAGTGTATACTATAGGTATTATACGTGTACGGCGAGCCTCTCGTTACGAGCAGCCAGCCAGTCACGAGAGAGTACAGTGGTAAGTATAGTTATAGGTATACGCGAGCGTGCCGCGCGTAAAGGAATTTTAGGAACTCGCGCCGCGCCGCGACCGACCTGTATTATATTGTTTGTTAGCATGTATGTGTGTGTGTGGGTGCTTTCTATAATATTGTGTGCGCCTCGCCGACTGACGCGACATCTGACGACGCTAGTGACGCGCGAGAAGTCCAAGTGTGTGTTTGAGGAAAGAGAGAGAGAGAGAGGAAAAGCTGAGTCTTGACTTCGAACGCGTATAATGGCTTGTCGGTGTGTACCTAATAGTGTATTACGTTTGCGTAAAAGAAACATTTACGATCTGGAGCTAGCTTCTCCCACCTCCGACAAGTCAGACAATGATTCTTAATCTCGTTTCTCTCTCGCGCTTTATAGCTGAAATTTTTTTTCTCATTTATGACTTGAAATTTTGTTCCCTTAGGATCTTCTTGTTAATTTGAGCAATTGAAAAATAAGATTGTTAACAGTGTTCTTAGGAAAAATATGCAAATTTTTTATGTAACAAAACATTTTCTACATTAAAACGATACATATTTCATTTTAATTTTAAAGAAAAATTAATTATTTAAGTATATAATACACAATCAAATTAATAAAATAAAAACATTTGTCAATTGTTGAAATTTATCTAACAAGCTGAAAAATGTAATGATTGTTAGTATATAAGTATATAAAAACTTTGCATACATAAAACGATTGCGAAATAATTTGTTATATAAATTTATGCATACGTATTGATTATTTACATAATAATATGACGTCATGTATACATTCTATCCAGTTAACAAAAGTTTGTTGGAAACATGTTGCTCCTGGGTTACCCATAGTTTGTCTTCATTTTGCTCTTGGATTGCTGTACTTTTAGCTATTATCCTGAGGGCAGACGGCGGTATATATCTGGGATAGCTCGAATTTTAATTAAAATAATAATAATATTTAGAATTTAAAGTTTAAACATAAAACATTTCAAAATTAAAGTTTAAATTTTTGTATTTAAACATTTAAAAAATAATCTTTTTGAAATTAAAAAATTGTTTCCTTAGTGACAATAAACTGATTTTATCATAAAACCGTCATACTTTCTTTAGAAATGTCTAAGCTTCAAAAAGGAAAACAAAAAATATGAAAAATTTACTTTTCAGTTATTAAAACATACTGAAAACAATGTTTGAAAAGTGAGTAAATTAAGGACAGAAATGCGCGCCTACTGGCGAATTAATGATTAATAATTTGAAAGAAACAGTACTTAGGTTATGACGATTACAAAAAACAATGTTTAAAAAGATAATATTTTTCCAAAGTGAAAATCATGTTATATTTATGAGAAAATCAAAATTATACCTTCACAAATTAAAATGAAAAAATATGATAGAATATCAGAGACATTTTGTCAACAATTATTTTTTCTCTTAAGCTTAGAGTGTCAAGGAAAAAGGAACAAGGATAATTGTAGGTTACATGCAGAACGTGAGACAAGCATACAAAAAAGACAGACACACTTTTTCACAACATTTAATAAAACACTATAAACTATGTATGCCTTTTTTTACTCAAATAATCTAAAAGTTACTTACATACGTGTAGTGTATATGTATTTTTTCATTTTATATTTATATGTCGTATGGAGGTGTCACGTCCCTCGCATCGTATAATAACATATATAACGCAGAACCTCGATCGAAATCGTTTGTAGTCAATAATTCCTACAAGTGACAAAATCGAACCAAACCGATATTTCGCCTATTACCCCCTCAATATTTTTACATAACCCGCGACAAA
Organism: Gastracanthus pulcherrimus; assembly: GCA_949152435.1. Classification (NCBI taxonomy): domain Eukaryota; kingdom Metazoa; phylum Arthropoda; class Insecta; order Hymenoptera; family Pteromalidae; genus Gastracanthus; species Gastracanthus pulcherrimus. The sequence goes on along the minus strand of OX424576.1, from coordinate 37,897,270 downwards.
AAATCGCATCGCAGGCGCATCTTGTATAGATACAATCAAAAAGAAAAACGGAAGTGTTTCGCCGGGAAAAACACTCGGGAACTGACACGTCCGATATAATATATATAATATATATTCATATATAATATCGTATGTATAAATTTAACACTATCATATCATTATTTCATCTTATGCATTAGTACTTGGATTAATCAAGGATTTTAGCGATCAACGTCCCGGGATGCTAAATAGGTTCGTTCAAAAACTTTTACTACTAGCAAGGGCGTGCTTGAAATAAACAAAGCAAGGCAACCAATCAATCTTTCGATTAGAGTTTTACATTATTTATGCGGTTCGTAACTCCATGCAGAATGCATTCTTAAAAATTTTTTTTAATTTTACTCATAATCCGAAAAGTCAATAAAACTTTTCGTTACTATGGTCCTCTAATTTTCTTACCGCTGTAAGATGAAAAAAAAGAAATACATTAAAAATGTAAAAAATCTTTAATAAACAATTAAAAAAACCTATGAATTTTGGAAGCCTTTTCCGTGTTAGCTTTTGACGAAGTGTCTTTCTGTTATGAATAAGTAAAAATCTTTTAATTAATCCATCCTAAATCGACTTGATTATAATTTGCAAATCAAATGAAACACAGATTAAAAATAAAAACATGAATTCTGTTTAAAAAGAAAACATGCCAATCACACACTGATTCATTGACCTACAAATTTAATTTTTCAAGTTTTACAGTTATTGTATAAATTGCATTCTAAGCTGATCCCATAATGTTTTTGGTCACAACCTCGTTGAATCTCTCGTTTATTTTATATATATTTTTAGTTTTTTTTTTATCGGCAATCATCATTTGTCATTTCATAAAGAAGTTGTTTATATTTAATACTCTAAGACGCTCTTCATTAATGGAAAACGACATTTCCATTAAAAACATTCTAAAATTGCTCGTTATCGTTGCGCTTTTACGCGACTCTTTGCAAAGTCGTGTTCGTCGAAATCATCCCAGTTCGACGCAAACGACGTCCATCCCGGGCGGACGCACCCTTCGAGACTCCGAGAAATCTTGAAAAATCATTTTACGACATCTCTACGATTATGCAGAATTTTCTTTTATTTTCCGAATAACGATACTTTATTTAAAAATTTTTTGAATTGCCTTTTATCATTATTCACAAAGTAATTACATACATACGACATCCTTTGCGTCTATAATTTTAGAGCATCACATCAGTGCAGATAAAAAACAACTTTTCAAGATTCCTAGGCGACTGTGCCCATAATAGAACATTTCTGTACTTTATTTTCACCTATAAAGATTCGTCTATGCCTGAGTCTTCACAATCGATTATAGACAGCGCAGCTTCTTGAAACTTTCTCGATTGATTCGAAACTCAGGTACTACAACCACCTTTTTTCTATAGACGGACTCTAAATAGAAAACATGGATTTTTAAATGCGTCTTGAAATCCTGAAATCTACGGAGAGTATAGTATGATGGTGACGTATGTATTTAGAACCGATCAAATTTGACATATCTTAAAAATATACAACACGATCAAAGTTTTTTTACTTGATAATAGATTATATTCATTTTTAGAGTCATAGAGACCTCTATAACTATAACGTATAATAATTATTTGAATGTATACAATAAATAAAATTATTTGAGCATATATATCTATATATATTCAGATTGAAACAATTCTTGTTAATTTAAACGGAACTAAACGCAGTCACTGTAGATCAAGAGACCAATTTTGAAGAATTAATTACTCATAAAAATTAAAAATTATGCACCTGTATTTACTTGCATATATTATCTAAAATATTGCACGATCAAATTTACTAAAAATAATTATATAGCACACCATTATTTAATTGAAAGAAATCAAAAACATTGGAAGTAGTTATATATAATGATCAATGATTCTCAATCTGATTATGAATCACTTATAAATCTTGTAGATCCCTTTTGCAAACGAGAATGTACACTATTTAGTACAGGATTCTGGTATTTAACTGCCAATTCTGGCATTCTAAATTCTGGCATTAGTCTGCCAAAAGTAAAAAGGCGATGATTACTTTTTACAAGTAACTCATGACAATTTCAATTTTAGACTTCTAACATCATGCAAATTTTTATTCATGCAACGAGTAACTTTATATACCCGTAAAATAAAGAAATTTAAACGTACGTTTTACAAAAGTTAAGAACCGCCAGAATCCACAGAAAAAATCAACAAAAAGTGGCTCTCAAAACTCGACTCTCCTTAGACGCAATAACCTCCAGGACGCTCAAAAACCCCACGAATTTTCTATCCCCGATTAGCGACCTAAGCGGACACAGTCTCGACCATGGACTTCTTAATAATTTCGCCGAAGTTCTCGTCGCAGTTCTCCTCGGCCAGTTGTTCATGTTGCTCATTCACGACCATTTCGTCCTTCTCCATTTCCATCTTGACACCGTTCACGTGATAAGCACCGTGATGCTGCTGCTGCTGCTGCTGTTGCTGCTGCTGCTGCTGCTCCTGCTGTTGCTGCTGCTGCTGCTGCTCCTGATGTTGCTGCTGCTGCTGCTCCTGCTGCTGCTGCAGATGTTGATGCTGCTGCTGCTGCTGCTGTTGCTGCTGCTGTTGCTGCTGGTGATTCTGCTGCTGCTCGACGACATCGTCGTAGTAGGAGTACCTGGCGGAGAGCAGCTCCGAGAAGGGCTCGAGTTTGCCGATCTGCTGGACCACCGAGCTCATCGGCTGGATCGAGTTGAGATTGGTGTACTGCGAGCCCGTCATTTCGTCCTGCGCAAAAGGCGCATCGTATATGACGCTATTGTGCTGCTGCTGCTGCTGCTGGTGTTGCTGTTGTTGTTGTTGCTGCTGTTGTTGCTGTTGTTGCTGCATGAGCGAGTGAGTCTGGTGACAGACGCTGGAGGTCGAAGTGGAGGTTGACTCCTGCGAGTAAGAGCCATAGTGCGAGAAGCCGGTATTCGCGGCGACCGGCTGGAATTGCGGGTGAAATGGCGACCTGCGAAGTAAAAGTATAGATGGCTGTGGTGAAAAGGTATTAGGCGATTCTTAATTAGCGGTGGGAATTTCGTGAAACTTTTCACGATGGTGACGTTGTTTACAGTAAATATATTTATGTACGTAGTTTGAAAATGTCGTCTAACATAGTATCTCCTGAAAGTTTCACGAAATAACAAAGAAATTTTTGATATATTTCATTTCAATGAGGAGTAGCAGAACAAAATGGTTAGCTCCATTTTTTATTTTTGACAAAGTTGAATAAACAATTTATTTTTTGAAGAATCGTGATATTTCAATTATAAAATAAAACTTTCAATCTTTTTGACCAAATATTGATGTCTTATTTATAAATCATAAATAAACAAAAAATTACAGAAATTTAAACTTAAGTTTGAACAGATAATGAATTACCCGGTTTTGTTGCGCCACTCCTTAATAATTTTGTAATTTTTTAATAATTTTGTGAAAATAAAAAGATTCCCGATGAAATTATTTCTTTATCACTGATTAATTTTTAACAGGTTACTAAAATTAGATTAGCGTAATTGTTTATATTGATAAGTATATGTAACATGAATGTCAGGGTTTTCTAAAAAAACAATATAAGCCCATTTAAAAATAAATTGTGTTCACATAACATTTTAGATGTTTGAATAGTCTTCTTTCATATAAAATAGTATAAGACCCTGAAACATAACTCTACAATTGAAAACAATACAAAAATAATGACTTCAGTCTGTTTAAAAATCTTTATCTGAAAATCGACTTATGTAATTCCAATTGAAAGTGGTTTATAATAGCCTCTTTTCATATAATGAGTTTTGACGAGAATCAAAAACAAGCTCAAGTTCAAATCTCACCTTGGGTAGGCGAATTCGTCCGTTATTTTATAATTTAATTATGCCCATATAAAAACGTAATAGTTCCTATTCTGTTCACTTATATTTTAAACATTAAAAACCCCAATCTTTTACAGGTACGAAAAATGGACTTGAGTTGATTTTTCCACAGATCCAAAGATACAGAAATTCCAGAAATACACATATTTGTATTATTAAGAGATTCCATTACAAAAGTACAGATAAAACTCGTACTACCTGGCAATAAAGGTAATTATGGTCGTATGTAAAATTCAATCTTCAAATGGTTTCTGCGTATTACATGTGAATTTCCCGAGGTGTGGCTGTGTAGAATAGCGCAAAGCCTTTATGATTTTTTTTCTACATATGTATATGAAAAGAAGACAATTGCAATTTAAGAATAAAATAAGACCTTGAATATATTTAATAGTATAGAAACTAATTTTTCTTTATGTCTTAATAAAATGTTTCTCACGAAAAAGAAACACTGCAATAAGAAATGTATTTACATATTCTTTGTTAGAATAAATATTATCAAAACGATTCCTAAATAAATATTTTTACATTTATGAGTATGAATTTATACTTATTAAATTATAAAATTTGACTAAATTCCAATCAGATTTATTAACTGTGAAGTAAATTTATTAATCCTTTTTTCATTGTATGATAAAATTTGTATTGTATAATACCGCTTGATTTTAGATGAATCACTTACAATAGAAGAACTCAGATTATAAAATCAACTTTTAATGCTTTTTCGATGTCATTGAATTTGAAAGTATCCATTTTATAAGTTAATAAAATAGTTTAAAGCATTTTTAAATCTTTATAGAAAGAAAGATTTTAAGTTTCTTTTATATGTGGTAAATCCATTTATGCAGAATATTACAATAGTTTGCTTGATATAGTAACACAATTTATTATGTATCTCGAAAAGATGGACTTGAAAAGCAGTCACAGAAACCAATGAAATATTACTTCAAGTAAAAATACTGTTGTTTAAAGTAGTAACTGTAAATAATTACGTATATTCACATATTGACAGGTCAGAATCATAACAAAACAAATCCTTTTTGGAAATTTCGGAAGCTGTTTAACATCTAAAGTTTAATATTAATAGAAATATAAAAAAAAAGATTTGATTTAATCTATTACTGAAATTAAGGTAGGATCATCTCTACTTTCGATTTCACAGTAAAAAAATGAAGTTGCGATTGTAACATGCTCAAAAATATGTATTTTTAGATAATTTGACAGATTCTTTAAGTAAAAAAAAAATTATTTTTTCTTTAAATAATATTCATTCAAAGTTTAAAAATCAAACAATCATTTGTTGTTCTTGTTGTCAAAAAGTAAATAAAAAAATGTAGGATATTTCTAGTCAACTGGTTAACGTATGTAATATTTGTTAAGTGTACTGATTATATACTGATTATATAGTTATGGGTTTTATAAAATGGTTTGAAAATTAGTAAAAGAAAAACTTATTTATTAATATTGAATTGGACATTAAAATAATTGAAACCCTAAAAAAAGCTGCACATTTTTTAAACGAAGGTAGAGGTCTATCCATTTAAATGAGATCAAATATGTCGTAAATTATAAAAGAAATCAAGATTGTTACGAGCATTTGCTAAATTCCAAAAGTGCACTTATTTTGTTATGATCGAAAACGGTCTATATATAAAATTCCAACTATTTTCCAGAAGTTTTCTAATATAAATTCAATAAAATATAAAAGAAAAAATAGAACAAACTGAAAGAACGCCAATGCCCAGATACAATCCACAATAAAGCAAAAGCCTCGGCCACTCACCTAGACGTCGACGGCAGGGACTGATAGCTCTGATACTCGGCGTACGGATTTTGCTGGAATCCGACGCTCGGCCCCTGGCTGGCGTAGTGCTGGAAGCTCGGGCCGAACTCGGAGTGCAGCTTTCTCTGCTGCTGGTTCTGCGAGCCAACGTCGCCGGCTCCGCCAACCCCGGGTCCCGCGACGAGGCAGTCCTCGCTGGGATAGCAGTCGTCGCGTATGGTGTAGAGGTCGAGACTGTCGGTGCGCGCGCCGGCGTCCTGGCTGTCGTAGTGCAGGCCGGTGAAGCCGCCGCTCAGGCAGTCGCTCGGCGAGGACTCGAGGACCGAGGAGAGCGGCACGGCGAGTCGGCTCTGGTGGTGGTGGTGGTGGTGGTGGCTCTCCTGGTGGGACTCCTCGTCCCGGTGGGCGGGCTTCTTCTCGAGCTCGAGCCGCATGAGGGTGTGGATGAAGTGGGTCCGCACGCGGACGGGATTGAACTCGATGCGGCCGGAGCTGTTGGCGCAGCCGTCCCGCGAGCAGCCACACGGGAAGCCCGCTCGGTCGACCTGAGGAACACCGATCGATACTTTCCTCAACATTTGGCTTTATATTCATTTCATGGCTCACGATGTCAATTGCTTGCCGTTTATATTTAAGTTTAGTTCAAATCGAGTGCCTAATCATATTGCTACATTTTTTATATGAAACAATGAGTAATCATAATTTTTTATTGAAGAATATAAGTTGTATGTAAAGTAATGAGTTTAACAGAGAAGCGTTATTTTTTCTAATATTCTTATGGAGGGAAATTATGATATCAATTTTATTGTAAGTTTATAAAGTACGTATTTATTAAAGAATCACGTAAATCAGTGTCACTTATATATAATTTATTTTTTATTTTTATTTCGATTGATCACTAAGTACAATTTTTTAATATCAAAGTTTACATGAAATATTATACGTTCAAATAAGTCTCCTTCATGTAAAAATAACAAAAGAAGCCAAAGCATAACTCTATTATTGAATATAGTACTGTACATAACGACTTAAGTTCATCATTAATTTAAATTCATACCTGGAGAAGTCACTTAAAATTGCTCATACTGGTCTTTTTTCTAATTCTTATATTTTAAGAATTATTTATTTAAGAATCATCGACGTAATGTTTAATCACAAAAAATGTTGGTACTCCCATAAAAATACATTAAGTCCATCTTTTCGTGCAACTTGCACCCAGAAACATACAGGCATTTTTGTTGTAAATTTTAACTCTAAATCTATAGCGAAAAGACATCAAGTCCATTTCTTGAAATGTTGAGATATTAATAGATTTAAACATATGTATAAGAAAAACTAATGCGTCTACTCGACTTATGACCATTAGTGCATTAAAAATTCACTATCTCGAGAACAGGAAAAGTGGACTTATTATTCTAGGAAGCTACCGGCATACTCTACATCATGATCTTTATTATACTTTTTCTAAACTAAAATAGCTGTAAATCTTTCTAGTACGTTAGCAATTGTCCATATATTTTTGGATTGAAGAAATTATTTAAAAAAATCCAGTAGCAAAAGTACATGAACCAACCTGACACTTGACGTTGGCCCTGCTGCAGGGACAGCTCTCCGGGTCGCAGTAGCCCTTGCAGCCGCAGCCGCAGTGCTCCCTACTGGCCCTGATGTCCCTGCACTCGTCCTTCTCCATGGCGTCTATCCTGCGCACGCCCGCCGACCTGAGCAGAGCCCGCCTCTGCCAGGTCGGCACCGGCTGCAGGAAGTAGTAGCTGTCGATGTCGAGCTCCTCGGTGTCGCTCGGCTCCTCGTCCGTGTCGTCGCTCGGCTCCTCCGAGCTCGAGGCCGCCTCGAGCGTGCAGTTGGCCGCGCGCTCCGAGCGCAACTGGGCCAGCCGGGCCCTGTGCAGACGGCGCTGCTCGGTCGCGTGCTCCGACAGCGAGAAGCGCTCCGCGTGCGTGTGCATCGCGCTCATGCCCAGCGTACTGCCACCCTGTATGGAGGGAGAACGAAGCAGGGACGTGGGCTTATTTTTCGGTTTTATTACTTTCAACTCGTGATGGATGAGAGAATACCGACGGTTCGAGGATTGAGTATTCTTTAGTCGTATTTTTGCGAACAGTGATATTTTTTGCATTTTCGGGTAGGTTGGAGGTCTTAAATATGTGCGTACAAGCGATTTTACTGCGATACGAGAAAGTAACGGAGTTATAAAGGAGGAGAGAACGCGCCGTGCCTATTAGAAAAGACGCGACTATCTTTTTCATAAATCTTCATTAAACGTATAATTTCAACAGAGATTCAAGTCGAAATATTATTTTTACAGTTTTATGAATTTCATTTAAGGGTCAAAAAACGCAATAAAACGCAACTTCCCAGTGTCGTCATTTTGTAAATTATTTTCTCTTTTTTATCAATCTGCTAACTGCGATATCTAAACTTTTACTGGATACGATTTTTTCTGCTTTTTCAGATGAAGTACTCACGGCCGGCATCATGTACACAATGAGAAATTTTTGTTTGCGCTAGCTAAACGAAATGATTCATTTTAACTCCATCAATTATTATTATGTTATAATTATTATTTATAGCTGAAAATATGTTTTCAATTTATTCAAACGTTAATAAATACGGGCGGATAATATTTATAGTAAAAAATCGACCTTCTAGTCCAGAATACTTTAAAAAATGACGGAATCATAAAAATGCATAATTAAAATCATATAGATTAAAATAAAGTAATGGTTTAATTGTTTCTTGAGACACGGCGATTCTCGTTTGATCCGACTTTTCTTTGTCTGCCAGCGATAACGCAGATCACGATAAAAGATCTTATATCTACACGGCGTTTCCGAAAAAAGGACATTCAACCGAAACACAACGGCGCGACGACCAAGAAAAAGAAAAAAGAGGAAACCGAGCGCGTCCCACGCAAAAAAGAGCGTCGATATACCCAAAGGAAAAGCCCGTGTCAATACAAACAACTCGGCGCACATCAAGGGGTTCCATTCCTCATGCGGGCACTTGTACATCTTCCAAGCGCCACGTCTCCTTCTTATACGGCGTATCTCCAGATAAGACGCGCGCACACGCGCCCAGGTAAACAGACAGAGACTCGAGACTCGACAGAGATAGAAAAAAAACGAGCGCAAGAATAGAAAAGGAGAAAGAGGAAAGAGAAAAAAAAGCCGTCGTGGGTGTTACCTGTGAAGGCACGCAGGTGAAGCCTTGAGCCCTGGGAAAGTAGTAGACCGTGACCGCGTCGAACTGTATGTTGCGCTTCTTCTTGGGCACGGCGACGTCGGCGACGGCGGCGGCGGCGGCGGCGGCACCGGCATCGGCGGAAGACGACGAGGACGAGGTCGACGCGGACTCGTCGACGTTGATCCTCTTGGCGCCCGGCTGGTCGTCGGCCTCCTCCATGCAGTCCGCCAGCCGGCGCTTGAGGCTGCTCTTCGACGGCGCCCGGAAGCTCGGCAGTGGCGTCGTCGGCGTCTTAGGCACGTCCACCGCGAAGCCGTCCAGTTGACTCACGGCTAAGGAACAAGCGGAGGCAAACGGTGTTTTACTATTGTCGGAGGTGGGGAGTGAGGGTTTGAGCGAGCTCAATTGCTACTTTGACCGAGGATGATCATTTAGTTATCATTGTTTGCGTAGTTGAGATAATTGAGTATCTGTATGAGGCACTGTTTTATTGATTTACTCGATCAATCTGATGTTTTGGTCGGAGGACGAAACATTTGGATTATTGGATCCGTGTATTATAACAAAAAGTACGAAATAAATTACTTGTAATAATTTTGTGTGTTTATAAATTCTATTGCGAAAATAAACTTTTATAAATAATTAGTGTTTTATTTAAGTTATATAATATATTTCAGATACTGGAACATTTTGAGAAAGTTCAATGAAATATGTTTACACCTCGTATAATATCGTGAGTTGGATTTTTGCCAAGTCTTTCATATTTAAATGCTGATAATAAATATTTAGGTGCTGTGAAATAAAATTTAGTTATAGCGCGAATAAATATGAATTATTGTACTTTTAATTACTATCTCCTTGTAGATTAAATTAGATTTAGTAATTTGTTAGATAACTTTTTGTAAGATGCACGCAAAAACCCGGAGATCAATAATGAATATATAAATAGGTTGATAAATGCAGACAAATACTAATATTAGTTTTTATTTTTTTAAATTATACAGATTTAAAACATATTATGTCCGTAAATTGCACCTTAATTATTGATATAATAATTATAATTACATAAATTTTTGTAGTAAACCTCTTCTCATTACGAAGTATTTTTATTACATAAATTATGATTATTGTACCTTATACAAAGTTATTCAGTTTTTTCTATCTTTATTGACACAGCTCTTCACCATTTCAGGATAAAATAAGGAAAAGAAAATAGAATGAACAAGAGATATAGAGAAATAGAGTGGCAACTATCGCGTGCTGATAATCGATGCACGGACAATCGATAATACTAGTGTCGACGCGCAGTGTGAGTCAATTTTCATACTTGACACTGTGCAAAGAGAGTTCGCGCTTGTTTTTATCTGCAAATAATTTGTCTGAAGTATGCATCATTTTTAGAATCTAAATAATTTTATTAACAATCTTATTATAGGTTCACATAACATTTATTTAACACAGCAAATGGAAATATTAATTCATTGGAGGATAAAAGCATAATAAAATAATGACAAAATAATTATATTTTATATAATAAAGCGTGTTCTATTGAGAGTAATTTTATTCTTTGTAGAAAATAAAAAAAATATATAGGCATGTAAATAGTAGAATTAGATAATAAGTTTTACAGTATATATTTTACGACATGCACACGTATTTGTTTTATTTATTTAATTATATCGATCAAGTGCAATCAAATATTTATATTTTAGCCTAATTTTTTTACTGATTGTTCTACATAATTTAAATGCTTTGTAATAAGTTAGAGAAGAATGTAATCATGGAGTCAGCGAGTCATTTGGGTTTATAAAAAATACTTCATAAGTGTATTGAATACAATTAAATAAATTCTAAAAAGCATGTATACTTGTATATCTATTTTTGATAAAACATTTACATCGATAGATTTGAGCTATTTGTTGTCTATAAAAAGAAAACAGACTAGACTGAAAAAAATTTTTTCATGAGGTAATACTAATTTAATAGAAGCCCTCTTTCCGAATTGTTTTAGCATAGAATAGTAATTTTCTTAACTATTAGAATTTAATATTACAAGTCTAAAAATATGTGAATTTAAAAGATGCTAAATGTTATGTTACGTTGCTCTTTGTTTGAATTCCCATGACCCGCCCTGACGAGTCATTGTGGTTGAAAAGTAAAAGTTTTTTTATAATTTATCAAGGTGATGCTAACCCACCTATCCCAGATAGTTACGAGGACACTCTCTTTTCATTTAATTTAAAATTTTTATTAAATATATATCGGAAACGGTATTGTTTTAATTAAAAACAACAATATTCCAGAGAAATATGTTCTCAAAATTGAAAATTAAATATAAAAGGGGTTCCTCGAATTTGCAAGTAACAAAGGGGTTCAAACTAAACCCTTTACTACCGAGGTGGCGTCGGTGAGACCCCACTCGAAAATTAAGTCATTTATAACTGTATCAATATTATATTTCCAACCCTGAAACCTTTTTGTAAACTCATTAAATATAATTATAGTTATTATGTAAAAGTTTGGAGCTATAACATTAATTAGTTTAAAAAGTTATAAATTTAGGCATAAAAAGTCGATAAAATAAAAAGGGAAATTTTGAAAAATTATATTTTTTTTACCAAAAACTGTTTATTTTGAAAGTTTGACACGTTTAATTAATATTAGAAAAGTTTCCATTAGATTTACTAAAAGTGTTTTTGATTTTTTTACTTCTTATGTGACTATCTTTTTAACGCGCTTAAAAGTGAAGGCCCATAACCTCTTTAAACAAATTTTTTTTATCTCATACATAATAGTATATTGTGTACGTAGGGCGCACAGTGGGCTTTTTTAGACCGAGTGTGGAGATTGCATTACTTTGCCCACATTTTTGTAACGCATTTATTGATTTTTGCGTTTTTCTGGCATATTAAGCGGGGCTAAATATATATATATAATAGCAATTTTCAAAAAAATTTTACTTTCACTTTTGCGCCCGCTTATGCGTATTAGCTCCCGCCGGTCTGAAAAATGGTCCTTTAAACCCACTTAATAGGTACAGAAAAACGCAAAATCATGCTTGTGTTACAAAAAATTACTTTTATAACCAAATGTTGTTTTTATCTTTTAAATATTGGTGTCTCTTAGTAATACAATTTTTTAATCAAGTAAATAATACGTATATAAATTGATATTAGCGAAATTTAGCCACGGGGTCTGACAGATGCCACATCGCGGCTTACGTTACTAACTTTTACCTCGGTAGTAAAGGGTTAATAGTAATGAATTAATAATACTTGAATGATAACGTTGAATGTCTCAATAAACCTATGAATAACAATAAAATGCGAATACGTTATTTCTATGAGAAAATATTTCAAAAGTGACTCCTACTATATCGCTCTCCTTTAATAATGCAAACTTTAAGATGATATAAAAAGGGTTACTACTACCTTCTAAAAAAATATCGCCGATTAAGCTAGGCGTACTGTACTATACCACATTTGTATTCTCCAAATCTCTGAAAAAGCAAATGAATATACTCACGTTTATCCTTATCGGACAGAATGTCATCTGGTATCCTGTCCAAGAACGACGTCTCGGAGTCGCTCTCAGGCGCGGGCGCTGGACACGGCTCCCCGGGCATCTCGCTGCCCAGTCCGGAGTCGCTCCCGTCCGACCTGACCTCGTCCCTGACCCCGGTGGCCAGGGCCAGGCTCTCGGCCGAGTCCTCGGTGAAGGCCTCGGGCCGGTCCAGCCTGGTCATGATCTCCTGGTCGAGGCCCTCCTCGCAGGCCATGTCCACCGCGTTGCCGGCCTCGCCGGCCGCCATCGAGCCGAGCGGCGCGTCCGAGCCCTCGGAGCCGGTTTCGATCTCGCCCTCCTCCGCCTCCGCGCCGAAGATCGGCTGCGACGTCGGCGTCGGCGTCGGCTGGGGCGGCGGGGACGAGACGCGACAGTGAGCGCCGTTGGCGTAATTGCCACTCGCCCCGGGGCTCGAGAACTCGATCTCGTCGCCGATGTGCAGCTTCTCGACGATGGACTTGGAGGTGGCCAGGGCGCAGGGCTGGCCCCCCGGCATCGGCAAATCCGGATCGAACTTGTCGAGGAGCGTGACCCGGCCGCAGCTCGAGAGCACGCGGTTCTCGGCGAAGCCCGGCGCGTTGCAGCGCTCGAGCACGAGGTTCGCGCCGAAGGGACAGGGCGACGTGGTGCCCTCCTCGCCGGAAGACTTGTCCACGTCCATCATCGTCGCGGCACCGGAGGCCTCGCCGCACTCGTTCATGATCGGCTCGTCGGTCGGCTCGTCGGTCGGCTCGGGAAAGCCTAGCTCGACCGCACCGGCGCTTGCACCGCACGTCGTCGGGCTCGCCGGGGCTTTACCGCTCGCGTCTACGCGCGACAGACGGATCACCAGCTCGCGACGCCGGGCACTCGAGTCGCTGCAGCTACTACCGCTATCGTTATTATCGTTACTATTGTTCAGGCTCGAGCAGGACTCGTCGTCCAAGTCGGTCTGGCTGGCAGTCGCGCGGTCCGCACCGGCGGTCGTCTCGCGATCGGTGTCGTTCGTGCGATCGGTTTGCGCACCGCTCGGGAGCGCCTGGGGTAGGCCACTGTGTATACTATTGTTGCCACTGCTGCCGCCGCGACCGAGGGCGTCGGCCGTGAGCGAGAACTCGCCGAGGGTTCGTTCGCGCAGGCTCACGTGAACGGGCGAGAGTCGCTTCACGTCGTTCTTCAACTGCTGGGCCTTCTCCTCCGAGACCTCGACGCCGATCGGCTGGAAGTCCGAAGCGACGCTGACGGTCGAGAGCGTCGGCCTTCTCCTCGGAGAGATGGATGCGGCTGTTGGGACTGTGTCGCTGGAGGCAGGGAACGGTGAGAAAGCACCTGGAGTCTCGGATTCCTCGGGGTTGCAAGCACTTGCGGAGGGGTCTAACCTGTTGAGTTCGAGGAAAAGGACGGTTTCTTTTTTATTGCCGTTTGGGTGTGTTCCGTGTTACAATGAGCACTTTCTCATTATACCCTTATACTAAATTTGTTAGACTTCGGATATATTCTCTAAATAGTTTACAGTGAAAATCTTTTCGACTGCAGGTTCATACTCGTTAACAAATTCAACGCTATCAAATTATATCAGCGTATTCGCCTTGTTAAGACCTCAAGTGGTCTTTGGAATGAAGCTAACCAACTAAAGTCTTTATATATAATAAAAATAATACTGTTATGTTGTATCCTAAGTCGTGTGCTTCGAATTCTATATTAGATAAGAGATCTACCCTTTATATTGTTTTTATTTTTTATAAAAACTTAAAGTACACATATATCGTATAAGTATATACTGATTGTTAGTTCAAATAGGGTCATGGTACACTGAGAAAAATTGCTAATAAAAAAATTTTTGGTGCTGATATATTTTTGTATCAAACGTTTAAATTCAACTATTTGATTTTACGATATGACTATCATAAAATCAAAAGTTGTATTTGAACGTTTTATGCAAAAATATAACAATTTAGAAAAAAATTATTAGCGATATTTTACGATAATTATATTGTAATATTTTACTATATGAGTTTTCTCGGTGTACCGGCAGTAGATCATTTTATTTATAATATTTAACGGAAAATAATACAACCTAATATATATATATATATATATATATATATATATATATATATATATATATATATATATATATATATATATATATATATATATATATATATATATATATATATATATATATATATATATATATATATATATATATATATGTATATATATATATATATATATATATGAAGATGTTCAATGATACTAATTCATTATTATAATCTTTAACCTATATTCCGCCAGAAGGCGGAAATATCCTTTTCACACAAGTTTTATTTTTCTTTACGGAAATAAAATAATACGAACGTACTCCTACCCGAACATAATGCAAAATATAAAAAAAATATATATTAAATAGCTGTCGCCCTGCATCTTTACACAAGTATTTTTCACAACTTTACCTGCGGTTAGCTAAGTTCTGAACGCTTCCACTATAGCGTCACCATTTGGGGTTTTAAGGGTATAAACCACCTTTTAAAGCCTTCAAGAAATATATTTTCACGCCGAAAAATAGTACAATCCAGGTTAATTTAAAGCCAGCAAAAATCATTAGTTTCTACATACAGCCTAGTGGTATATCTATGAAAAGTAAAGCCTTTTTTTATCATAATTCACTTATCATGCAATATTAAGAGCACTTTTATTGAATTGACTTTTAACTTACAGGATACATTTAAATTATGTATCTTCTCCACATGAGTGAAGCAGGATTTATAAAAAGTAAAAAGAAGTAGTCTATACTCAAACTATTGGTTACTGATCGCAAGCATACCATAATACGTTTGTTTGAGGTTTGATTGAAGCAATAGGAAATCCACTTACCGCAAATATGTGGTAGTTTTTGTGCATAGATTATTTTGCAGGTTACAAGAATCAATGATTTATCATAAAAAATATTAATAATTATAAAAGAAAATAGAAAAATATATTAAATAAAGCATATATAATAAAATATTTTGAATTTTTTAAAATCTGCTATGTTTATTTGAAGATAAAAGTTGCTCTTTATATCACGTGGCGAGTGAAAATGTGGAAATAAATGAGTTTTCCATGTCTTAAATTGACCTGAATTGTACTATTTTCCGGTGTGAAAAAAATTAATAACAGATATAGATATACTTTTTATTGGTTTTCAGGTTTTAAAGATGGCTTGTTCTCTTAACAAGGCGAATTTATTACATTTTAGATAATAAAAAAGTATTTTTATCGAGAAAGGCATTGATACTTTCACTTCATGGTATTAAATAAAACTACAAACGGATAGAAAACTAATTCTTTAATTATTTACTCTGTCTTTACTCTATAACCATTTCAAAAGAATCTTACAACTGTAACAAAAACTGTAATAAAAACGAATAATAAAGTTATTGATATAATTATTTATAAATAATTTATTAATAACGTTAACTTTCAATTTTATTTTTTTATAGGTTTCACTTCAACATTATCCGTAAACATTTTTCAAAAAAGTAAAAGCTAATGTATTCAAAATGCAATATTTTTTATGCGCCAAGAAATATATACTGATGTTCCAGGTGTTCTCTGGAAAACGAGCATTCCACGTGACGCGATCATGTTCCTTTCACTTTAAAATATTTAGAGAGTAAGTGGATTTTTTTCCTGTAAGTATAACCAAACCGTAGACCGAAATAAGAATTAGACAGACAGTGTAAAATAATTGTACAATTCTTTTATATAAATATATGATACATTGAACGATATTAGTGGAAAATCTAGTACACGTTTTGATACGAAAATTCACATTGAATCATATACAGCTTGTCTTTAGTTAAAAATGCAAATTTCGCAAAAAATACACTATAAATGTTAGACTCTTACTTTATGTTGTGATTAACATCATTTTATTATCCTTTGTTAAAAACACCTTAATAGGGTTAACTGTTTTTACGTGAGAAGTGTGCAGATAAAATAAATAAAGTTTCTTTTTCATTAAGCTCGTTACTGAGTTTATATCGTAAAATTATTTGAACTAATTTTCTGTAGCACTCTATCGACTAAAAAGCTTAGTTAACCCATTTGTGACTATTTTAAAAAAAATATTTAGTTATCTCAACTAACTTGTTATCTGAGTGCAAGGTGATTGGATCATTCTCTTGTAATCAAACTTCTGTTGCATATCTAAAATTCGTGTGAAATAAAGACAGAAACATTATAGCAAAGTTATAAAAACTTGTTAGAAAAATATTTTTTCTTAGCTATTTATTATAACATAACATTTTTAACTGAAAATTAACTTGAATAGCAGCAAAGTAAATTTTTTTTATTCTGTATTTTACTATTTTATAATATCATCAGCGTTCCAAAATAAGTTATTTAGCCAAATATTTTTATAAAATATTCTAGAAGTTGCATAGAAAGAAAAATATTAAAGCTTACAGACAAGTTGAATTGCTAATTATTTAAATTCTTTTAAGTTATATTAAAATGAAAAAAAAAAAACGTTATAGTTTATAACAACTCATATTATCAAGTCACAAAGTTAGTCAGTAAACTATGAGAAATATTTGTTCATTTAAAATACTTTCTGTAATTTCCAACTACAGAATATTTCACTACGTGTGCATAAAGAAGTTGTTCTATCACGTAAAATTAAAAACTTTTAATTCGCTAAAAATAATAAAATACAATTGTTTGTTATTTTTAAAGTTACTAACTTTTCTTTGTTCCAATAAAAAAAAGTACGACAAAATCATACAAGTTATAACATAAACAGTTTTAAAAAGAAGAAACCAAAAAGCGGGGTTTGTGATTGCAATTGAAAAACAAAAGTCAGCCATCCATCTCATGAAAGTAAAAAAAAAGTACAATTAACTGGAAGAAAAAAAAGGAATCCGTCGCCCTACCTAAATTCGTCCTCGGGGGAGTGTCTAGATGCGTAGCTGCCCATGTCATGCGGTAGCAGGTCGTTCTCGTCGAGGCGGCTGACGATGGGCGATGACGCGACGTCGGTCGTTGCTAGCTGGCCCAGGTCATCGAGAAAGCAGAATCCATTGTTGCTGTTTCCGGCATCCTGCGCTGGCTCCTCCACGGCAATTGTCGTCGCGCTCCGCGGTAAAAGTGCCTGCACTGAGCTGGAATCCTCTTGGGCCTCCGTGGACAGCTGCTGCTGCTGCTGGGCCGAAGGCGATTCCATCTCGGGCTAAGCGTTGCTCTGCAACAGTCACGAAAGAGAAATGGAGATAAGTTTTCGTCGATGTGCTTTTTGGATTGCTTTTATTTTTTATAAATAATATGTATTTACTATTGATTTGACAGATTTGTGGCTGGCACTGAGAAAATTATTATGAGTAGAATCCGATGTCAAACAAGTACTGGAAAAACTAGTTCAAAATATATGGGTATCCCGGATAAAGGCTGAATTCTCAAATGGACACTTTTGTACAAAATTAAAATGTCAAATCACAAAGCATTATATGCATAAAGATAATATTGCTAAATAATTATTGAAGAATACTAAAAATGCTTAAAGAAAATACTTAGTAAAGCTGCAATTATAGAACTGGATAAGTTTATATCTATTAAATAACTCAAGTATGTATTATTTGTATGATGCATTATTCAATTTGGTGTTCCGTTTGTCGAGAAAGGTGTGGTTACGGTGTAACGTACTTCATATGGATATTCAGAAGAGCACATTAAACATATTTTGAATTTTGATCAATGAATATTTATGGAATTATACTATGTACCTTTAGGTAATACTGTATTATTACAACGCATTATTGAATATTCAATGTTGACTTTTACAAGTTAAAATCGACGAACTATAGAGTACATATTTATGCACTCTTTAGTCAATTTGTAAAATGAACACATTCTATTAATTTTAATCGGATTATTTTGTTTTTTTTTTAATATATTTGTTATTATTAATTTACTTTCGAACATTTGGGTCAGCTGCGTGTAAATCTACAACCATATATAACTTTCCATAACTTCTCAAATGAAAAATATATATATATAGCATTTTGGTTTAAATTGAGAGGTTGTAGATGATATAACGGTAAGGTATTACGTTTTATATAACTAGCTCAGCAGCAATAGAATCTGCAGGCTTTAACTTGAAAGAAGCACACCTCAAGCAAAACAATTCCAATGCGTAAAATTGTGCCAATACTTTCTAATTACGGCAAAAACTAAAAGAAAAAACGATATGAAAATTCACAATCATTAATGAGCAGAATCACCTCGTCCCCCAAATATCGATAAAGCCCCGAAATTCCCTAAAACAAAATGATCAGTGTACCACGGAGCTCAAGTGCAGCCCGAAGAACGAACGAAGCATCTCGAGAAACACAATACCAACAAAAGCAAGCGAGACGCATCGGTCTAGCGCGCCCCCGAGAAGCGAGATCATCGCTGTGGAGAGGTTGTCGTACAAGCGGGGGGATGGTGCACGAGTCTACGAGAGACTCTCCGGCTGTTGTCCCTGCTGGTGGCTTTTCGGCGCGCGGGCGCGTGCAATCGGTTTAGCGCACTCGTAGGTAAACAGAAGTCTGCGCGCGCGTCTTGCTCTCTGTCTGTCTCTCTCTCTCTCTCTCTCTCTCTCTCTCTCTCTCTCTCTCTCTCTCTCTCTCTCGTCCTCCCTCCACATTCTTTCGTCCTTCCGGCGCGTCGCGGCGCCCTATTAACACCCCCGCGAGCAAGCTACGCTACTTAGCGCGGATATTCGTCGCTGCCGAGAGAGAGAGAGAGAGAGAGACGCGCCTATACGAGCACTCTCTCTCTCTCTCTCTTTAAAATATCGCCATACACGAGCAAGCTGCGAGGGAAGGACGAGGACGGAGGGATCAATAAGCCGCGCTCTTGGTACCGCGCACTATACCGACGCGCTCGCTAGTACTCCCTCTACTCTATCTATCTCTATCTGCCTCTCGGTTATCATCACTGCATAACTGCAGTTCGGCCGAACTTTCCGAAATGTGTCTTTGCGATATCCTCGATTAAGAATGAAAAACTGGAGCTTGTTGAGTGTAAATCGTCGATTCATTCGGCTGGTTACTTGTATCAGTCGCAAATAGTCAGTGCCAAAGAAATTGCCAATGTTTAGTTGAGCAATAGCTTCACGTATTTATAATGGTATTTTAGGTAAGAAATACAGATATTGTATTTTATCAGTATTATTGTGGCGACTGTGCAATAGCGATATATCCTTTTTTTCTTTTTCTGTATTTGTATTTTTATTTGTTCATACATAGCAAATATACGTGTATAGTTGTGGCAGATGCCATGTGTCCCAGGAAAATAAACAAGTAAACTGTGAAAATGAAAAAAATCTTGTGTGCTAACTTTTGAATTACCATTTTGAATACAAAAGTATACGTACACTATACCACTTAAAAATTAAAACAATATTTCAAACTATTTGTAATTTTATTATTAAACAATAAACAAAATTGCTGCTAATATATTGGCACGTAGCTTTCACAAACATTATCAATACTAGAATGCACCGCACAAATTAAAAAAAATTAATTTAATACACGTAAGAAAATTTATAAAATGATAAAACAGAAGAGTGTGTCAAACAAAACGCAGGAAAACACTGAGACTTATTTTTTCCGGTAAATGATGCATGGACAAAGTGATCGATTCTTTTTCTCTCTTTTGTTCTTGGTGTATAAATGCCGGCACGTACAAAGCTTTGCCGACGTTCGTTCCTTTTTCAATCTCTCGATGATGGGGATATCTCTCCCGATGATTGTAAAAAGTTGGTGTGTTTTTATCAGTTTCTTTCGCTCCATTGAAAACGAAAGTATAGAGTTTACTTTATCGAGCAATAACGTAACCTCTCTTGTTGTGAGAAAAACTGAAGCAGTAGAAGATTTTTACGATAAATTTATAACCTGTTTAACAACTGCAATGCGATGCAAATTGATTATTTTTTTGTATGGATTGAAATAAAACGTTAAATGCTTTATATCGATTAACGTATAATAAAAAAATAACTTTCGCACTTGCATACTGGGGCTACAGAATACAAAAACATTCACAGTATGAAATGTATTAACCAATCAAATTAAAATGCGTTTCACCGAAAAATATTTTGCAATGTTCACAAACTAAAATCAGTTTTTATCAAGAAATTGAATTAAAGAATCATAAAGCATGTCTGCGAGAAAATTGTTTTTTAAATTTATGAATGTATCAATTGAGGAGTGTCCGAACAGAACTGGATAATTCCATTTCTGCTCGAAATTGATTGGACAATATTTGTACATCGTCGTAATTCATTGTTCCTTTTCAATTTATGATCATTTTTTACTAAAAGAAGTCATTAGTTGTTCATTAAAAGAATATCGAACGTTTTATTTTACAATTCAAATTAGATGTCATTTTACTCGAAAATAATAGTTATTGATTAAATGTTGCATCAAAAATGTAAAATGAAATGACATTGTTTAGTCTGTATATTGCAGAATTATAAATTCATCCTAATAATCGATACGGCTATCAAATAAATAACTCAAGATTGATGAAACAGAAAAACTCGTAATTCTAAACACGACAATCCGTAAAAACCATGAAAGAGTATAAAATAAAAACGTCAATTCAATCCACATTAAACCCATCAGCTTTATTATGCCATTTCCACGATCAGCAGCATAGCATGTCCGATGTTCTCGAATAACACATCAATTCGCCAGCTCCGACATCATTGCAGTAGTGCACAGCCTCGGCTACAAATTCCATTCATCGCGCGGAAAGCCGCGTGTGTTTTTATCTCATCCAAGATTTATCGGCTCTACAGTCGTTCAATCGGCGTGCAGCCACCGTAGCCGTCGTCGCCGCCGCGCAATATAGGATTCCGGCGACGACGCGAGTATACACCAGCTCTTTTAAATCCGAGCGCGCGCTCCTGTTTTCAGTAGTACGAGGATCGTACGAGTCAGTCGCATGTATACTCACCGCGCGCAAGCCTCGCGTAAGAATCGTGGTGATAAGCAGGCGATGGATCTGCGTTGTCGGTGCAATGCGATGTCGAGGATTTCGTCGAAGGAGGCGCCAGAGCGGAATACAATCGATCAATTTGGAGCGCTCGTCGGTGTATGATTTTCCGGGAGAGCGCGGCGCGCCAATGAAAAAGTCGATAATTCCGCGGAGAGCCGACGACGGGACCACAACAGCTGCCTCGTCTCGCGGTGTGCAACACTCGGGCGAGTGCGTCTCCTCCTGCCCCCCCGAGGAATCGTCGATGAGTCAAACGAAAACACTCGGCGATCGCGTGAATAGCGCTGGCGCACTCGCGTCGTCTGCACCGCTACGCTCCGCCTGAAGCGGCCAGCGATTTTCGCGCTTTATTATTCGCCAGCTGCCGCACAGCTGCCCTTTTCGTCGTCTGCTCTTCATACTTTTCTTTCTCGCAAAAAGGAGAATAATACACTCGAAAAATCCCAATCACTCGAATTTTCCAACAAACTTGAATCTTCAAATATAATAAAAAAGAAAGACAGCACAGAGGCTTTCTCCGGTACACATACACAGAACGGCGCGAGCGAGCGAACGGAGCGTATGTCTCTCTCTCTCACTCCGAGCTCGCGCGTCTGGCGCGTTCACCGGTTCGCGGCGGAATGAGCGGCGACGGCGGCGGCGGCGGCGGCGGCGGCGGGAGAGAGCGAGAGACTCCCTCGAGTAGTCCGCTCTCACTCACTCTCTCTCTCTCTCTCTCTCTCTCGGCGGCAGGCGGACGCGCTTCCATCCTCCGCCGCCGCTGGCTCGGGCTCGTCGATTCTCGGCTAGGTTCGGCCTCGTGCGCCGCCGCTAGTGTCGAAGTTGCCGCGCGCGCGATCGCGGTATATACGCGCGCCGCAGACCTCCTCTCCTTCTAGTCTTTCTCTCTCCCTCTGCACGTAATCCACGCTCTTTCTCTCTCGCTATATACCTAAATACATATAGGTATAGCTATGGAGCGAGTCGCTGCAGTGTATCGCGGCAGCAGCGTCTCTCTCTCTCTCTCTCTTTTCGCCGCATATTTTTCTCGCTTGTACAAACACATGCAGCCGCTTTCGCGTGCGTCCGTGTGCTGCTGCTGCTGCAGCACGGATTGGAGCGTCGCCGCTTTGTGTCTGCTGCAGTGTCCGTCTTTCTCGCTCTTCCTCTATACCTATCTGTGCTACATATGTATTATACGCGTTATGCTGTGCAGAGGTATGTGCTCCTGTGGCGGGTGCATGGCTTACACGCGTGTACGCGATAGTCGCATGCGAGCGTGAATGCAGTGCGGGCGCGTAGTACGCGCTTTCTTTCTCTGTGTATAAATTTGTGTTTATCCCCACCCCCGAGCAGGCAGACGAGCGCGCGCGAGCTTGGACCCCCTTATTATTATACCTGTGCGTTGAATACTTCTGTTGCTTCTTTTTCTTCTAACTTGTTCCTCTTTTTCCTCTCGCTCTCTTTGCTCCTCGTTTTATGGTTATTAATTTGACCGCGTATACCGTTTGTCTTGTTTTTTGCCTCTCTCTTTGCTTCGCGCGCACGCGTGCACTCTTTCGCCTTATACCTTATTATTTATGCTTCACGCAGCTTTATATCGTGATTTCTATTGCCTTCTGAAAAACTCACGCTAATGCGTATTATATGCAACGAGAAATTTCACGATCAATTATTTAATTTGGCAAATGAAAAATAAAAGCTATTTGGGCAAATGAAAGAATAAAGAATACAGTTAATTATTTTAAAAATCCACAATAATTTAAATTCAGGAGTTACGAATATTTACAACGTTAAAATAAAAGATTTTGATAGCAGCTAAATTTTGTTGGATGTTTTATAAAGCCGGATAAATACGTGAGTTTTAAATATTAAATAAAAAAATATGAGCTTTAAAAGTCGTATAAAAATAAATAAGCTTTAAAAATATAGAATAACTATAAAAATATACTTAATTTTAATTAAAAGCCTCGGTAAATATTTCCGATATTATGTAGAAAAATCGATTTAATGCGTAATATTGTTATATACACTAGACGTATATAAAGAAATAAATGTATGAGTGATAAAATAACAGAAGCCACTGTAGAGCTCTAAATAATTCAATCTGCTTTGACCAAGAGAACCCAATAATTTTCCAGCCACGATATCAGCGCGCCCGCAACCCTCATACATAAACTTTCCCAAATTGCGTGTATAAATTGGAGCTTTCCTTTTCATCTTTCGGCTCCTGATCCGCGCATCATATACATATAAGTACCCAGCCGCGCTACCACCTAAAAACACGTATAACCTTCTTTTCCCTTTGCTCTTGCGCGCACGTCGCACATAACAGAGGAGGAGCTGTTGCTCTCTCCGAATCCTCTCAAACACTCTCTCTCTCTCTCTCTCTCTCTCTCTCTCTGTCTCTCCTCTATCACGTTCCTATTCGATTATTCCTCTCGCTCAGCAGCCACACATACACACAGACACACCAAACCTCTCTCTCTCTCTGTCCATTTCACGGTTCGCCACATATATATCCCTCTTGCTCGCGCACACGTATACACTCTATATCCCTGCCGGTACATACTCCTCTCGTTTCACCATGTACAAAGGCGAATCGAGTTCAGCAGCAGTAGCTCTCCCGCAGCATCTCCGTCTCTCTCTCCCCCCAATATATACACATACACATAATACTCCGTACCACTACGACGCGCGCTACAACACATGTGTGTGCGCGCAAGTGAGAGAGAGAGGGAGCGCAAGCGCGTGCGCCGGCATCATTTGACGTCTCTCTTACTCCCCTTTCCCTCCTCCGACTCCACCCCCGCCGCCCCCGACGCAGCGGCAGAGCGCGCGCGCGCGGCGGTTCAACGAACGAGGAGTGTGTATAAAGCGACGAGCAGCGGGCAGCATATCGGCGCGGCGCCTGCGCGCCGCTGCACGACGACGAGCGTGGCAGAAGCGCGCGCCGAACGAGCCTTGTGTTGTTGTACTTATATGTGCGCGATGCAGCGGTAACGCGAAGCGCGAGGCCGATTGGCGAAAAGCGCCTGGGCGATTCGCACTTTTCCTTTGACTTCTCGCTTCTGGGTTGGCAAGCCTTCAGGAGATTGCTGGTCCACCTTTGCTTCTGCGGTGCTTTTGGAGAAAGATTTGAGATAGTTATAGAAATGCCGATGTAATGCTTGATAATATTCTTTGGAGGATCTATGTTTCAAAATCGACATTTTTTCCTTCTTAGTTTTGCTCCCGATTGTTCCTGTTTAGTTAGTATGATAGACAAGCACATACAATTTAACTCTTTTATGATCATGGAATGAAAAAGTTACTATTAAGTAGAAAAAATGAAAGAAAAATAATGTGAATATTTCAAATTCTCCACAAACTGATTTTTTTCTCTTTTTTAATCAAGAGAATTTTTCTTTTGGGTCAAAATATATGTATTTCGTTCTGCACCAGAATCTAATATGAATCTTTTTCCCGCAAGAGAAATAATCTTCATACCAGAATATACTACAAAAATTTGTATCTTTTTACAATAATAATCCTTTTCGGTGAAAAGGGATTATAAATACTTATTTTTTTTTATTTATCAAGGGGGTCTGAAAATTAATTCTTGAATTGCTAAATGAACCGTGCATTATTGATTTAATAAATAAAAGTACTTCAAGTTGCGCTAAATCCAAACACTTGGACATTGTTGTGCAATAATAATAGACCTCTGTGAATAGTTTCAGACTGTAAAACTATCAGCTTCTTGAAAAGTTATCGGTATGAAAATTTGTCAATACTTCGTTGCAATAACTTTTTAGCGTATAGTTAGTTTTGACGTCTGAAATTTGATACAGAGAACCATTATTATTGCTCATTAAAATCCACGTATGCTTGCGTTTTGTCTAAATATAAGTACTTTTACAATTATAACAGTTCATTATGCATTTTTTGATCGAACATTCAAAGCGGAAAATTTTAATCTTCAATCGACTCTTAGAGCCCCTCAAAAGAGAAGAAAATGATTTCCCTACCGAGTCTTGATTTGCATCTCGATTGCGTCCAGGCTACTTATCTACATAAGATTATCTCCTTCTAGATTCCAAAATACATCTCCTCTGCGTAAGTATCGAGTACTTGGCCCTACATCTGTTCAGGGTTGCGATAGAAAGGCCCGGCGAGGAGTCGTTTTGGTAGGATATACAACCGGGGAGGGCAGGAATTTTCGGATCGATTTGCGCGTTGTCGGTGTGTACACGCGGCCGCACATGCGACTGCCGGCCCCGCGCGGTCGCTGAACGCAATTTGAGGTGGGAAAACATTGGGAAGGCGAGCGCTCGCAAGCAAGCAACACTGTGTAGGTGTGTGTGTGTGTGTGCGCGCGCGGCGGGAGGGCATTGCTTCGCCGCCCTCCTCGACGCGCGTTATGATACGCGCACGCATGTTGCTGCTGCTGTTGCGAGGGTTGAGTGGGCAGATTCGGATCGCTTTTGCCACGAGCGCGCGTTGACGTGTATGACTCTGGCTTACCCTACCCTGCCCGTCGTGAATGAGTCTTGGATTTTTTTTATTCTATTGTGTGCAGCGGAGGTGGTAAAGTATGTGAGGACGTGACCTCTGGGTATTGCTGGAAAGATGTTGAGTGTGCGCGTGAAGGAGGCCGGGTTGAATTTGGAAGTTGTAGTTTACTTGGTAATTAAATGTATTAGCGACTTTTGATTGTTTAAGGTGGGGTTGAAGTGAGGTAAATGTACCAGTACCTGGCCACGTCCCGGTACCTGGCTAAACGCTCACATGTTAGTTTTTATTGATTATTAGTTACCTCTTAATCAAAATAATCTTGTGACATCACCTTCTATAACTATCGAGCGCAATATAATTCAATTTTTGGGCAAATATTTATTTCATTTATATTTTTAAAAGAATATTTAATAATGGAATTGGTGCTCGTGTGACAACATTCACGTCTTCTTAAGAACAACTGTTAAGAAATCCTACTTCGAGTTTAAGAGTTATTAATTGTTTTTCAATCATTTCATGCATTTAAAAGTTTTCTAAGGTTATTTATTAGTTATTGGAATGTTTGTACGATGTTAATACGAATATTCGTTTCTTAAAAATGATTTGAACGTCTATCCTTGATAAAATTTAGATGGTTGCTTTTAACAGCAAATTGTAGACGAGGTTTTTAGAGTGTCTCATACACTCTTTAACAAAAAACCTACTATATTTATTAGAACAACAGAAACAACTACTCTGCGGGCAAATACCCCTCCCAGCATTGGATTACACTGTTAATTCATAAAATATGTAAATGTAATTAGCATTGAAAATTCAAACATTTTTCGTATTTATCCTGCAAGTTTCTCTTAAACTTGTTAAACGGATAAAAAATGTTACTTATTTAGTGTCTCATACACTCTTTAACAAAATATGTACTATATAAATATAGTAGATTTTTTGTTAAAGAGTGTATGAGACACTCTAAAGACCTCGCCTACAATTTGCTGTTAGAAACAATCATCTAAATTATTTATTAGTATTTTAAGTAAAAATAAAATGCTAATGTGTGCAAAAAATAGTTTTTACGGTAATAAATACGTGACTATGTACTCGTACTTGAAATACCGTATTTGCCCGATACCTGGCCAACTATATGAATCACATTATTATAAATAAATATTCGCATAAAACATATTTTGCTTTGTGTAGTAAGGTTCTCTATAGTGATTGTCGTCAGTTTATCAACATACTATGATGACATATTAGTGAAAATTTAACAATAATTGCTGTTGATGTTTGACATCTCGGCATCGTATTTTTTCAAGCCGCGGGCGCACCCGTAGGTTACGTGAGTAGAACATACTTTAAATTAATTATTTACATACTTCTACGTTCAAAATACATAACAACCGTATTGTATCAATGCATAGAAAAAAGATTTCATTGAAAAAAGTTTATAATTTAAATCAGAAATAAGTGAAATTAGGGTGGCTATGTACTGGGACAGTGGTGTCCAGGTATCGGGACGTATGATTTTGGTGTGTCCAGGTACTAGTACATTTGACTAGAATACATTTGTATGAATTATTCGGATTACAAGACGTATATCGATAATTTAAAAATTTAATTTGATAGACAATTAAATTCTCTTTAAGATGGGTATATGACTTTTTATTGGCAGTGTTAATTTTAATGTTAGAATTTAATAAATAAGCTTGGCTGCTACAAAGCGTCCAGGTACATTTTTATACGTGTCAGATGTCAACTTTCTAAAAATTGACGAAATTCCAGAAATTTAGAAAGAATTATGTATAATTTTTAAGTATATGAAGGATTGAAACTTCCAGCGCGTTTTTCTCGAAATGCATTTTTTTATAGCTTCAAACGGATATACGAACATTTCAGTTTGCTAAATCTTGCTGAGACTTACAGGAAATATTCTTCAAATTATTCTTAGAAAAAGTTAGAATTTTGTTTTTAGTCGTATTTTAAACCAAAATCTTTTCACTACCTTCAACTTCATTACAAGAAGATGATATGAAAAAATAACTATGAAATAACTCTTTTGTGAGGACTTTAATTATTTTAAACTTTAATGGCAGAAGCTATGATATAGCTTATAGATGTTATTGTATTGCTATAATAAACTTCCAGAGTTGAATCCACCTCGATTCTGCGTCGCTTGATATAAAATAAACTAAGCTAATTAGTAATCACAGCAATTGTGTTTCTACAAAAATAGAACTGAATTACCGAATAGAACATTAATTATCTTATATTTCAAAATACAAGAGTAAAGTATTTTTATAGTCAGTTATTGATTTCCAATGAATGATATTTCCGTTTCTGATTTATGATCTATCATTAGGTTGTGTTATTTAAAAATAATATTACAAAATACTCTATTGTCTACATTTTAAATAATTTTACACGATAATTCAGCTAATGTAATATGTACACAGAAATAATTCTCGCTTTATATGATCCAACGTCGTCTGTCTCTATTATAAATATTTAATCATTCTCGTAATCAAGTGAAAAATTCATAGTGATTATTAAATACAGTTGCATATTCAAAGGAGCATCCAACGTAGTTGAAATTGATTACGATATTAACAAAATTCATTTGTCAATAGGCTAACGAAATGACCGAAATGACAAAACGACTACTTTTAAGAGGGATTATCATGCAAAACCCAGGAAAAGAATGGGTAAGTTTAGAGATTTTTTTACAGAATCATTACAACAAATATTGCCGAAACTTTTTAAATATATTTATACATATTATGACAAGTAAAAAAGTTTTTTCTATTAGAAAACAAGCGCCTCTGATTGAGAAATAAGCACTTTTTTCCGTGGTCTTGCAAAACTCACTTTGAAACTCGGTGTAAGCTTTAGTATCCGTTGCACTCAACCACAACAAAACAACTAAGAAGATTCTTATTCTACACGAAATGATGCTGTCGATGAATCTCTAAAAATAACCAAAGTAATTTTTGTAATAGTTTTGTTTGCATAATTGAAAGAACATTATTATTTTGAAAATTGTTATTTTTTAATAAAACTATGTCAATTTGAAAAATGATGTATTTTTTCCTTCTTTTAGGGGTTTATCGACAGAGAATTTTTATGCAGAATAAGAATCTCTTTTTTGTTTTGCTGTTACAGTTGAGCACATCGGATGATAGAACCTACAACGTTTTGTAATGCCTGCACCAAGGCCACAGCGAAATCTAGTAATTTCTGAATTATTACTGGCCATTTTATACTAAAAAGAAAAAAACAATTTACTTTTCAAAATGAGCACAAACGTATCTAAAAAGTGTTGAAATTGATTCATTGTACTGGCTCTAAATTAAAAATCCCAAAACTTATTCTTTGTTTTTCCGTTTTAAGTGATAATCCCTCCTTAAAAAACGAGCAAATATGTCGATATAGGCTCAATTTAACGTACGATTTTTGCCATATATGCTCGCACACGTTCTCTCTCAAACTTTTATATCCGCTGGCTAAACTCCCATCGATGCATGTCCCAGTATGGAAATCCAATAAGTCGCGCCGGCTGCATAATTGCATTACAAATAGCTCGCGCTCGCGCCCTACTAACGTCCTCTTACACGCATCGTCTTCCTCCATCGCGTCTCTCTCGCTTATTTATCCATTTTTAACCCCTCGCAGACAAGTG
Source organism: Gastracanthus pulcherrimus (assembly GCA_949152435.1). Lineage (NCBI taxonomy): Eukaryota > Metazoa > Arthropoda > Insecta > Hymenoptera > Pteromalidae > Gastracanthus > Gastracanthus pulcherrimus. The sequence continues at coordinate 37,867,657 of OX424576.1, read as the reverse complement.
GCGGCCACTGCCTCTAGTCACCTTCTGCATTATCTGCAACTCTCGCGCCAACGATGTGAAATTGCGGTGAATTTATTCGCAGTTCTATCACATTACCGTGCTACCATTGTTGAAGTTATTAAATAACTATGGATTAATTATAAATTATTAATATAATCGAGATTTTTCAAATAGAATATGCTAATTAAGTAATAATGTACCACAATTATTTAACACTTCTTGTCTAACTTTGTTTCTGTGCATCACGTGTGTTATACTAGTTATGCAAGTGGTTACCTGTCATAGTATAACTGACACTTCAAATTAGTGCATCATGTCGTCAAATCTCAAGTTTCGAGATTCCATAATTTAATCAATTATTAAGATTCATGGCTCACATCCCAATAAGATCTTCATAATAACCACAATCTCAAGCTCAACGCGCAAATAATGAAACAATAGTTCCAGCTCCGCCGAGACTGCACAAAACCGCTAAACAAACGCCACAAAAACAGCAACAACGCAAAAGAATGATAAAAAAAAAAGAAATGACAAGCGAGTTCAGTCGTCGCGCCGACCGCGGTATACTCGAAAGAGACTGGATTCACACAGCCACGCAGACACAAGAGAGGAGCATATAGCCCGAACGACTGTACCGAGAAAAAGAGTGAGAAAGAGAGAGCGAAAAAGCAGCAGCAGCAACAGCAGCAAGCAGGCGCGTTCTCTCGCCTTTGAAAAGTACAAAAGGCGAGTAGCGTGCCCAAGCCGTGGAGGGAGCGTGCGAGAGAGATCAAAGTACGCGCGGCGCGTGTTCTCTCTCTCTCTCTCTCTCTCTCTCTCACTGTGTCTCTCTCCTTCGCTTGCACACAGCCAGAGGAGTCCGGCTTTTACGAGCCGAGGTAGACGAAGTTGTCGTCATCGTCGTCGTCGTCGTCGTCGTCGTCGACGCCGGGCCCCGATATTGCTCGGAATCACTCTGCGGGCTTCTGTTCAGTCCCCCTCCCCTCCCCCTGCCGAATCTTTTCTTTGGGATTCTCGGAGCGAGTATAAGGACCAGAGAGGAGGGCTAGCTCTGCCTCTCTTCTCTTGACGATGCTCCCCTTTTTTCAACAGGGAAAATGGCGGTACTTTGTTTTGGAAAGTGGTTAATTCGAAGCGGAAGGCTTTTGGAGCGTCGATGTTTTAGCTTTGTTTGCAGGAATTTTCGGGGATGAGGGTGCGAGTCTGTTGTATACAATGAGAGGAATGGAGGGTGTCGCTCGATGGTTATATTCGATTTGATAATTAGTGTGCAGTGCATAAAATAGAGCTTACGTTTTACCCTGCACAATATAACTCATGGTAATTTAAGTGCCATCCGATTTTATAGATACAATAATTATTGATATACGATTAAGCGCGTCAAAAATATAGTCTTATTATTTAAAAATATGCGAAGTTGAGAAATATGCACAGTAGTAACAGGCAAATGTAATCAGCCATCTTAAATAAGGAAGAATACAAAATTTATTTTTCGATCTATATTCTTGTATATGGTAACTTGAATTCGTTTATGTGTATTTCTTATTGTATCTTGAAAAGAAAATTAAATGTGCCAAAATATTCTATTAAGGGTTTTTTGATTGACTTTACTTCGTTTTCAAAGTTATATTTATATTTTCTTCTTAAATTTTGAAAATATCGTAAAAGTTTTGAAAGTTTTCAAAGAAACTATTATAGAATAATCTATACAGGAACATACTGTTAACTGAATATCTGTATTATTTTCTATTCGGATTTTGACGATATGTGCTATTTTTTAATGCAAGTAATAGATTGCTTTTGTTGCTGAATTCATAAAAAAATATATTACTTTTTAACTTGAAGTTCTTGACATATTTTTAAATTATCTGATTAACGACTAAATATTTTATGCTTGAATTATTCAGAAATGTCTACTTCCATTTTTCACATATATATATATATATATATATATATACCATTCGAATACACTTACTAATCTAGTAGTGCAGAAAATTTCCTATTGATTTTTTTGTATATAAATATTAAATACAAATAAATTAGAAAATTTATATAGATATATAATAGTCTCGTCATAAAGCGACAGTAAAAGTTCATTTTTTTTAAAGCGTAACCTAGAAACTACTGAAATTAAAAAAAGTGCCTTAGAGAAAGTTGCAATATCGCAGTAATATCTAGATTTCAGTTTATATAAGTAAAAATAGACAAGAGTCACTATAATATTGTCAGAATAAAAGGATTTCCAGTATTTTATAACGCAAGTTAATTTCATGATTTGCACCAAAATCGGAAAGATGTAATGACTATCTTTTATTATTGCACATAAATCTTATTTTCTCATAAACAGAAAAATTACTTCGATGAAGCTCGTTTCTAATATAAGAAGAGCAGTGAGTCAAAGTATTGATTCTTAAGAGAATAAAGTTAGAAAACGTACATTTCTATAGCTTTCAGTATGGACACGAACAAAAGAAAATCTAAGCAACGAAATTTTAACAATACTTAGTTCAAATTTTTTAAAGGTATACTTTGATAAATTAACAAAAACATTAATTTCAAATACAATACTCAGGTTTAATAATTCAGGTTTAATAATTCTAAACATGCAAACTGACTTCCAGACTTTAATTAAGCTAAAAAGGAATTCACGCGCTTAGCGACACACATTTTGTCGAGTAAAACACCACCGCTTACTCGTTCAAGCGCAACTTTCTTTTCCTCCCCCTGTCTCGTATACTTCGTTCCTTCTATCTTTTTCTGTCTGTCGTTTAAAATTCTCTCTCTCCCTATTATCCCTTTTATGCTACACGTTCAACCATCTCCGTCGTTCTATCTTTCCTCTCTTCTTTTTCTATGAAGCTTCAGACGCTAAGACATCCCATAAGCAAATCAATTCAGCTACATCACGCTCTATCATTCTTCTTTGTGAAATTTTCATATCTTATGTATTATCTCACAAGTATATTGTTTTTTCCAAATTTCGAGAAAAATAAATAAAATAATATTTCATTAAAAATAATATCATTAATCTTCAAAACATTAAATATAAATAGCACTTCCACTTATTTTGTAATAATTTAAATTAAAAGTATATCTCACAGTCGGAGATGAATGCTTTTACAGAATATCCTTATAAAACCACTGCAATATCATTAAAAAGAAACTTCACTCTGAATAGCGTAAATTAACAAGAAGATTATTAAAATAAAACTAACCGAAGCGGTGGCATACACCACATTCGCCAGTGGTAAATATATTCCTGTAATATTACGCACGCAACGATTGTTTTCCGCATTTGCTTTCTTTCGCACTACGATGCGGCTCGCCTTGGCTCGGTAATACAGGGGTAGAGAGAGAAACACAGCGCGCGGGGAGTCGAGCAGAATATAGTGCTTCGGTTTCCTCACTCTCTCTCTCTCTCGCAACGGCCTCCTTGGAAGCTGTGGAATGTACCACCACCACCACCCGCCGACACAGCAATCCGAGAGACGCTCGACTCTTTTCTGCAGCGACTCGGGGACTATATAGGTATCATATACAGGAGAAGTGCTAGAGCGTACGGCACAGCGAGCGCCTTGTAAACACATCCGCGGAGGTGGATCATTAATACGCCAAATCACGCGAACGCGGAGCAAAAGGTGCTTCAGACTCTCCGCGCGAGCGAGGAAAAACAAGGGAGGGAAAGAAAGAAGAGAACAAGGACGGCGGAATTGTATGTGCGCGCGAGGGGGGGTTCTTGTCGGCGGAGGAAGCGAATTTTCGCATTCGCTGGAAGAAAAAAAAGGTTATCGGAAAATACGACCCATATTTTCGTGAGAGCGCTTTTGCGAGGGCTTTGCTTGGCTAACCTTTCTTTGCTTTAGACATGCTTAGCTTTTTGATTTATTGCTAGTTGTATGACGGTAAGTATGTATTGATTTTTCCCCAATATAAGTAGTTTAGAATATAATAAACAAGGTATATTTTGTTTTATGTAGAGATAAATGTATCTAAAAATAAAATAGAAAAGAATTTTGTCCCCAGAGGTATTTAAGGTACACTGAATACAACACTGAAGATAAAAGATCATACAAACGTATTATATTTTATACTTTGAAATAAAAAAGATGTAAAAAATATTTAGCTTGTGAGAAGAACCAAAATAAATTACTATTCATATTTCCTGGTAGAAATCAATCTAATTGTGAACCAGTAATCGGCCGTTAATAGCTATAATAGCCATTAATGGCCAATTACTGGCTCATAATGAGACTGATTTCTGCCAGGGTTATAGTCTAATTATATATTGTTGTTTGTATTAAGATCAGAATGACAACAAAACAAGTGCAGTTTTATAATTCCATCATAACAAAATAATTTACGTAAAAACAAATACGAGAAAAGTGGAAAAAACGAGAGGCCAAAATCAAGAAAGAAATGCAAAGAGGCAGTGAATGAGAAAACTGCGCAGGGTAGGAAAGAGCAGGAGAAATAAGTGGAGGAGAGAGCCGACATGGCACGAGTGGCCTTTGTTTCGAGGATTTTTTCCTCCCTCGATATACGCGCGCACGTCGCGACCTTTTCACTCCGTCGATGAAGAAGAGAAAAACATCTCGAGGTTCTCAAAACCGAAGGGAACGCAAAAGAGATTCGCGTGCTCGCGCAAAATTAATTAGACCGCGACGAGAAAGGCACAGGAAAAAACGAACCGGAACGAACTCCCGCTACTTTGATCCTCTCGCGAGCCTTCCACGGGCACGCGAACACAAGAAGGCAGTGCAACGAAAATAAGGGGTGGAATTTTCGGGGGTGCTGCGCACGAGTGAAGTGCGCACTTGCCGTGCTTTCCGCGCTCGCGCGAAGGTGAACGAGCCGCACGAGCGTCCCATAGCGCCGGGATGTTTACAATCACGGTCCGCTTCGATTTTAATGCATTAATGAAAAGCTGAATAAAACATCCAGGGGAGGCTGCTAATTACGCGACGTCGGAGCAGCCTCATAATTGAGTTTCCAGGGTCGAGGCGCGCAACTGCGCCGGGCGAATCTCGAAGACCATCGCGTTGGCGCTGGATTAGACGAACGCGCGCGGGCGTGAGCGTCGCGACATAGTCACGTCATCGGTTATATGCATCGATAGCTTTCAGCCTGATCAAGTGTGTTTTGCGTGCGTGGTGCAACTCATTGCACTGAGAAAAATTATACAGCAGAAGTGATGGTTTCGGTTCGTACACTCGAATCATACTCAATTTTTACGAAAATTACTATATTCAAATAATAAAATATAATATTTATTTGACATTTATTAGTATGAAAGTAGAAAATAAAGTATATCGCTAATATTTTACAAAGAGAAATATCAAATTTTGTTACAGAACCTCTCTCAGTGTAAATAAAACTCGATTATTTATGGCAACGCATTAGGTTTGGATGTAATTATATTATAAGTCTTTTTGAATTTCGCTCTACCAAAATGATTGTGCTGTCCCGTAACTTTCTCTTTTTGATAGCTGACTAGGTCAGGATGTGGGAGCAACTGATGGACAAACCCTGCCAACTGAATTAACTACTTAGAAATTAATTTAACTAAGTGAAATAGTAGTTTAGTAAACTAGTTTATTTAAGTTTCTGCGATGTGCCGCTTCAGCGCGTTGACCACGATGGAGTTAGCAATATAAAATTAACAATAGAAAAACTAAATTAATACTCATAAAAACTATATTATAATATTTATTGTAAACTAGCAAGAGAATGTAAATAGCATTTCAGAAAGTAAAGGTTTTCATTAAAAATGTCTAATTTTACAATACGAGTTAAATTTTTTTAAACAATTTAACTCTATAGACTATTGAATAAACAATGTTATCAATCATGAATGGGTAAAGATTGAATCACTTATCTAAAACCATCGTAGATTGTATTGATGGCAATGATCAAACAATGAAATCTGTATGTTGTAATAAGTTAAAAATATTCTTATTACAATTTTTATAGAAGCAGATCAATCAATTATTATTTTTAATCATTATCATAGAAAACGTGCGTGCATAACATCGATTTCTATAACCGACTATAACGTTATAAGCAATTTGCTACTTTAATACCACATAAAGTCACGAGTTTATTTTGTATGATGTCATTTTAAATACACTGTTACATATACATCTTTACATCAAAGCAAAATTAACATTTCTATTGCAGAATAAACCAATTTACCAAGTAGCTTTCCAAGTTTAAAAATGTTAATTTTTCGAGCGTAAGTTGATTTACATAATCTTATATAGTTTAATTGAAAAACTATGTTTTTTTCGAAGAATTTACCATGTTCATTGTTGCGAAAAACTCATCAAAGGGAACAGACCGAGCTTTAAAATCGCGTTTCTCGAGCGCAGTACATACAACAGTAGAACCCTTTTCAAAAGTTACGTTTTCCGGGCCCCGGAAAATGCAGATGGAAAAGCGCGTTGAAGCTCCCTTTGAACGCAATACTATCATGATCTACTCTCGTCAACAAGAAAAATTCCCGATACCTACTCGAAAAAACGAAGTGAAAATTTTACCTCCACAATCATCAGATATATATGTATATATATTCTCAACTCATTTCATAACTATTGCGTCATATCGGTAGAAAGAAGAATCTCGAAGCGATAATTCCACCGATTGAAAGTTCCGGCGGTAAAGACCGTTTTATCTATTTTTTAGCGAAATCAGATGAAAAAATATGTAAAAACGGTATTTCACGCCGGAGTTGTGAACCGGGGGGGTTAAATCATCTCAACCTCAATAGAGCCCCTGCTGCACGGTGTCTTAGAAAATAAAAAAAATATCTACAGGTCGTATGGCAGGTGTACGGCGACGCTCTCTCGTTATCCGGCACTTATGTCCAACGCACCGTTGCTCGCACTGAAAGGACGTTTTTTAGGAGGAGTTATGTAGAGACGATGCGCGCAGCAAAAGCTCCACCGCTAACGAAAGGAGAGAAGAGAAAAGAGGAGGAGGAGGAGGAGGAGGAAGAGGGAAGAGGTGGTGGAGGATAGAGGAGCAGAAGCGAGATGACGACTACTAACTTCTCGTGCCTCGAGGATACAGCGAACCCGCGCGCGTGGATGCACACAGAGGAGAGAGGGGGAGAAAGAGAGCGAGAGGGAACTTGCAAGGATCAAGCCGAGCGACTCGACTCGACTCAAGTTTGCCGTACTATACACGCGTATGTACGATATGCGGCTATTTCTGTATATGTGTACAGGCTTGCGTATGCGCGAATACCTGTATGCATACGTGATCAGATTAACACTAATCTTTTCATAGTTATATCTGTAACGTGGTTCTTAATTGATTGCTCTATAAACTTCTTAATTTGTCTTTATAAAAAAGGGGCATTCAATACATTTTATTTTGTAGGGTATAAATATTTTGATTTATATGCTCATTTAAGCATCTACGTGCGTATTCAACGATTTATTTAAAAGCTACTCTGGCAACTACTTTAAAAAATGGACTGTCTCTTTAACAATAGCTCGAATTATATAAAAGAACTGCTAAAAAATAACTTCAAAAGACTTATTATCAATAAAACTTAATTAAACAGATGGCACTAAATGTATCTACGTAATTAATAATAATTTCTATTTACATTAATTTATTTTTTTTTTCATAGAATAAAGTCATATAAATATAAAATCTAAGCAAATTTTATCTTATTTTTGTATGGCTTGTGTATTTTTATCTATATCAATAATATCGTTATATCATTATAAGGTATTCAATATTAATATAAATTCACTTATATTACTAAGTTTTATGACTTCTTTGAATACTCATAACATATGAAGTATGTTTAATACATGAATTGTGATGCGGACGGATGAATACGTAAAAATCAGAGATAAATACGAGGGTAGTTCAATAAGTCTTTAGAATGACCAACAGATGGCGCGCGAATCGCTCCAAATCATCTGTTTTCAGTCAGCACCACTCCCGACTAGATATATGGTGCAGTCACAGTCCACATCTTCTGAGTTTACGTGTTTTTATAACCAATTGAAAAAAAAAAATTGCTTGTTAAGAAAAATGGAAAAAAACGAGTTCAGAGCGGTAATTAAACATTTTCATTTAAAGGGTTTAACGCCATATGAGATAAAAAATGAATTGGACTCAGTTCATGGCACATCTGCCCCTGCCTTAGCAACGGTTTATAACTGGGTAAATGAATTTAAGCGTGGTCGTACATCAATAAGTGACGAACCACGTTCAGGAAGGCCCGTAGAAGCAACTACTCTCGAAATCATCAATAAAATCCACGATATGGTGTTGAAGGATAGAAGATTAAAAGTGCGTGAGTTAGCTGAGGCCACAAGGATATCTATAGGTGCAGTTGTTTCAATTCTACATGAAAAATTAGGCATGAAAAAGCTATCGGCAAGATGGGTGCCGCGTTTGCTCTCAGCTGAGAATAAACGCAATAGAGTGGTCGCCTCTGAGGCTCTTTTGGCGCGCATAAGTCGGAATCCTAAGGAATTTTTTCGTCGATTTGTGACTGTGGATGAAACATGGATACACCACTACACTCCTGAGACAAAGGAACAATCCAAACAGTGGATTTCCACAGGCGAACCAGCTCCAAAGAAGGCAAAGACCGTAAAGTCAGCTGGTAAGGTTATGGCTACAGTTTTTTGGGATGCACGTGGAATTATACTTATTGACTACTTGGAAAAGGGTAAAACAATTACTGGTGAGTATTATGCATCATTATTAGAGCAGCTGAAAGAAGAAATTAAAAAAAAACGACCACATTTGGCGAGAAAAAAAATTCTCTTTCATCACGACAACGCCCGAGTTCACACATGCTTCGTTTCAATGGCTAAAATTGAAGAACTAAAATTCGAATTGGTCGAACACCCACCGTATTCACCAGATTTAGCCCCCAGTGACTTTTCTTATTTCCAAACTTTAAAAAGTGGCTCGGTGGACAGAGATTTACGGACAACGAAGACGTCATTGCCTCTGTAAGTGCTTATTTTGAGGAACTTCCGAAACCGCACTTTTCTGAAGGATTAAAAAAACTTAAAAAGCGATTGACCAAGTGTATAGAGCTCCAAGGAGATTATGTTGAAAAATAAAAAAAAATTTACCCAAAAAAAATTGTTTTTATACTTTATTCTAAAGACTTATTGAACTACCCTCGTACTAAGAACGGTAGTCGTGAACATATCTCTATACATGTAATATAATATAGGCTTGCATTTCTAACTACAAATTCGATCAATTCATAATAATAAAAGTAACATCTTACAAAAATTATAATTCACCTATTGATAGCAAATGTACTTTCTCTACATTAATTTCTACAATAAAAGGCACTTCATAAATAGTGCAAATCAAACTATAGGATTACACTGATATTTTCCGTGAGTAAAATTACAGAGTCATTTACTGTGCATTGTTTTCTACCTCTCTTATCATGTTACAATGTTTTGTACGGTAATTGATTTTATATTGTAATTTCAGTTAAAATATTCAGTTATATGTGTCAAAATAAATGAGTATAAAAATTTGATTTAAAAAATCTACAAAAACGGGAAAAATACCAGGTGAGTAGAAATCGGTACATTTACCTCACAATCAGTCAGAGTCAAGAAAGAAAATCATTATACTTTACAACGTCAGAAGTCCGAGTACATATAATTTTCAGAAAATGTGCGCGCGTGCGTAAGTATTATATGTAGAGAATAGATATACATTACGAAGGAAAGAGACAAAGAGAGAGAGAGAGAGAGAGCGAGAGAGGGAGAAAGGCAGTGCGCTGCGGGACTGTATATTGGGACTCGTAAAGGGGAGGGTGGGAGGGAGGAGGTGGGAGCGCGACGAGCGGCGGCACGAGAAAGGGTGGAGTGAGAGGGTGGGAGGAAGGGGTGGCGCTAGTGAAACTCTCTCTCTCTCTACCTCTAGCCAAATCGATCCCACCGCAGTGTAGTGCTATAGCAGCCCACGTGCATAACGTACGTACACCGTGTTCCGTCCTTTACCCCTCTCTCTCTCTCCTCCTGTATATACTCTCTCGCCTCCTCTCTCTCTCTCTCTCGCTGTTCCTCCTACAAGTTTGCCCATTCTGCCTCCGACTTCACTCCAATCTCCCGCTATCTCACTCTCCCTCTCTCTCGCTCTCACTCTGTTATAATGCTTGTTTAATTTACCTCTCGCTCTAATTTACACTCTCCACACATTCTCGTGCCGTATTTTTCTTTCTCTCTCTCTCTCTCTCTCTCTCTCTCTCTCTCTCTCTCTCTCTCTCTCACGCCATCTCCTTGTGGCTCGCTTATTTCACACTCAGGAAGGCTGTGCACTCTCTCTTTCTAGCCATTACATAGTTATGTATGCCAGCTCTCGCCGCGCAATTTCTTTTTTTCGCTCTCCACGTGCGCTCGCCCGTTGTCTTTCGTTTTCTACCTCACTCGCTCGACATCTCGGCGTACACATCTCCGTACGCTTCTCCCGTACTGCGATATGTAGCTACACTCTCCACCTCTCATCTCCGCTTTCTCCGCACTGTTGATGCGGAATAAGGATACTCGAGCGTTGCCGCGTGCCGCGAGTGCAGGGCAGTGTGTAAGATCTGCATTGAGTGGAGGGCACAACTTCCGACACCATGTCGTATCCCCAGAACCACACTTATATAATGAATACGCAACATTTTTTAATTTCATTTTTGTATACAAAATTGCTCATCCATTATTTTCTTTTATATCGCCATATTTGTGCTCCCATATGGTGCTAATCGACGACGGGGATCTGCGGTATGTTTGTAAACAAAGCACATACAATTTTTACAGAGGTGCTTGTATCAATCGACGAGAGAGAGAGAGAGAGTAGAAAAAATTCTGCACAATATCGGTTCTGGTTAAGTAAGGGAATTTTCCACGCGAACATACTGTTATATTTGTTTTTTGGGAGGGCTCCGATCGAAATATGAACAGCTCGGAATCAAATATGAACGGTGTCAGTGAACCGTAACTTCGGACATGAAAGCTTTTAGGCTCATTCGTGGGAAACAGAATGAATTGTACTCGATTTCGTATCAATATAAACCAATTTTGTAAAAGTACTTTTATAAAATAAATAGAATTTATAGGATTATGTAGGTTGCTATGGTAATGAATATTTATTATTCATGCGGTATATCATTATACAACGATAGCGCCATAGACATAATAATCAGCAAAATTGAGCAAATAATTTTTAATGAAATTGAATCTGAATTCATGCGTACAAATAATGACGAATAAATAGAAATAAACAATCATGTTTGAAGCACTTACAGGCAAATTGCCTTCTGTCAAATAATATTTGGTCAGCGAACAATGAAATTTCGATCGTAAAGCACAATGGTGCTTTGAGTACGCGTTATCGCAAATCATAATAAACATTTTACTGTTATTATACAAAAATCCTAATTATGAACTCAAAGTAAATCTTACATCCCTTACGATTTAATGATAAATAAAGCACTGGCCCAGTATACACACAAACTTAATCTTGCAAGCCCTCATTTTAAACCAATACTAGAGCAGAAGATCTGCTACCAAGCGCTCTTAATCAACCCTAGAACACTCACCACGATCAAACTGCAATCCAAAGAGCCGCGTACACCCACGCGTGCCCCTCGCATAAATCACGCCGCATAAATCAATTACCGCAGAAAGAACCAGGCCGGTAATAGCCGCGACCCATTGCGCACACACGCATAAGCGCCGACCGACAACAACATCGCGTCATGAAAGTGTCGTTTCGCGGTCGGGTGTGAAAACGCTCGCGCATGAGGAGAGAAATTAAGCCGCCACGGCGCATCCCCGGTTCGCTCGCCGTAAACGCCTTTACGATGCTTGTAAAAGTTCGGCCTCGCGGGTTGTACGAATCGTGCACCACCCCCACCCTACACCCTTATATATATATATACCCATTCGCGCAGTCGGCGCGAGCAACCACGTGTGTGTCCGTCTGCTCTCTGTCTCTCGTGTGCAGGCGTAGACAAGCATCCCTCTGTATAGTACCTTCCTTTTCGACCTCGCACTCTACCTCTCTCTCTCTTCCCCACCCTAGACTTTCATTCAATTCGAATTCGCACTTTGAGCGCAGCAGACCCGCCGCCGATCCACTGCACGTACGGACACTTGTAAAGAGAGAGCGAGAGAGAGAGAGAGAGAGAGAGAGGCGTCGAGGACACGCGCAGGCGCGTAATCGCGGCCAGCAACACGAGCCACTGCTGCTGCACAGGTGTGCGCGCATGCATGAGTCTGGGATACTGCGGAGGTGGATCTTTACGCGCGGATATCGCGCAACAGCATGCGCCGCAGCGCCTATATACCTAGATTTACGCGGATAATATCCAATGACGATTAATCGGTGCGTTGCTCTTCGAGCGGCAACGCGGCTGCACACGCCGTGCTCGCCTATACAGCTTTGTTATTGCGGGCGCGATTTATATATATAACGAATTTACGCGGCTGATTTTTGGAAAATTTTTTAGGACCTTTTGGGAATCGATGATGGACGATATTGCACTGTAGTTTGGCCGTATATTTCGGGACGTATGCTTTATGTGGTTTGGAAAATTTGGAATATTTACGCGTTTTGCATTCTCAATTTATTTTCAAAATATGTTGTTCAGTCTCATATGTTTACTATAGTATTATGATAAGATTTTCTTAGACACTTTATATATAGAAAGAATTTTCTAATATTTTCTTCTGACAATCTACGTTCTATTACAATAAAAGTTAATATGTATAACATTAATTTTTACTCTTTATCCGGGTAACTTTCTCAGTGAAATCAAGATGACATGTTGCACATTTACTACGATGTTCCCGATAATTTTTATCAGAAAATTCTTTTTATATATAATAAAGTTATTGTGTGTTTAAATTGCTAGTGCAGCAGCTAAACTATACTAATCAAAAGCAAAAATTGCAAGCTTTAATTACGTATGATGAATGCAGAAAAAAATTACTTTTCTAATCAATTGCAATCTAAAACCAGTTGATATACTCTTACTCAATCTCGTAATTTAGGTTACAATGATAATTAATGGCAAAATACTGCTAACCTATTGAAGGAATTTAGTTAATGTGTACAATCTTTCAGTAGTGACAGAGAATTGTCATAATTATTATTCTTGCGCATAATACTGCATTATGAAACTAATACACTTTTATGAGACGAAGCTTAATTTTCTTTGAAATTAAAATAGAAAAACATTGTTCATTAATAAATGACCTCATAAAGTCTAAACAAATACATGTTTGCAACGCTTCAATGATTCAATAGGGAACAGAGACGTTTTTTTAAAATAATTTTTAAATGAAACTTGAGGTTAAATTATACACAAATGTGAAAAAAATACATTTTTACGCCCAGTTTTCAAGAGTAACAATTTTTTGAAAATTGTGTTTGCAAATCAGTACTTAAACGCTGTATGGGGTTACGTGATTACCAAAAGCAATATGGTGGCCCTAACCTAATATATATATATATGTACATGGGCAAATCCGCCAAACTTGTGACTTTTATGTTACTCTTAAGTTTTAGGCTTTAAACGTTAAATATTGTCTATCTTTGGGATAGCGTTTTTCAAATTACATACTTGTTTACATGTCAATGCTTTTCCAAATCATTCTGCTCATATAAAATTGTTTAAATAATGAAAAACCTCTCAAAAACGACAGTTTCGGCTGCATACTAAGCAGGATTATGTTCATTCTGTGCATGATATAGTCTTCAACGAAGTTTTTAATGATCTCAGACTCATATATATGCTTACATATCGGTTAATAGAAATGAAAAGTCTTTGGTTTAAGTGTATGCCACTAAAAAAAAGCAAGTGCCGAACAAGTTTAATAGCATAACTGTGTTTTCTGAAAAATTAAATTTTGATAGTCTTTCCTCTGTAACTTTTTCAACGATCAACTTTAATAATTTGTAGAGAAATATTGTATTCTACTTAGTGTAATAAGTACATTAAAACCAGGTAAAGGAGTGTGCCACTTATACAAAAAATTTTATACGATATCAAATATTAACATTTACAACATAACTTGTATAAAAATAACATTTTTTGTTGACACATGTTGGTATAGACTGCTAATATCTTCTAACCTCGCATAATCGGTGCTTCTTAATATTAGAATTATACAAAAAATTCGTTAAATGGACACTTGACTCCATAGAGCTTTTTTGATATAAAAAGTGGGTTGAGCGAAAACAAGCATTTTTCAAGTTATGCAGTACATTTAAATAAAAAGTTCTAAAAATAGCATTTTTTACAAGAAAAATTTTATTATTCCGAAATTAATTAAAATATTTTTGTAAAAAGTCATAGACAGGGTTGTTTTGCACCGCTGATTACGAATATGAAGTTAGATTTCCAAAATACAAAATTGGCGATCCAATACTATATATATAAATGTATAACTGAAGAAGTTAAGTTTTTGTATTATTCGTTGTTTACACTCATAAGCTTCAATGTAGGTTAAAAATGAGTAACGCATTTTTTTAGTTATTTGTTATACAAAAAAAGAAAAAAATATTTTAAAACTCTCAAAAGTCAAAAGTTTGGCGGTTCGGCAGATTTACCATTTTAAGTGGATACCCAATCATAAGCGTGCTGCATTATTCGAAAGCTACGAGAATTTATAACTTTTTAATTAATTATACTAAAACGTAGAAACATTAAATCATGAAAAAACTCATGTCTATTATATTTATTAATGATTTTCTATTGTAGAAAAGAAAGAAATTAGCCATATTTTTGACATCATGTCTGTTCCCTATTCTAAGTAAACAAATAATTACTAAATAAGCCATTAAATTATTATCACTTGAAGAATTTGTTTTACTCAGGATCTTCAATGAATGTAATTTCTCATATATTCTGTCAAATGAAGATACGCCTTTTTTACTCGCATTTTTATACAGAAAATAACAATGAATGTAAAAAAGCATTCCGTTATCATCAATTCTACCGAAAATAATCTATTCGATTTGTACAAAGTGTTTCTCCCTATGTAATACGCGCACAAAACTTTCATGTCAACATAGAACGAATATTGGGTGGGAGGATATAACGGGTAGATAGAGCGAGACGACCAGATAAAAGACGACATGAGGGTTGCTGCTGAACGTGGGAAGAGTTGTGAGAAGAGAAGGCAGTATAGTAATAATGTGTATGTGCTGTGCGGCTGCACAAGCTCACTTTATAGGTATACGTAGCTTTTACATAAGTACGTATGAACGTATAAAATGTGGAGGTGCCTCTCTGTGTATGCGCTGGAATAATCGAGGTTATGCACCTATATACCTCGACCACTACAGTTTCACATATCGGGTTCATGCAGTTTCTCTGCTTTTCCGATAAAAATATTTTGAATGCTTCACTCTCGATTAATCAATTTAAAACAGTAACTAAATTGTCTATTGACCTGTAAAAGACAACACAGGAAATGAAACATTTTATATTAACTTTTTATCTAAAATTTTATATTTACATTTAAAGATACACTCTCATATTGGCGCGTAAAAACACTAAAAATGCATTTCTTTTAATTTTGTTGTAAGCAAATTATAATATGTTGTAAAAAATCATTTATCCATTTCATTGTCCACAGTTTAAAATTCTAAAAATGATCTTTTGATTTTTTCCACGTAGCCTTGAATAACTTGATATGTGTGTGATGATGAGAAATTGATTGGTGTACGCGAATCAGAACCAACACTAAACATTTTTAGGTAAAATTTTACAAACATGTACAAAAATTCTAATTTTTAATAATTTGTTTTGATTTTAGAATCTAGGTCGTATGCTATCGGAGTCATTCACATATATTGTAAGAAAAACTTTAGTTTTTTTTTCTTTTCAGATTAGTTTATCTCTAGATTTTATGTATAGCGTTTATAGACTTCACTTCTTTTCATTGCCATTACATAATTCTTAGTTAAACGTACATGGATAAACAATAGTACAAATTTTTGTTAGCATTATAAATGTATACAAATAAATACCGGAAAGATTTTCTACTTTAAGTATTATATAGTTATCTTGCATAAAAAGATTCTGAAATATTATTGAACCAAAAAAAATCTTAAATGAATGCCAAAAAAATGATAATAAAGTACCGCATAGAGTATTGAGCAAACACGAGCCAGATAATACAACACTTAAAATCTTGAGACGACACCCAACTCGTTTGTCGAATTAATATTGACTCAAGTTTCGCTGCATTACTTTCTTATGTACTCTACTTCGAAAGCAGCTACCGATTCACCCAGTAATCGTATAATTTCAGATTTCTGTTGTTTCTCCGCAGCAGCACATACGATTATTCAATATATACCTATGTATATACATATTGTGCATGAGCGCACGAGGGGAGAGCTTTGGGTAGAGAGAGAAAGCGCATTACAGACGCTCATTATAGCCCCAGTTCAATAGACGGCGGAACCATTGCCTCTGCTCTGTCTATATATCTATACTAGTCGCGACGCTAGCGAGAGCACATAGGTGTGTAAACACACGTTGCCGGGGCGCACATATACGTGCATTGGCGGATATCTGCACGCGTGTGTACATGTACCTGCGTGTGCGTCAAGCACGAATACATGGAGACGCTTAAAGTAGATAGTGGTATCTCGTGTGACGTGTCCAACGTCAACTCAGCCACACGCAAACGGAATTTATGCGCCCAAAGGCAGCAGTCTTGCGACTTTATTTTTGCTCACTCCGAATGTACGAAGGAAGTTGGACAAGTTGTGCATCTTTTGGCTTAATTATATTAAAGCGCTCCAATTGTATTATAGCAATAATGTTAGTTCAGGATTCACGGTGGAACCAATATTGATAGATCCGAAGCATTCATGGTAATTCGATTGAGTAGGCAGTCGCTACTAATAAGACACATTCGTAATTGAAGTTCAACCAGTCATGAATACTTAGTATTGATATTAAAGGTAATCGATGTGAGTTCACTATTAAATGGAATTTCAATATCTGTCTTATCCGAGCCTACTAATGGTTAAGCTATAGATCGTTAATATTTTGAGAGGGAAACTATTTAAACTAATACTCATTATCTTCAGGGAATAACTTTTGCTCAAATAAAGGTTTTATTTATTCAACTGAAAGTTTCATTGTAATACTGCTACTTTAACTTACAATGTTAGAAAATGATTATAATAATCTAAATGAGCAACGCAAAAGTAAGACGTTGGGAATGACACTGATTTATGTGCAAAAATTAAAAACTGTGTATCTAAATAAACTCTTTCATGCATGAGTGATCCAAACCAGTTGGTACATAGAGTCATGTGATGTACAAATTACATATTATACGAACATAAATCCAGATACTGCTCTATGCGTCGAGCTTTTCAAATCAGCAACCTCAATTCTATTTTAAATTATTGCAGAGTATCCCTGGTAGAAATCTAAGCTGGTTTCTAGCCAGATATTAGCTAGATTTTCTAAATCTGTTTTGCTAGAAATCAGTTAAAAACGACATGCTTCTTAGCTAATTTTTAGCTACATTCTGCTTAATATTATACTTAATATAAAATTGATAAACTAAGTAATTAATGTATTAATTAATAATGGAAATAATAACAGTTTTATAATAATCAAAGTAATACGCAATTCTAATCATACTACATTAAGTATTTTACTAAATTAAAGTTAGAAATGTACCTTAAATGTCTAGTAGTAATAGAGGTTAGGTTATTTGTTTACATAACGACGCGTGCATATAAAAAGTATTATTTACACAAAAATACCAAAGCCCCGAGTAAAATTTAAGTGTCTTTATTAAAGAAATTTATGTTATAAATAATAGAATGCATGTAGTCATATAATTATTGTTATTTTATAAATAACAATAAAAATAGAATAATGTAAGTTATGGTAAACAAATATTTGTAGTTTTACAATGAAGTTTTATTACAAAATTTTATTTTCGACTTCAATCACAAAATTTTTGTTGACTAAGTTATGATTGACTAATTTTCGGAAAGGAAATTATTAGTTATCAAATACTTTTAAATATTGCATATACATATTTCTATAATCTCGTAAGTTGTTATTTGTTGATAAAATATTTATTTTGGCGGCATACTATATTGAACATTCAATAAAGTATAATAATGTATATTTTTAAAAACTAATAACTTTTCAAAACAAAATATAAATAGGTTAGATTTGCAAACAAAATACGTTCTTGCTTAAAGCACAGTCTTAAGCAGATTCTAGCCAGATATTAGCTATAATTTAACTTGTGAATAGCTTATTAATCTGGCTAATAATTAATAAGCTAACCAGCTATTCCAGCTAACTTTCTACCAGGGGTGGTACTGACCTTTTCATTCAATGTAACTTTATAGTAAAATCTAAAATCAGCAATTTCTAAAAGCATTCTCAGTGGATTTGCAATTTTATAAAAGTAAAATTAAAATAAAATTAAAATATTTTCTCATAAAAATGTGTTTCTAATGTGCAAAAATATTTCGTATTATTTCAAAAGAACAACAAAATGAAATATGGTAAATTACATTGTAAACATAAATTTTACGTTCTTTTTGTATAAAAGTAACTAATTTAGTGTTAGTGCTCCTATCTACAAAATAAAATAGAACAAAGAGAGCTGATAAACGAACGACAAACAACAAAGAACGACAAGCGCACACAGAGCTTCGGGGCCCCTTCCGCCATACGCTCGCGTACACAAACGCAGAAATCAAGTTCGTTTTCAGAGCCGAGCGCGGTGCGTGCGCGCAGTACATGCGGTGTGCAGGGACGCGCACGTAAAACGCACGTGGCTCGTAGACGCGACACGTGCCGTCGCTGCCTGCGCGGCGAGCTTTTATTCCGGTGCGCGACGCGAATGTGGGGTATACGAGGGACCCGCGGCGTACGAAAATTCCGCGCACCCGTATAAGGACCAGTCGCGCGAAAAAAAGGATCCGGAGTATGTGCACTCGCTCGCGAGTGCTAATCGTCCTCTTCGCTCGGCCGAAAGCACGGGAGCTTTGTGCGTCTGCGTGGATGGCAGGGGTTTAGCGCGCAGGCGGATGATGCTCGTAAATATGTAAGTGGGTGTTTGGACGCGGTAATAAAACGAGTTTACGCTGGATTTTGTCCGCTCGGACCTATTTAGGAGATGCCGATGCGTTGGCTCGGGAGTTCTACAGGGCTTTTTGAGTAGCTTGAGAAAGTAGCTTTTATCGGCTCGCTGCGTGAATTGTAAGCATACTTTGGAGTCTGGAGTGCGATACTAAACTTGTTTTACATTGTATTGATTTAATTGAAAAATTGTTCTACTGCAGTATAGAGATAACATGCTCATTACTATTTAAAAAGTAACATTTGTGCAAACAATATACTTATGGAATAATCAGCATGTTAAATTACAAACTTAAATCATAATGTGTACTCTAATTTAAATATGTGAATGTATAAAAACAGTATAGGACATTTGATAAAATGTCAATCTTAAATTTCATTATTCCATTAGTGACCATCCGATTAAAATTGATGACTCTACGAAAATATTTGAAAGTCAAAACTACGTACGTAACCAAAGCAGTATACTTTTACTTTGTAACTGTATTATGTAGTTTGGCATTTAATACATTTTCTAATATCATCAGGCAGAATTGAGTTTATAACGTACTTTAACACGACATATTACGGTTGAAATATAGTAAACTACACGATAAATCGTCAGACTAACAAAACTATCCAAAAAATATCGAGAATCTCGATAAAAATCTCGAACTGTACCTATCAATTCCATTCCATTGCTATCGCCGCACGAAATTCATGTGCGAGGCTAAAAGCTACCGCCGATAAAATCACAGCGTTCATCGCCTCCGCGGAAAAAGGAAGAAAAGCACGCAATACGCTTATTTCCCCTCTCCTTCTCCGCTACCACCTCCTCCTCCTCCTTCTCCTACTAGAAAAATAACAGAGTTCATTGCGCGGCGGCGAGCTTTCGCCGCGAGGTCTACGTCCTAAACCTAAGACGACGACGACGGCGGCGGCGGCGGCAGCAGCGGCGCCAGTAACATCCCCGGACGAGGCAGGGCATGAAATGAACCTCTGGATAACGGGACCGCGGAGATGAAGCGAGGTCAGCCGAGCCGGAGAAGAGCAGTAGCAGCAGCAGCAGCAGCAGCAGTGGAAGAAGAGAAGAAGAAGAAGAAGAGGAAGC
This sequence comes from Gastracanthus pulcherrimus, assembly GCA_949152435.1. NCBI lineage: Eukaryota > Metazoa > Arthropoda > Insecta > Hymenoptera > Pteromalidae > Gastracanthus > Gastracanthus pulcherrimus. Next base: position 37,847,429 of record OX424576.1, on the reverse strand, counting down.
TGCAGCGCAGGGAGAAGACGCTAACAAAGAGCGAGTGAGTCGCCGACAACCTGCGCGAGTACACAGCGTACCTACACACACATACACACGCACACACATACAGCGAAGTTATAGAGTAGAAAGCGAGCCAGAGGCGCGCTCAAAGAGCAGCGCAGGGAGGAAGCGAGAGGGATAGGTAGATAGTCCGCGTGTATCGTCGCGCTTTCTCACGATCTTGCGCCTCGCTCTGCTCTATGCTCGCTCCTGCTCGCTCTCTCGCTGCCGCGGCGGCGGCGGTCCACGTATCCACTTGTTCCTCGCCTAACCTTACCCCGCTCGTGCGCTACTCCGTCCTCGTCGCCGTCGTCGCGGTCTTGCAGTCCAAGTTCGCGCACGGAATCGCCTGTTGTCTCTCGACTGCTGCTGCTGCTGCTGCTACTGCAGCTCTCCCAAGAGAGAAAGAGAGGCAGAGAGAGAGAGAGAGAGAGAGAGAGAGAGAGAGAGAGAGAGAGAGAGAGAGAGAGACAGAGAGAGAGAGAGAGAGAGAGACAGAGAGAGAGAGAGAGAGAGAGAGAGAGAGAGAGAGAGAGATACTTAGTAGCCATTCATATATCGCCGCGAGGAATGCAAAGGGGAGACTTTGGCCGCAGCGCTGCCTGCTACCCGTGCACTACCTCGCAACGTGTATAGATACGGCGTTTATACGCGAGATTTTCCGCATCGGCCATTGGCTCGCGCGCGATCGGTGGCTATTATCGGTTAGCGAGCGTATTTACCGGTGTTATATAGCTGCGCGAGAGAGCTCGTGGATCATCGCTCGCGCACTCGCAACCTTTCTTTTTTACGCTTTCTGATTCGGCATGGATCAACTGTTTCGATCGATTTTCAGTCTTTACGACGCGCATTTTTTGCCGGTTATAGAGTATAGGGTTGATGTAGTTGTAAATTTGCTGAGACGAAGATTTCACCAATGCACAAGAAGCATTTATGTAAAAGTATATTTGGTGACGAAATTGCGAATAATTAACTACGAAGCATGTGGCTATAAGAATAATGCATAGAACGAAAACATACATTGTACATTATTTTCAAAAAAATAATATAATGCGTGATTTTAGAAAGTTGCGTTGAAAGAAATCAGCTGATTCCGGTTTAAAGACATAGGCAGACAAAATTTCGTATAGTTTGACAAAAAAACAATTTTCACAAACAAATTATTGTTCATAAACCCTTTTTAAATCATACATATATTTTCCTTTACGAGACAAATCTTTTTATTTTAAAAGTTTCAAAGCATTTAACCTTATTGCTGCGCGTTTCTTAAAAATTTAGTTACACTGTTTTCCAGAGTTTACGATGTTTCTCATGGATAGTAATACAAAAATAATGTAGAGATTTGATGTAGAAATCGAAATAAAATAGTTATAGTTGATTTTAGCTAAAAGAAATAGTATGAAAAATATAATAAATCGTAAATTATTATTAAAAATATATATTTTTGTTTGACTCAAAAATAGGTAAAAATATCAATGTCATAATTAAATAGCAAATAACATAAATTATAAAAAATAATATATTTGCTAGAAAAAAAATAAAAGGAAAATACAGCGATATAGTGGCATAGAGCGTTTTTTACACATAAGAATTATACACGTAATTATTGTACACAATTTAGCATTGGTCAAATTATATATAGATATATTTGGCCAATGCTAAATTGTGTACAATAATTACGTGTACAATTCTTATGTGTAAGAAACGCACTATGCCGATATAGTTTAAAGAAACTTCGTACGTATGCATTATACTTCGTGCGTCTTACCAAGGGTGTCTGTTACTACTGGGCACGCTACGCATTCTTCAAAATATTAATTTTCTCTAATACAATATTTAACAGAACATGAAACTCATTGAAAGTTTATTTCTTTTAGATGAAAATAATCATGCGATCTCGTAAATTCTATTTTAAGGGTGATATTCACGTAGTTCCTGGTGAATACGATGCTATTTTTAGTGTTCAAAATATGCTGGAATTTCTTACTTACATTATGCTAAAATTACAATAAAGCGTGCTTTTAGCGACATTTAGTTTGTACACTCAGATATAAGTAGTATATTTCTATTTATACTTACGACTTAATTTTCTATAAAATTTGCCATACTCGTAATTAACATTGTCATATTTAAAGTAAAAATTGTTAAATGAATATTTCATGTTACTATTATTATGATGGATATTTATAAAGATTGACTGTATAAAGATATGTTTTAAGTTTGTAAACAGAAAGAGTACGGTCTGATATACAATATGAAGTTTTTGTCACAATTATGCTAGATGTAACTTCACTTGTTTCGTGATTTTCTCTCATTACAATAACCATTGAAACATTTGTTTATACAACGGGTAAAAATATTTCTTGAAAGGTCTTACCATGTATGGGCTTCCAAACTATTATTACTACTCTATTTATTTATTGTTAGCGTTAGTTCATAATGACTAATTAATATTTATGTGAGTTGTGATTTATGGCGAGGATCTAGTGCTGTTTGTTAGCAAAACATATAAATTTTTTGTAGTACGTACGATGTAGAGTCTTCATCTCACATGGTCTTAATGCTTATCAGTCCAGCAAAAATTCAATCAGAGATTCCGTTTAGATGTTTCTGAAAAGCACAAAAAGTGCCAAAATTGTCAAAAAATACGATTTTATGTAGAAAGAATGAATGTTTTTAGTTATGAAAATTGGTAATTTTATATATTTTTTCTTTACTTTTTAAGTTAATAAAGTATTAAGATGAGGTTTTACTAAACGTTAAAAGTATAAATTGTTAAAAAAGAGGTGAATAAAAAATGATCTATTTAATGAAATAAACTTTGTATAAGAAAATTTAATTTATAAAAATCATCGATAATAAACGATATAATGAAGATATGGCGCCAAAGTCGGTGAAAATGTATTTTAAATATATATATATATATATATATATATATATATATATATATATATATATATATATATATATATATATATATATATATATATATATATATATATATATATATATATATATATATATATATATATATATATATATATATATACACACACACACGAAGCTCTGCATATTTCGCAATGCTTTCGGTACTATCACCATCATCAGTTGAATATTGCTTAAAGCCGTTTTCCTCAACTTTTTTTAAATTTAGTACATTGCTCACGTTAGCAATGTAACACTGATAACATAAAAAAAGATTTGTATATTGTAATTATATCATACTACAGAATGTGATAAGTTTTGTGGTGAAGAAATAATAAGTAACATTGAGTCCTGTGTAGTTTACGATATAAATAAGAAAGGCAACCGCCTTAAAATAATAGAATTGGTCAATTTACTTGAATGCTGTAAAAAGAAAATGAAAATGAAATTGTATTTTTTGTTAAACGTAATAAAACATTTTGAACTTAACGACTTGAAACATTTTGTTAGTAAGCCTTTCACTTTCACGAATACAAGAATGTACATTTCAAGAGTACTCTTGAGTGAATCGAGTTAAGTATTATTTCAGTTCTTACTGAAACGAGGTCAGTAAGCCTCCGGTTTTGGGTAAAGAAACGGTTGTTATTCAAACAAAACACTGACGCTGTTATAGAATATTAGCTCTTGTACCTTTAATTAATTGTAAATATACCTGTATAATGTAAATAATTTGTTCTTTCCCGAAATAAAGTTTGTTTTAAAAAGCTTCGATAAACGGTCAAGACTGGATGTAATATTAATGTACATGCGTTGCAAGTTAAGTACACACTAAATATTTCTAATCAATAGAAAATTTAGTTGTGTGCTCTGAAAAAAATGAGAGCGTATAGTTCTGCTTATTTAATTGGGTATTATATATTGTTCTTCAATTTTAGTAATATTATAACCATTTTTGCGTATTCTAAAATTGAAGAAATAAAGGTTATTATTGATTATAATTAAACGATAAATTCAATGATAAATGAGTGCAGTGGTAGGTACCTCAAAGAATTTCTTTATACAAACATATAAACGAGCTAAAACTAGCTGGTCCCGCCATTTTGTTTGATTTATTAATCTGAAGAAAGCGATCTCAAATCATGCGAATCTCTAACCACGGTAATCCACTAACAGTAAAAATTAAAAGAGTTTTCTCAGAGCCTAGAACCCACACCAACGCACAAAGCAAACTTCTAAATCCACAATACCAGGCAAAGATACAATCCACCAGCAAAAACAAAACACACACACACACACACACACACACACACACACACACACAAAAAGCCAAATGAAACGAAGAAGCAGAAGAAAGTGATGCTGCGTTCGCGATATCGAAGATCGAGCTCGAGCAGGCTGGCTGTTGCTGGCTGTTGCTGGCTGTTGGTGCTCGAGGCGAGGCCCATCGACGGGGCGGCATCAGGGACAGGAATAGCGCCGAGACGCCTGACGTCACGGCGCCAGCCGTATAGCCGCGAGCGAAGTCGCTGCACGCTGCTGTACGTCCCGAGTATTGTACCACATTACATACCGCACGTACACACACCGGCACGCGCCCTGTGCTGATTTTCCATGCACCTCCGCGCGTTATACGCCTAGCGCGTACTCTTCCAGCCCCGTGCAGCCTGGAGTCGCGTACACGCCAGAGCTTTTGCCCACCGCGCGGTGGCTGAGTATACATTGCGTACACACTCGCACTCTCGTCATCGCGCGTTTCCGTTCCTGGTGACGTCACGACACCAGCTATACCACGTGCACGCACACATGCATACACAGACAGACTCACACACACACACACACACACAGGTATGTATGTATATACAGAGGAACTCGCGCATCGATGCTGCCGCTAGTCGCTAGTGCAACCTATACGCTGCATTATTTTTCTGCTCTCGTGAGGCTATTATTAGCCGACCTTTGGAAATGATCCGCGACGCGAGCGCGCTTGATTTTTCACTGCTGCACGCGCGCAGACTCTGACTCTCGAGAGAAGGCAAAAACTCGTGGGCTGGGCCGTGCATGCGTGTGGGTGTGTGTAATGTGTACAATGTAATGTGGCTGTATGCAAGCGCAAGCGGAGGGAGAGAGTCTGGAGCCAAAAACGATAAGGACCAGTCGGGAGCTTTACGCGCCGGGCGCGCGCTTTTTCTCTTATCAAGGCGGAACTGTGTATTATATAGCGTTGGCGTTGTAGTCGTCGCACGAGTAATCTTTGGTGTACGAAAAGTTGAAGTTGTAACGAGGGGCTCGGTTCATTGAGAGACCAAACGCCAAAAGTTCGAAAATGCTGGTATTTGTAGGATGGTATTGGAATTTTTGGTTGCCTGCCATATTATAGAGCTCGCAATGCCCAGTCGTGAAATGTTGCGATTGTGGCAGGTTAGAACGATTGAAACATTAATGAATCCGTTTATTAAAATAGTCATTCAAAATTGTTATGATTTTTCATATTTTTGCTTTATTTAGAAGTGTATACAAATTTTTTAATATACTGTATATTATATGTATACATACTACGTAAAGGTGTGCCAAATAATTGATTGCATCTGTTATAAATTCGAAATCAATATAACTTTACAGTTCATTTATGTTATTACAAGACTTTATTAAATTTTGGTTTTTATTACGTTATACTAAAACATTTTCATTTTATACAATCCCAAAACATGTAAATATAATAAAGTTTATGATTTGCATTTCACTGTTGAGACCTTGTTATCAACGATTTTACATATGTACGTATATTATTTTGTAATTGTGTACATTGTTGGTCAACACAAGAAACTATGTAATGAGTGATTTTAACCTTACTATTGACGACCTAGCCTATACCTGCGAACCATGTAATATATCATTGGCATATAAATATTACAGACCCATAAAACTATGAAATGCAATGTCATTTATGTGCTGAAGTAGGCCACCTACATTCTCAAGCCCAACGTGTAAACGAGCTTCAGTTTACACACTGATCAATTAAACAAAATGTATATAAACTATATTGATTCTTTAAGTATCAGTATCCAAAATTGCGTATAAATATTTAAATGACCACGATACCGTTTGAAACTTCATCAATACAGTACTGTTTAATAGGTCTTTTGTTTGAAGTACGTGGGAACGCCCTATACAGGCACAACAATCGAACAAATCCCAAAATAGGCTGCACAAGCTCTACCGGGCAAGGACGCACCCACTATCGCGCCTGATCAAATCTCCAAAGTGAGCCAATATAATTCTTCCCTCGCACGCAGGCCAAACGAGCCTCCTTGTCCAAAAGTCCACCTCATACGACTCCAGCGAGACTGCGCTAAGATAAAGAAAGAGGGGCCGGAATATCAAAATCGATCTGCGAACGAGTCCGTGCGCTGCGTGACGCAGGCGTTATATAGGGGAAACTCGCGGCAAGTCACGAAGCTGCTCGCTCGCGCGCGACTTCTACAGAGAGAGAGTGAGAGAGAGAGAGAGAGAGAGAGAGAGAGAGAGAGAGAGAGAGAGAGAGAGAGAAGGGTCTGACCTACATTCGCACGGCGAGGCTTCGTGCCGTGGACGAGCCGAACCTGCACACTGCCGCCGCCACCGCTGATGTCGAGCCTCCCCGCGCGCGCGCCTCGTCGTACAGTCGACGTCATCGTCCTCGAACTGCTGCTGCCGCTGCCGCTGCTCCTCTCTCGAGCGCGCCGCAGCGGAATAGGAAAATCTCGCCTGTACAGCGAGGCAAAAACATCGACGGCTATTGGTGCGCGCCGGGCTTTTGACACTCTACTGCCGCGGCCTGTGCGCGCCGCGCTTTTGACACTCTACTGCCGTGGCCCGTGCGCGCCGCGCTATTGTTGTGCCTACTCGCCGTTGTAGCTGGGATATGACGGATCGCGGCGCCCGCGCTGTTGCCGGGACCCTCGATGCTCGTGACGAGGGTGTGCGCGCGGACTCGCGGAGATTCGCGGTTAGGGAGGATTGTGCTTTTGTCTACGTTGGATGTAGAATGATTGATGATTTTATGTGGATGGGGTTCGGCTGATAAGGAGGTTTGACTTTTAAACATGTAAACGAGACAGTTATTTAGGTCTTTCATTAGGTAAACAAAACACTATACTAGTATTACACGATGTATACTTTATATGTATCCCTGATAGTATCTACTAATTTCATTTTCAGACCAGGAAATAGCTAATCCGAAAGTGAAAAGCTCGAAAAATGCTCCACTTTTTAATGAAGTAGCGAAATCAAGTTCTAAATACGACGGATTTGTTAGGCTTTTCGGAGCTTATAAAAATAGCTTGACTTAAAGGAAAAGTTAATCTTATTTTCTTACTAAACACATAGCAAACATGTGCATTGATACAACAATGAGAGAGACTGATGGAGATGGTGGAATAAACGCCTTCCAATATTCATGCGAATAATATAAATAAATTTAACCCTCTAAGGCCCAGGCATCAAAATCGTCGTCAAAAAATTCTGAAAAAATTGAGGGATATTGTTGGGCCTTGGGATTTGGATATAACCAATACATTTTTTTTTATGTTTTATAACATTTTTGGCGCGCCTCTGCGGGCGACAAGATAGGGGGTAAAATGAAAAATTCAGAAAAAATTATATATTCACAGCGTTATATGGTAATTTCAATTTTTGGGTTTTCTTGGCTATTTTGCGGTCAAAAATAACTTAGGCCCATCTAACGAGATCGAAACTGGTCCACTTCAACCTGATCCATACATTTAAATTACATAATTCCGTGTTAATTACGTAGAAATCTTCATAAATCGAAAAAAATGTATGGGTCCTGGAGGACCCACCAGAGGATTCACCAGGCCTTAAAAGGTTAATAACAAAATTACTTAATTGTAATTTTATTAATTACAATTCATTAAGTTATAATCTAAAAATAGAATGAAAATTTATTTAAAGTATTTTAAGATTAGGTGACACGTTTGTTCATTCCATAAAATGTTCAAAAAATAGAAGAAAAAGCTATTCATTGGAATAAAAGACTAGCCACTTATCGTAGCCATCGACTAATTTCGAGACAATTTTTTATATACAAACTTCTAGCAGTTTAATTAATCAAAAAAATATTCTCTTTTTAATTAGCAACACTGCGTTCATTTATTATTCTACTTGAATTCATTGATATTTCTTCGTCGAAACACTCATACTACTTAAGGAGGTTGGGCAGATCCCGGTGCGTAGCGAAGAGTGGGACGATCCCCTCTTTTTCTAAAAGCCGCTCCCTCCGTTCCGGTAAGTCTAAAAACTCGTATTTCTTTAGAATTCCCGTCATAACTCAAAATTATCACCCTTAAAGTGTTTAAATTGTGTCTCTTAAGACGTTTTAAATACATATGTAATATAATCAATATAAGTTTTCGTTTAAGTGAAAGCTTTTTTTTTACTTTTTTCTCATTGTTAACGAATGCGTAATGTATTATTTTAGAAAGAGTGCATTGCAAAAGCCCACGTCTGGTCAAAATTATTATTTAAAAACTGCTATTGAGAAAGGAGTATATGCTGAAAGATTATATTTATAATATGCAAAAGAATAAATGGTTGCATTAATCTTTTTAAACATTTAGTTAGATTAATTCTGCTCAACCTTCTTAAATATCACAAGTTAATACCTCAATCATCTATGCGCAATCTTGGACTCTCAACATCTAATATATGCACATATTTGTATATAATTTATATATAATTTATATACAATATGGAAGAATAAACTAGAAAATAACTAAGTGAGGCTATTATTTTATTACGGTTTTTGATAACCGCTAAACATGTGTACACCCCAAATCAGCCAAAGCTTTTTAAGAAAGTATATGAACCACTAGAGTAGCTTTTGGGGTCATATCGGGGTCATAAAGCATCTCCCATATAGTCTCATTGAAATATCGACGTTAAGGAGACCTTGGAGGTTTCCTTATAGGCATGCAAGTACATTCTCTACTTTATTATTTTACATCGCGGTTCTATTTTAGATATATCAACGTAAAATAAATACTGGATTGTTACATGATGAAATATTGCACAATCCTTTGCTCACACCTTCAATTTCCAGTACTTGCAATACATACAAAACAATTCTTCTACATTTCCCGCGTGGAATATTTGGGGATCTTTTATTCTTCAATTGTTGGTAAACAAGCAGCTACGAGGCAATCTACGTCACCTTCGGAATCTCTCATACCTCTTATTTACTAAATCAACTAACCTTCAGTACATAAGCACGTATAGTTAACACAGTATAAACCCTTTATATAGTTTAGTGGCCACATACATGAAATTATTACGAATCAAATCATGGATCGGAGAAAAATGAAAAAATTTTAACCTTAGCGAATGTGTTACGTGATTCTGTTATAACTTAGTGATGAAGCTCTTTCTTTAAACAGATAGTATTCTATAACTTTCTTTTACTCAACTCAAAGTATGGGAGAAACGTTACAAGATCAGATTATAAAAAAAGTCCCCAAACATTGTATTTATATTTATTTATGAAATCTGCATGACAAGCTAATGTAATTGTAAATATTACCCGTGCTTTTCACTGTTAAATAGATCGCCCAACGTAAAACGACTCCCCAAGGCCCTTCTATTATCCACTATTCGATTAAAGCAAAAGCATAATGTACCGAAGACTCATTACCTCAAATGCATCATAAACAGAGTCGGTGGTCGCGTATAGAGCGCGAAGAGAGCAACCAATAACGGAAATAAGATAAATCGCGCGAGCGCATTCATTCTGAAAGCCGGCGCGCGTTGTTTCTGCACCATTTGAGCGGTCCAAAATACACATTCCCATTTAATCCAATACGATTTATTCCATTTAAAACTTTTCAATTTCAGCATACTCCCTTCGTCCTCCTGTCCCGCGATAAAGAGCGCAAAAGGAGGATGAGTACGAGGAGGGGGAGGAGGAGAACAGATAGCATGCACTGCACACACAGCGCAGCGAAGCAGTACAGAGAAGAACAGAGAAAGAGTGAGAGATAGAGAGAGAGAGAAAGCTCGCAGTTGAGAGAGGCGAGGCTGTAGCAACAGAGAAGAGAGGAGCAAACCGAGAGAGATAGGAAGAGAGCCGTGGCGCGCGCGCGCAGCAGCAGCAGCAGCAGCAGCAGCAGTAAGGCGCATAGCAGCTGTTTTTTGTCGGATGTGAAAGTGCGCTAGGCACTCGGCTATAAGCTAGCTCGGCTGCACTGCACTGCACTGCGCGAGCGAGCAAGCGAGATAGCTCCGCTCGCTAAGGAGAAAAAGACGGAGTTAGCGAGGCAGCGGCTAAAGTCTCGGGTTAGGCTTGTCGCCGCCGCTTACGAGGAGGTAGGGTGAGGATATAAGTAAGGTGGATGCAAGTAGAACGAGCGGCGGCGGCGGCGCGCGTCGCGTTGCAAAATCCTCACTCGGGGATCGCTGGCTTCACTCTCTTTTTCTCTCGCTCGCAACAAACTATACCCTGTGTGCCGCGCAGTGTATATATATATATACACATACAGGCAGAGTAAGCAGCTCGTGCCGGCCTGCCTGCCTTCTGCTGCTGCTGCTGCTGCTAGAGTGCCGAGTCCGTGTTCCTTGGCCGACTGAAATTTCACAACGACTATTGTTGGAAAAGGCGAGGTGTGTCGAAAGCGTATCAATTTTCGAGAGACAGAGAAAGAGAGGAAGAGGGAGAAAGGAAGAGAGGATTGGAGCGCGTCTTCTGCCCGCCCGTGCGCCAGCATCATCCACGGGAAAATGTACGGAGGTGGCAGAGGAAGAGGAGAAAAAAGATTGGCTACGTCGAGATTATATAGTGCTTCAGTGGAAAAGGAGCAGCACTGCGAGGCGAAACCGACTAGTGGGTATGCATACGGCTGGATAATGCTAGCCGCGGAAGAATGCGCAGAGTTCAACCGGTGTGCTGTTGTGTACATGGCTTTGTTGAGGGTGATTTTTATCGGTGAACGTTGTTCACTGACGCTCACGGCTCGAGTTAACGTAGTTTTGCAAATTCTATGTTTTTAAGCTTTTTGATCATTTGAGTTTGTATGACTGTTAGTAATTGATATATGTGATTTAGATATTAAGTATAACATAATTTAAGAAAAAATAAATTTAATCAGTTGTTCTTTCTTGAAATGAAATATATAAGCTAAGAAATTATGATGATTAATCGAATTGGGACTTTGCAATTATTTCAAAAATATATAAGTGACTTAGAAAATGGTTCATTATTGGCAGTAAAGTGTATTTTTCAGAATAGCACGGGAAAATTATTAAACGCTCTAATATCTCATGAAAAATATTTATAAACAAAATAATGTGACACATATCCTTAATAATTTACGACCAGGATGATGTGTGATGGTGATATTAAATTTTGGGCCCGATATATTTTCAAGTCCCAAATTATTTTGTTCAAATGGGAAAATATCTTTCGTACTACAAAATTTTAAATTCTCGTCTCAAAATACATACAAATACGTATTTAGTTTATTTAAGATGGCTCCGTCGATTTTTCAAAATCCATCATTAACAAAAAATAAAAATCCCACTACAAGTGAGCGTTTTATACATTCTATTGCAATTTTGGTTGGGTGGGGTTGCCAGGTAAAATGAAAAGAAAAAAATGTTTGAAAATAGAACTTTTAACATGGGCTCTTGTGGCAAAATATGCATTTATGCCTGTAACTACACGAAAACCCATAATTTATTTACAAAACCACCAGGAGATTGTATCTTTTTAATTATCGATTACGATTGTTTAAAAAAAAATACTTGGATGCCAGTCAAATATAAAAAATATTTAATAAGTAAGTAAAATGAGTGTATTTTTGTATACATATATATGCATATTGTTATTATTTCTCATATTTTATAACATATATTTAGGTCAATAAGTCTGACAAATGATATAGATTCATTTTTATAAAAATTGCATTGATTATAAGAAAGAAAAATTGTGTGCCCCGCACGGGGCCCCGCGTAGTTAAGGGAGTACGTGACGGAGCAACCTTAAGTCCACTGCCTGATTTCAGATAGAGGAAACCCTAATTTTGATAGGGCCCAAATAAATCAGGTTAAATTTTAATGATTAATATAAATAATCAATAAACTAAATATATATTCGTATGTACTTTGATGCGAGGAATTCAAATATGTAATAAAAGTAGATATGTTCTCAATTGAAAAAACAAAGTTGGGCCTTAAATGGACCTTAAAAATATATTGGGCCCAAAATCTAATATCAGCATTAGATTCCTGGTCGTAAATTATAAAGGATATGTGCCACATTATTTTGTTTATAAATATTTTCCTTGAGATATTGGAGCGTTTAATCATTTTCCCGTTATAAATTTTCAAAATTATACCATTGTGAAGTCAAAAACCGAATGGCCAATAGGAATCATTTCGGCATAATTCGCACGAATTCAAAATCGCATACATAAATAATGATTTTTTCAATAAATTCGAGTTGGAAAAATTCTGAAAAATACTATACTGCCAATAATAAACCATTTTCTAAGTCATTCATCCATTTTTGAAGTCCTAATTGTGAGACTTGATTATTTGAATATTTTAGTTTTCATTTTCAGGTTATAAACAATATAGTAATAATTGAGCTTACATGGTGTAGATCATACAGCTAAAAGACCATTTCAGAAACTCACCTGTAACATAAATCATAAATAAAATTAGTTACAATGTAGTTATAAAAAATATGAATAATAATGTATGGATTAATAAACTCTTACGCCAATCATTCTATACAAGACTTTGACAACACCGTAGCCTAATTTAGAAATTTTTCATCGAAATAATATTACTGAATCAACAGGCGTTGTTCTTAAAATCAGTATATTATTATTAGTACACTGAGAGAAAGGATTCCTTGTGGCAAATGAATCGTGTACTTGCGGAATCGAATTCTCACGTACTTGTCGCAAATGTTGAATTCTTAATAGTTAAGATCTCGAACTTGAGAAAAGTATGCACGAGTAAGATAAACATGCCGAGTACGAAAGGTTATTTGACGATTTTCTAGCATATAATGATGCTTTTCAAGCATTAAAATATAGAAAGATCTTGTACATAGACATAATCGTGACAAGCGAAAATTTATACTAACATGTAAAGGCCATATAAACATCTTAGAATTATGAAAAATTGAGTTAACCTTCAAGTCAGGCGGTCAGCCGTTGACAAGCGACTCAAGTACTCAGTTCTTAACTATTAAGACGATGAGTTTAATTGTTAAGAAATATTCATTTGACCGTATTCAAATCCACAAAACTTAACAATTAATAAATATTCTTAGCTGCAAAGAATCCTTTCTCTCAGTGTATTGTTGCATAACAATGATTATTAATTGTGTTGATAATGACGTAATCAGTATTATATTACTCTCTGGACTGTGCCATTTTCATGCAAGAGATATACGAGAGATAAGAACGCTGGCAAGATATAAGTATAACTGTCGTTGCAATACTTTATATTTCTGTTTCATATAAATACGAAGTATTGCCCGCTCAACAAGAATTTGGTTACACGAGCAATAGATTTTTCTCAGTGTATTAATATACGTTTGACGAGAATTTAGAAAAAATTCGTTAATTATTATTGTAATACAAATCATTATATCTGATTAATTTTTGGCTGAAATTATTTTGCTGTATTAGTCGATACTTATACTATTAACATACTGAAGCTATACTATTCATTATTATAATTAAGGATCAATATAGTTAATTAATTAATTACTTATTATAATTATTTCTTTGCGTTGTGTGTTAATATTATAAATAATACATGTACTATAAAATTATAGCTATAATATTCGACTATAATCAATAAAACATCATAACGCGTTGTAATATTTTGTACTCCAGTTTGAACACAGATAAATCACATGTTACAAGTTATCATTTTTCATAGAAGAAAAAGTTACTTTCTCGGAACAGCGATTATTAAATCAGTGTAAGCAGCGATGCAAAAAACTGAAAGACGTTAATGCTACGTCCAAAAGACTGTCGAAACACGCCTGTATATTTTGACAGCTCAGAATTGGTCATGGGTCAGAAAAAACATGTAAATATTCCAGCTCTTGCGCAACGTAAATCTTTTACACATGCATGCAAATTTTCCCGTAGTTTTTCCGTTCGCGTATATATCCGCGCGTGCAAACTCCAGAAACGCCTCTAAATAGAAAACTCACACCTTATTTCCTTGTGTACCGACAGATTTTACCACGGAAAAAATGCAAGCTTTCAGGACTGCACTCATTCCGAGTAAATGTTTACTATATAGACGTAGAGAGAGTTTAATAGCCACGTTTCTTGCCAATCTAAGCTTAAACTTTCACTTTACTTTTTAGGTTTACGTAACTGTACCGTACTTTTGTTGTTATACTTTTAAAACACATATTTATCGTTACCTTATAAAACAAAAGCTACAGTTTATTGCTACAAAGAAGTTTCACTTGTGTGAGAATTCCCAGTCAAAACTGCAGGTCAACTGTATAACAACCAAATCACTCAATCCAAAATGAAAATCACTCACGTTGGAGACAAAATTTCAATCCAGTACCTAGATATTTCGCTTGTGCGCGAGTAGGATCGTCGGCCTCGTATGTGCAGAGACACGACGCAATACATGTACGCGGGGTACAGGGAGTATACCGCGCGAACGCGAGAGAGAGAGAGAGAGAGGCAGAGCCGGTGATTTGTCATTACGCGCCCTGTTAACGGTGTTAGCCTAATCGGAATGGCATAATGCCAGTATTGATTACAGCGGCTGTAAACATAAATAAGGGAATGCCGGGACTCTCTCCTCCCCCACCACCTCATCCTCCTCCTCCTCCAGCCTCGGTCTCTCACTCAATACCTCTACATATAATAGCAATAGTGCATCGCTAGAACAACTACTCGTACACCACACGAGCGTGCATGAATGCACACACAGATTGTGTGCGCGTGCCAAAGCGAGCTTATGTGCACTGCAGTTGAAAAGAGACGGTGGTGGCACAGAGCGAGAAAGCGACACGCATGAATATATATACATACATACATATATATATATACACACACACACACACACACACACACACACACACACACACACACACACACATATACACACACACACACACACACACACACACACACACACACACACACACACACACACACACACACACACACACACACACACACACACACACACACACACACACACACACACACACATATATACATAGTTATGCGTGTATATATAAGCGAATTACACACCGAAATAGTATTAATAGATATCGAGTATTCACTTATCGATCGAGCAGCAGCACTAGTAGCAGAGCTTGTGCGCGCGTAGGGTACAGCTATATATCTATAGCGAGCAGTGCCGTTTGTATTGCGCTCTCTCTCGCTCTCTGTGGCTCGCTCCGAGCTGCACGCGACGCTATGTATGATGTGGGAGGAGGGACGAGGACGGAGATACAAACAAGAGCGTAGGACCGTCTGTGTATGTGTGTGTGTGTGGAGGTACTTGCATGCTGTGTATGTGTGTATGTACGCTTGAAGCGTGAGAGGGAGAACGGTCGATTGAAAAATGGAAAATAACGATGATGAAGAGAGCGGTGTACTTTTCTATTTTTGCCACTGAGTTTTCGCGCGAGCTTTGTCCGAACGTGTATTGTAGTAATCTTTTTTTAGTTCTCCTGCCTCGGCTTGTCTAGCAAGTAATATCTTTAGATTGAAAAGAAGAGTATTTTAAAAGACGTCGCTGATGTGAACAAATCTTCCGATTTTTGACGTTTTCAAATTATTAAGGTTTGTTCATAACGCGATTGCCATCGATAAATAAGGTATTTCAAAGGTATAATAAAACAAGTATTCCAGAGTATCCAGTTTCTAGTTAGGAACAATTATACAATACACCCTAGAAAATATTCCACGCATGGAAAAAACTGCTGTTACGTAATTCGTTATTATATACGTACTACGCGTCGGCATTTCCAAACATCCGATCGAACTCCGCAAAGCATAAAATTACACGGTGGCTACAGTAAAATAAAATTTGTGCACAGGCACTACACGGACAATCATTGAAATCGAACATTCGCAAGCATCGTTGTTTCAAACACTGGTTCAGCGCCAACAACGGACCGCCATGCATTGCAACGATAGTACAGGCAACTTCATATACCCAGGAAGTATATATATGGGCATAATGAAAACCGTGCAGGTAAAATGAACACTTTAATTACTTTGTAAACTAATGGTCCTGGATACCTAGCTTTTGTTAATTAATAACGTGTAAATGAAACGGTTGCTGTACCCTCGTAGAAAACAAATAATTTGTAACACGCTTTTTAGAGTAGCAAAATCAGTTTTCACAGAAATCAGAAATAAATAGCTAGCTACAAATAAAAAATAAACGTTTCACCTAAACATAGTCACTTTTCTACCCGGGTAAGAGTAAAAAATTAATTAGGTTAACCTTACAGCATGCGTCAGCTGATACAGCAGATATCTTTGTCGGTGCGCCCGTAACAAAGGATCTAAAAATAAGTGCAAAAGGCCAGAACTTAGCTTTTCAGTCATCAATTCAAACGTTCGCGCGTATGATACGTTCGGAAAAGGTGTTGCGCCGCGACGCGCGTCCACTTTCCCCGCGAGAGCGTTTTGTTGACGAAACAAGCGGGCCGCAGGCGTTTATCTCCTCGTAAAAGAGGACTCGCATCTTCCATCCGTCTGCCTATCTCTCTCTCTCTCTCTCTCTTTCTCTTTCAACTCGCAGAGTGTGCTACATGCACGATACACACACACACGCACATAACGCGTATCGTTGAGACTCGGGAGGCCGTCATCGGGCTTTGTCGCGTCGGTGACGTCAGGCTGGCAGCCGCGAGAGTTTTACGCGCGCGTAAACAAAAATAAAACGTACACACATCATGCGCGGAGTGAGTGCGAGCGGCTGCGCGCGCGCCTGCGTATACACGCGCCCGATGACGAGGATTTAAAGCTCGCGCGGTGGCTGCTCTCTCTCTCTTCTCTCTCTCTCTCTCTCTCTCTCTCGCCCCACACATACCTATAATACTACCCTCGCTGCACATACATATAATACTACTTCTCTACAACATCGCACGTGAGAGCTTTAGCTTGCTCGCACTCGCTCTCGCTCCTCGCGCACACGATGTGTTTTGTGTTTTGTATCAACGTGCCGCGAAAGCTGTAGCGGAGGGTGGCGCGCGAGGGAGCCCATTGTGCATGCAAGCCGTGGGCCGTTTATTTCCTATTCAAAATTCCTTGGTTTTTACGCTGCTTTACCCGATATGCTTTTACTTTGAGATTGCGCCAGGTGCTTCGAGTGAAAGCCGCGTCGGTGTACGCTGTACTTATATGCGTTTGCAAAAAAGCGTTTCTTTTCTATGCGTCCATCATGTTTAGCAAAATTTCATGGGTGACGATTGTGTTAAACTCAAAAATTAATTCATGAAATTGGATTCTTTTAAGGTACTTTAAAGGCTACCGTTCTGGATTTATAATAGAAATTTTTAACGTCAACGTTCATGCGGTGCATGATTTTAAAAGGAATGTTTGAGCGATTAACTTGTAACTTTCAGGAAATCCTCAGAACGTCATTCTTATAAAAATAAGCAAAATCGCTGCCAACTAATTTGGCACTCTGCTTTCTCAAATATATGTCAGTTATTTAGTAATTTTAACCAATCATAACTGACTCTTATATTTAATTTTCTCTCTTATATTCACTATATCATATTATTGTAGGTACGATATCAGTAAAATATATAAGTCGTTATGAAGCAAATTTGCTTGAAGATCTCATAAGTAACTGCGTTAACATGTTAAGTTTAATACAAAGTATCAAAAATAACTCAAGTTATTGTTGTCCAAAATAAATAATTCTTTTTAACATTATGTTCTTTTTTTCATGAAGCCAGAAATCTTATGCATAGTTTTCGAATTATAGAGGTTTAAAAAAATTCTATAACACACGACAAAACAAATACAAAACAGCACATTTTTCATCGTTTTCGGCCTAATAAAAAGTACATTTACAATTACTGTACTCTGTAAAAAATATGTTTCCGAAAAACCATTCCTAACATTAAGAAAATTTCGAAGTACCGAAAATACATTTTTTTCAAATGGCTATAAAATTTAAATGAGTCAACCGCACGCACGCACGCATTCACACACACACACACACATACACACACGTACGAACGCACGCACGCACGCACGCACGCACGCACACACGCACGCACACACACACACACAAAACTGGAAAATTACTAATTTTAATAAACCTTACTACTTTAAAAAACAATTATTTTTTAATTTTCCAAATGCTGCTTCTACCATTTTTCAGAGTATAAATTTCTTAAAAATTCTAGAAAGTTCTTTGCAAATCTGTTGGAAATTATTTCAACAATAGTAACACAACCAAAACATCTGATGCTAAATTTTGTTTTCAAACGTCTCCAATAAGCACTAGGGAGCAACAAAAAGAAATTAATGATTCCCATACCTCCTAAACTATGTTAAACAAACCCTGTTTTGTATGCAAAATATGTTGACAATGCAGAGTAAAAAGGGTATAAAATTGATTAAACTTTAAATATTTATATTGCTTGTCGGGTTTTAATGCGGGCTTGTCCCCTTAAAAGAAAATTGATAAGATCTACTTGATGTTGCATGTAAAACTTCTGTAATACTATAACGAATCTTGCATTATACAAAATGCAAAATACTTTTTCTCAAGAGGCCGTAAAAGTGGAATTTTGAGGTGCATCTGGTCTTTTACTAAGAACTAAGAACTGACCGCCCATCATGCGTCGCTTCGTCAATAGGTTCGAGGCTTCGCCATAAGCCTGCCAGGACAAAGCCTCGGAGCCAGGTAGCTAGCCTCAGTCGGGATGCACGTGAGCGGCAACCCTTCACTATCAACGAGCGGACTCGGCTTACTATAGACGGTCACTTTCTTCTCGAATGCAATCTCATAGGAAACGCTATACTATAAGTATTGTTACATGTTGTAGGCATAAATATGTCTTAAGAAAAGTATATGACAAACTTAACAAATTGTGTAGCAAAATTTATTACTTTTCTTTTTCTTTCTATATAAAATTGGAAAAGTGCAGATTTTTGTTCACTTTTTTAAAGTGTGATTGTTTATTTGGTTAATTGGTAAATACATTGGGGACATACTCGATTTTCTATAAATTTACAATATATAGTAAAAATCATCATATTTATAGCAGAATTTAATGTTATCTTAGTATTTTTGACCTTATCTATGGACATTTTAATAGAAAATTGCGTGTGTATTGCCCAATACACTGAAACAGGAATACTAATTGTCGCTTTAGAAAAGGCGAACGCCAAACTCGTCCGACAGGCGGCGCAATTGAGCGTATAGAAGCAGCCAATCAGTTCGTTAGCCATAACACGATTGTATATATATATATACACTGCTATATATAGATATAGTACAGCATGCAAATTTGAAAATCCAGGTTATTGAGTTATATAAGCTATATTTATTAAAATAAAAGGTTAAGAAATCGATCATTAACATATTGAAATAAAATATATATTTAAAAATACCCAAAAGTAAAGATACGTGAATCCGGTATACCTAACCTAGAACCAACAGTCGATATGGGTGAACATTGTGGTGTATGTGTATATATACCGAAACTTATGTATGAGGATGGCGATCTAGTAAACTTTTGCTACATGGCCGCACAGTGAAATAAGACTCCAGCCAATGAGAAGCGGCGAATCTTACGCTCTGATTGGTTGCAGTATTTTCCCGCTCATGCCATCTACTGGCACGAGGTCGGCGCTTGCTATCCTCATATAGATATACTAAATAACATACTGCCTTCCAATTGGCTGCGCCCACGCTCAAACGCTCCACCATAGCCAAAGTTTGTCAGATTGCCTTCCTTATAGATACAATTTCAATCAGATATTTTTTTATGATAATTTAACTTACGCACTCCTTGTTGATGCGGAATTTTTTGTTCATTTCAAGTAACAATACAGAGCTTTTTTTACATTGGTTAAATTATAAAGTATTTATATTTCATTGATAGCAATTACAAATATCGTAAATGTTTATTTAATTATTAAGGGATTTCATTTTTAAGTTTTTCACTTTCAAACTCAGTTAATGTTAATGGCTGAAAATTTCCTCATTATAATATAAATTTAAACTAAACACCTCTTCTCTTTGTTGTTATACATAAAGTAAGAATAATAAAACAGTATAATTATAAAACAAAATTATCTATAGTTTTTCTCTCCATTGATAATTATATTTAGCCTTTCAAAGGGGTGCGTTAAATTTAAAAAAAGACTAGAGACGATACGAACGATCTGTCAACAAGTTTTTCTTAACGATCATTCGTTAGCCTGCTTTTTTTCAAGCTGGATAGCCGCCATAGCGTTTCTACACAGAAGTGCGCAGGCATAAACACACAAACACACGAATACACGATCGACAAACGAATGCAAGCGGCGTTTCCTCATTATCGAGGTTCACGCGTGCGCGCGCGAGCCCGATGGCTTTGGCCTTTTTGCCCGACGACGCGTCGCGCGCCAACGGAAATCGAAATAGGGTCAAGCTGAGCGAGTATAGAAACAGAACGAGATAGAAAAAGAGAGGAACGAAGCGAAAGAGGAGAAAAGGTGAAGAAATGAGATTGGTGTCGCGGAACGCACGTTCAAAGCCCTTTCCTCCCCCCCGCCCCTCTCTCTCTCTCAGTCTCAGTCTCACTCTCTTTCTTTTTTTTCTCGTGCTGATCTACGCTATATATACACTATGCAACGCGACTGTAAGACTCAGGGGAGGCACAATCGCGTAAAGCCAATCTCCTTTTTTCCGCGTGCGCTCTTCTTTGCACACTACCCTCGCTGCTACAGAAGCGTGAACACAGGTGCGCGGACCCGCGTTCTCGTTCTCGAATTAATCGTTCCGCATGAGGAATTTTACGGGACGTACGCGCGGAATCCTGTTTTTTTCTTCTTTCGATGCTGATGGGTGGAGATTATTTTGAAGCCAAATGTTTTATTTTATCTTGAAACATTTAAATGTTAAGAGAGGCTCTATTTTCGTCGTGTGATGATAGACACTGACAGTAGTGACTTATCGTTGTACAAATTCCATTTATCTTTTAAAGAAATACTACACTGAAAAAAAATTGCTAAAATCAAACAATTTTTTAATTGATTCAAAAGAATGATGTTTTTCAATAGTAGTAAAGAAAAATTAATTTAGTTCAAAGCACAATTATTGTTTGAAATAAAATAGTATTTATTCAACTACAGTAATTATTTACTTAAACTGAACAAAAATGATTGGGTATCAAATAATTAATAATTTGATTGAAATAAGAGTATTTATTCGAATGAAGGTAATATGATCTCAAAGCAAATAAAATTTCTTTTGAATTTAATATATATTTCTTTAATTATTGAAATAATCATTTATTTCAATTAAACAAATATAATTTAGTATCAAATAATTAATAATTTGATTAAAATAACTATTCATTTGAATGAATGTAATATGATCTTAAAGTAAATAAAATTTCTTTTATATTAAATATATATTCATTTGACTGAAGTAATTACTTACTAAAATTAAACAAAAAAATAATTTGGTATCAAATAAATATTTTCTAAAAAAATAGTCAATTTCGTCTTTTTAAAAATAGTACATTATGCATCAAGGGAGTAAAGTGGGCAATGTACGCACTGTGTGACGTTGCCGACGGAGCGAAGCGAGGTCGGCATTTCACACAGTGCATGCTTGCCTACTGTACTCCAGAGGTGCGTATACTACTTTTCACCACACCCCCGTAAAGAAATGACTGTACGCATCTCAGCAGGCCGTACAGTACCCTATGCTCTGCCTAGAAGTAAAGTGACTTGTGTACGCGCGACGCGCTGTTTTACCGCTCGAGACGCAGTCGAGAGCGGAAAAAGGCGCATCGCGCATGCGCAAGTCACTTTATTCCCTAGGCAGTCCATGCGGTACTGTACGGCCTGCTGAGAGGGCGTACAGTCAGCACTTTACGCGCAGTGTGGTGAAAATATTTTTAATGTATGAAGTAGAATATTTTGTTGAGTTTTGCTTTTCTTCTATGTTGATTACTTTTTTATGATACATATATTTATTAGATTCAAATAAATATTTATTTATCAAACAATAGTTACATTGTTACAGGAAAAGTAGATGACTATTATATACCTAATCTTATATAACTATTACAAGAAAATCGCATTATAGTACAATCGATGTATAATCTTATATCAATATATAACAATATATAAGCTACCATTTTCGGTCGTTTTTTAAATAAATGATTTACTTTAATTTAATAAATATTTACTTGAGACAAAAACTTATAGTCTTGTAATTGAAATATGTGGGTTAAAGCACTGTCAAATTATAATAGTGATGCTGCATATATAAAGCTGCACAAGATAATAACGAGACGATATTTTTGAAAATGTTTTCTCAATCTCCAAGCAATCATGACAAAGACCGTGTTGTCTAGGTCTTGAAGAAGATAGTTTCGTCTTTTGTTGCTTCGCATTGAAAGGTCTTAGTTCTTATATTAACTATTATCTATTTTATAAGCCGTAATAAAATCATTTTCAAAGTCAGTCACATTAGTCTGGATTTTCACTATTTATTGTGTAAATCATACTAAAGTTTACAGCATTCAATTTTAAATTATATAATTTTTTGCTAAAAAATGTTAATTATATATTCCGGATAACTCTTGATAATCTCAATATTTTAACCGTCTAAGTCCCAGGTATCAAAATCGTCGTCAAAAAATTCTGAGAATATTCAGGGGTGATTGTAGGCATTGGGATTTGGATATGAACAATATTAATTGTTTTAATTTTTTTGGTTCCCGGCTATTTTGCGGTCAAAAGTAACTTAGGCCTACCTAACGAGATCGGATATTGTTCGCTTCGACCTGATCCATACATTTAGATTACATAATTTCGAGTTTATTACGTAGAAATTTAAAAAAAAAAAAAAAATGTATGGTTCCTAAAGGACTCACCAGGACTTACAGGGTCAAGCAATTTTAATTCAATGTAGTTATCACATAAAATCAAAAGTCTGTAGTATATTTTAAAATTGTGTGCAATATTTATCTGAAAGATCGTCTCTGTAAGATTTCAGATCGTTATACCATATGTAGATTTTAAGATATTTTTATTCAAAATTTAATCCTTTAGGTTCCTTTTACAATACAGTATAGGATAGTGAAATAAAAGACCTCAAATCGGAGAGATATGTGATCATATATGCATAATAATCATGTATGATCATTTAATATATGTATATATATATATATATATATATATATATATATATATATATATATATATATATATATATATATATATATATATATATAGTTATAGTATCTATTCAGTGAAAAGATTAGAAATCCTTTAGGCTAGTGTATATACATTTCCATATGTTGCAAATTCTTTGAATTATACATATAATATTTACAATGTATATTACAATTAGCTGCTTTATGGAATCAAAGTCAATACACCCGCTTAAAAATAAACTTATATATATATATATATATATATATATATATATATATATATATATATATATATATATATATATATATATATATATATATATATATATAATATATATATATAAAAGTTTATTTTTAAGCGGGTGTATTGACTTTGATTCCATAAAGCAGCTAATTGTAATATACATTCTAAATATTATATGTATAATTCAAAGAATTTGCAACATATGGAAATGTATATACACTAGCCTAAAGGATTTCTAATCTTTTCACTGAATAGATACTATAACTATAGAAACTTTTAACAAGTTTGATTTCGTTGATGGATAAGTTTAATGCAATTGAGAACTAAAAAATTAAATTTAAAAATTAATGTACAATTTAAATTTAATATATAGTAGTTTATATTCAAGACCAAGACAAGACCTTATGTGTTTTCGCAAATATCGTCTTGTCTTGGTCTCGTGCAGCTCTAACTTCTAAAACGGCTATGAAATTTACTACGTCTAACGTAGATTATAAATCGCCCCACGTTGGACGCAACGAATTTACTTCATTTGTTGTAAATTATTCGCGACTAAAATAACATTACAATTTGTTACGTAATTCTTCGCCATTAAACTACGTATTTCTACGAGTAACTTAACTAATTGAGAAGTGATATTACTTAGATTTTTACACAGGAATATCTTATTAACACTTTTTAGCGAAAGGTTGCATAATTTAAAATTAAATACCGTAGACTTTAGTATGATTTACGCAAGAAATAGTTAAAATCCAGACTAATATTACTTAGAAAATTACCTATCTTTTACAACGGCAAATTTTTGATAGGCTCTTTCCCTTGTTTTGTTATACTCGAAACGTAATTTTTAGTTTACCGGTTATATTTCGGAAAGATATAGCAATTTAAAATTAATTTAGTTTGAAAAAGCTAAATGCCAATGAATTGGCAGCGGGTAACATAATATAAGCAAACATTTATTTATTTTATATCAAATAAATATTTTATAACTGCCGTCTATGTAATTGAACAAGGCACGTATAAAACTAAAGAAAATATTCTTCTATTATAAATTAATTATTCGCTACTTCAAACGATATGTACATTTTTTAAAAAAGATCAATATTAAAGATTCTTAAAATAGGCGGGAAATAATTGCTATAAAGTGACTTTTTTAATTTTATGTATACTTAAGCATTATCAAAATAAACAAATACTTATTTGTTATTATAAACAAATACTTTTTTATAATAACATAGAGCAACGAATGTTGGATTGTTACACAGTTATTAATATATAATTGATTTATCTTATATAATTGATTTATCTTATAATACAAGACATTTTTATACGATATTACGTTAAACGAAAATTTTCGATAAGTAGAGATTGTCTAACAATGATATTTTTAAACAACAAAACCTTATTACGTTAAATTAAATTGTCGTTTCAATAAATCTTTATTCACGTTAAACATTTCTTTTACTGGCAAAATATTCATTGTCAGAATGAGAAGTGTATTTTACAGTAACTGAAATTTACAATGCCCAATATTTACGTTTTGTTTCTCTGATTTTATCGAAAATGTAAATTTAAAATGTGTGGGTCATTAATTAAGCCCGTAAATGTCCCACAAATTCGGAAGAAACAATACGAGACCAAACATCAAACGATAAAACCTTGTAAAGCCATCGCAAAATACAGAAATTCGAATGCCTAATGACTCGCGCTTTAACCTCAATCCAATCTAATCTAATCTTATCTAACACAATCTAATTAATCGCTCTGCAAACAAAACTCAACGATCTCTACGCTCGACGTCAAAAACGCAAATGCCTGAGTATGAAGTGAGAAAATTATGACCACATAGTCGTACGACGAAACCAAGCAGCTGGGTCCGCGATTTTTTATGCTCGAAAAATTTAAAAGCACCGCCGACTGCCTCGGCAACAATATACACCGGTTGCCAGGCAGACAGTGGCGGCGGCAGCGCTTCGAAAAGACGCTTTTTCCATCTCGCTCGTGCTCATCAGCGGAAGTGTGGAGAAAAAAAAATAAAAAAAAGAAGGGACGGAGGTGAAGGAGGAGAACGACGAAGAAGAAGAAGAAGAAGAAACGAGAGAGCGGCTGCAGGGCTGTAAAAAGATAGAGAAAATGGAAAAGCAAATGAGATGGTGTGGAAGAAAGTGTGTGAGGGGGGAGACGAAATAAATGAAAAAGTTTTAGGGGGGTGCAGGCAGGGAAGAGGAAAGTCGAGGGTGGTGAAAAACGTACGGAGCGAGCGCACAGCAGCAAAAATGGAAGGAAAGAAAGAGAGAAAGCCGGGGGATGATTCGATGGAAAGTGGAACCGTAAAGAAGGATGAAGACGAAGATAAAAAAGCGAAGGGATTAGAGGAGAAAACGCTGGCGTGCAAGTCCTGGGAAATATGTGTGTGTGCGCACGCGCAGTGTATAAACGCAGTGTATAAACGCAGAGAAAATAAAGAAGCGGATAAACAGATGAAAGAATGGGAGAAAAGAAAGCGTGGCTCCTGGTAAAAACGCGCGAGAAGCACGCGCGAGCGAAACGAGTGACGGAGCTTCCATGCAGGTGAAAGAGGAAAGAGGCGCTAATGAAAATGGAGACAAAGATAAAGAGTCGCTAGACACGGAATAAATATGAAAACCGGATGGGATAAAAAAGGAAAAAGAGAAGAATTGAAAATGGACGGAGATGTGACGAAAAAGAAGGAATTGGGTTGAAAATACGAGAGAAAAAAAATAAAAATGGAAGAAGTAAAGCAATAAAAAGACGTGTGTCTGTGCATGAAGCAGAAAAAGAAACGTTCGGATGACGAGAGCTTACCGCGCTACAAGCAGCACGGAGAGTTACACACGTGGATTGAGAGAGACGGCGAAACGTTGCGGGAGCGAGAAGGAACAGAAAGAAAGAAAGTTATATGGTATACAGCGAAAAATATAAGAGAGAAAAAGACAGAAAAAGGAGAAAGAAGAGTGGGATAGTAAAGAGAAATTTATGGAAGAAGAAGTGAAACGAACAGTCATGGCAGACGAAGAGTAGAAAAGGAAACAAGCGAAGAGAAAGAGAGAGGGGGGAAGAGGAGGGAGACAGAGAGTAACGTTTGAGTCAAAGAAAATGATTGAGTACTAGTACTAGTAATAATATTAGGAATAGTAGTAGTAGTAGTAGTAGTAGCAATAATAGTGCGTAGTCGTAGTACTAGTGGTAGTAGTATACAGTATTAGAAGTCGTAATACAATGGTAGCAGCAGTAGCAGTAGTAGTAGTAGCAGCGTTAGTGTTAGTAGTGGTAATAGTAGTAATAGTAGTAGTAGTGTTAATAGTAATGTAGAGGAACTCTGCGTGTGGGAGTATATTGAAGGGAGGAAAAGAGCAAAAAAAGGAGTCAGAGCGAGCGAGAGAGGTAGAGCGTGGGAGATGTAGAGGTAGTAGAGGTAAAGAGAGAGAGAGATAGAGATTGTGGGAATAGAGAAGGGGCCGGGGAGAGGGGAGTAATCAATGCCGGTCACCGTGGCAACCGCGGCAGCAGCCGATCTTCCTTCCTCCATCCATCCTGGACCAACTTCTGAGTGCACCCCCCGTTCCCCTCCTCTTCTCATCTCTCCTTCTCTTAGCATCACTCTCTCTCTCTCTCTCTCTCTTCTTCCCTCGCGGCTCTTTGTAATTTTCGTAAACGTTCGAGCAGCAGCAGCAGCAGCAGCAGCAACAGCAGAAGCAGCAGCTCACTCGTTCGCGCAACCTCCTAGCGAACACCTACGCAAGCGCTGCGAGGAGCAACACAAAGAGCGCACACGAGCAACCCTCGCGAGAGCGGAAGAGGGAGACAAAGCAAGAGAACGAGGGAGAAAGACCGAGAGAAGGATCGAGTGTATAGAAGCAGAAGATATATACGCTGCACGAGGGGAGAAAAGTATATCGGTAAAGGGTATATACGCGCCTTCGTTACTTAGCAAGAATCTTGCGTGCGAGCCTTCTTTTTTCTTCTCTTTTTTTCTCTTTTTTTTGCGTGTATTCTTGTTATATACTTGTTATACTTGTATCTATCGAGATTCCAGTAGCGAAGTTGAGATGATAAAGAGCGTTTATTAGGGTCGTTTGCGCGATTGAACAAAATGCGTGGATGCGTCATTTAGTTTTAATGGCACTGGAAGAGGAAACAAAAGGCATTACAGTGGATATGTTATAAATACGATAATTCTTGAAATTTATGTGTTAGAGTAATGGAATTCGATTACGGGCATTTAATGAGGATTGCCGGAGAATCGTTATGAAATTACCGACTTTGTTTATAGGAATGAGTATGCTAATTTAAAATGCGCGTATTATATACCTGCTCAGTGTTTTGTATGTATCCATGTCACCTCCACAACCGAACAGTGCTCACAAATCCTATCTATTTAAATATAAATTAGATATCAATTTTGAACTTTTTTTAAACATTTTTCCGTATTTTTTTGTTCCGAATACATAATGTGTACATTTAATTATTACTTTTGCGTATTAATGTAAATCAATATATATATATATATATATATATATATATATATATATATATATATATTAACATTTTTAAAGCAAATAATAACGTCGCAGTTATTACTTAAGTAGACATTATTGATCGTGTTCGTCGAATTCCTATCTTAAGAAAACAATGTGAAGCAGATGTGTTCCTTTGTATGTGTTGAGTATTTAATGCTTGAAAAGGGGACCACGATCATAAATAACTAAACTTTCCAGAAACGAAAAACGTCTTGACCCGAAATTAGAATTGTTTTCTCCAGATTAGTAAAAGCTAAGAATTTCTTTCGTCATGCATTTAAAATACAGCATGGAATTGAAATTTCTTAACTCATTAAAATTAAGTAGAAAATTAAATAAACAATAAATTTATAAACATAGTCAGGAAAAGCAAAAATCACTAAACAAAAAAAACTACAAAAAAGTGTGAATAAAAAAAAGTTTTATAATTTATTTCTTTTTACTCAAAATGAACCCGGAAAGGACAAAAAAGATAATTTTAATAAAACGAGTGTTTATTATTATTATAGTTCTAATAAGAATAGTATTGGCCGCCGAAATGTCAATATAAAGGTAAATCTTATTACGGGCAGTAAGAATTCTGATAGTGATAAACCAGCTCGCACGGAAAAAAATATTCTGTGTATTAACCAAAATCTGCAATGAAATTCACAAACGCGATTATGTTATATTCCCAAACGGGCTGGTTTGTGTGATACACAAACCTATTCTTGGGGACTCCGCGGGATAGAGTTTGTGATTCGCACATGAAAGCGAAGTTCTTCTTAAATATAGTAGTTTAATTTAAAAAATCATTAATTAATGAAATATAAAAATAAGGTTTCGTCAGCCATAATTCCCATAGAGCATGATAGTCTTAACCAAACTTTCATAGGTTATATTGACAAGCGATTATTTTGCAAATTCATCCACTACGATTTGGTTATAAATTCCACAATAAAACTTTTTGAAGCAAGTTTCGTCGTCGCGGGTAAAGAAAATCCAGAGAAATGAAGAAATCTTTACGCTGCGTTCCTCTATGCAATTTTGATTCTGGTCGCTTATAGATCGCAAACGAATAGGTTTGTGTTTTCCACAAACTTTTCTCGTGTATATCATATGATCGTGTTTTGTATAATCCCTGTATGACTGTCTTGTTGACTGCACAAAATATTTTTTTCCGTATGGGCATTGATAAAAACCATTAGGGTATTCTATTCTACGTTGCGAAATACTCATACAAGTGCTGAATAGTGTTCCTATCGCGTGGACAGATTATTTTGATTAGAAAGTATAAGTGCAGTCATACGCGATGAAAGATCTTATGATTTTAGACACACTAGCTCGTCGAGGATGGTGCTTATATATATATATATATATATATATATATATCTACGTAATGTGTTATTATAATAGATCAACCTTATTATCACTGCCTGAAAATTTCAGTCCCATCTTGTATCATTGCCCGAGGCTCTCCTGTATTTATTTATCTATTTATTTGTTTATTTATTGCTTAAAAAAACCGCTGATAACTGCTTTAGCACAATGCTTTCTCAAAGAGATTTAACGCACAATCATTTATGGAATATTTACCTTGATACAAGTGACTATATGATCAATCGACAATGCTATAGACAATGTTATAGACTATACGGTGTTGAGCTACATTAAAATGGTGTATTGTTGGCACAAAAACTTAATTAGTTGTATGGGAACTTATTTCTAATCAAACTACAAAATTTAATCAAAAATAAAAATGCATTCAAAAGTTATGGTAACCACAAAATGTGATCACGTGAAATGCATATTCAATATTTAAAATCATATTTTGTTTACAAAAATAATTTAAAGTATTTGTTAGATATATAAATTGTAAATTTTTTCAAAGTTCAAAATTGCATTTTTTTGTAAGATACACCAATCGAAAGAAAATTTCGTGAGCTTTACGGATATGTGCATATTTTTAACATACCAAACGTAGAAAAAAACAAAAATATTTTTTGCTATTTTAAAATTTTTTTTAAATTTATAATTGTAATTTTTTAACTGAAACAAACTTTGAAGTAATTATAAAATAGACCAATAGAAAGAAAATTACATGAACTTTGCGAATATATGCATGTTTTTGACATATCAAACGTATACATTTTTGTTCAATTTTTCGATTTTTCAAAATTCAAACTTGCAATTCTTTAACAAAAATAACTTACAAATATATATAAGTTACATCAATCAAAACAAAATTAAGTCAGATTTACGAATGTATATATTATTTTTACGTATTCTTACGTATAAAAAGACAGAAATTTTTTGTTTTCAAATTTCACAAATTCTCAAATATTAAAATTACTTTTCTTTAAAGTATATGTAAGATATATCAATTAAAATTACATTCAGTCATCTTTATAAATGTTTGCATTAAATTAACATATATAGCGTACACTGAGAGAAAGGATTCTTTGTGGCAAAGAATATTTCTTAATTATTGATTGTGGATTTGAGTATTTCTTAACAGTTAAACGCATCGTCTTAATAGTTAAGAACTGAGTACTTGAGTAGCGTCAACGGCTGACTGCCTGACTTTAAGGTTAACTAAATTTTTCATATTTTCAAGATGTTTATATGACTGTTACATGTTAGTATAAATTTTCGCCTGTCACGATTATGTCTATGTACAAGATCTTTCTATATTTTAATGCTTGAATCATTATATGCTAGAAAATCGTCAAATAACCTTTCGTACTCGGCATGTTTATCTTACTCGTGCAGACTTTTCTCAAGTTCGAGTTCTTAACTATCAAGAATTCGACATTTGTGACAAGTACGTGAGAATTCGATTCCGCAAGTACACGATTCATTTGCCACAAGGAATCCTCTCTCTTAGTATATAAACTGACAGAAATTATTTTTCAATTTTTATAAATTTTAAAAGTTTAAAATCGAAATTCTTTAACAAAAAAAAATTAAAGTATTTCTAAGATACACCAAGAAAAACGAAATTGTCTATTTAACGAATATATACATATTTTTGACACATCAAGCTCACAGAACAAAAAAAAATTTTTTAATGTTTCAAAAATTTTCAAACTCTTAATTTTTTTTAAATAAGCAATAATTTTCGCCAATTTGGCTTCAAAATTTTATCAGATCTGTGATGCGTCATATCTGATATACCTGTAAAATTTCAGTCCGATATAGGGTGGCCTTGAAAAGTTATGGTGACCTCAAAATTTGACCACATACATTCATACACACACACACGCACATACATACATACATAA
This sequence comes from Gastracanthus pulcherrimus, assembly GCA_949152435.1. Taxonomy (NCBI): domain Eukaryota; kingdom Metazoa; phylum Arthropoda; class Insecta; order Hymenoptera; family Pteromalidae; genus Gastracanthus; species Gastracanthus pulcherrimus. Next base: position 37,816,016 of record OX424576.1, on the reverse strand, counting down.
AGACAGACATTTTTTAAAACTTATATATTTCGATTCATCGACCTCAAAAACATCGAAATACATGGTAATCTCAGATTTCAAAAAAATCATCGTTACAAAGTTTTCTCTTTAAGAAAGCAATTAACCTGGATATAGAAACAATGATGAAAACAATTTCAATAACATATATTATAAATAAGAAATTTATTGAGTTAAAAAATCACTTTTGCGACTTACAAAAGCATCTATTGTAATTATGGGAACATTACGAATAACTTACGATAAAATTAATTGCACGAATAACATTTTCTCAGAAAAAAATGTGAACGTCTTTCACATGATATAGACCGACAGTAATCTTTACCGTTACGCGAAGTCTAGCATCAAAGTACCTCAAAACGCCCGTTACAAAGTACTTTTCATTATTCCTGTTAACCACCCGTTAAAACGTACATACACGCTTTACGTGTAAAGTAACAGCCGGCCGAATCTGCCGCACATAGCTGTGCGATGAGCACGCGTCAACGACCGCACGCGCAACTCCCTCCTCAAAGCCACAAGCACCAAACAAACGCTACACTGCATCGCTCGGCAGAAGTTTACCCACATGTGTGTATGTATCTTCATCATCATATAGCCTTCCGCGTCGCGCCACGCAAAATCTCCCATTATCCGCGAAAATCGAAAAGATATCGAATTATCGCTGCATCGTCCTGCTCATACTTGCTATACTGCAGGTATATACACGGCAGCAAGCTACGCGGCTCTCCTGTAATCGAATGACCGGCCGGCGCGTAATTGTTTCCTCGCTCGGGCGAAAAGTCCCGCGGCGCTGCAGCGCCATAATAACGTCCTCCTGCCCTCGTTACATCGCCGCCCGGCGCGCGTGTGTCTGCTATATATAGTGTGCTCTGGGTTATACCTATGCGCGCCGCGGCCGTGCACTCACCTTCCACGCGCGAGCACGGTGTAATGCGTCGTGCACGCGTGCCACGCGACTTTACTCGCCCCCCGGGCTTCGGTACTTTCCTCGACCTTAGAGCCCTTTTGTAGGCTTTTTAAGAGTGTGTTTATAAGGGAATATTCGTGCGTATTTTTCAAATCTCTTTTAATTGAAAATAATATCAATTGACTGCACGTGATTTTCCATGTTAAGTTAAAATTTGAAATTATTCTTATGATTCTGAGTTATGAGTTTGGCTATCGTCGCTATCAGAATATATTTTTAAACATTTTTTTTAAATATTGACAGTCCTTAAAAGAAAGTAGTTTTAAAAATAAATACCTACAATTTTCAATATGCTGCAACATTAATTTTCGATTAATATTCAATATGTTTCTTTCACTCTGGAATAAGGGACAATATCATATACCATATACGATCATGTACGATAGCTAAACTCGTACTTTTAGAATCATTTAAAATTTTTGGTTTTTAGATAGCAGATAAGGCCAATCGTGGAAGTCATGATTTTTTCTCATATATAATTTCATAATATATACATTTCTAACAATGTATGAAAACATCCTTTCAAATTAAAATACACCTTCAAAAGTTATTTTATAATTGAGACGTATCATAATATATACTACTTACAAGTCGATTAGGGTTGTGGGTGACCATCGGCGCGTTTTTATTGTGAATTTGTGAGAGGATTTTCTAGAACTCAATAGTTTACGATAATTTTTACGCTAAATTACAATATACTTGAAGAAATAGAAAGTGTTGATTCAGTTAGATTGAGGATTATTGCTAGAAAATCAAATTGAGAATCATGCATATACTTGTAATTTATAATAAAATTAAGAGTATAAAAGAGGTAAAATAAAACATAAAATATCTACTCATATTACACAAGTCAGCCAACTGTTTTTAGGTACGAACTTCAATGTCACAAAAATTGATGAAGTGATTGCATATGATATAATATCGACGAGATAGCCTTGTCTTCATTTTCAATAATCTTTCTCTTCTATCCTTTCTATTCGAAATCAAGGACAACGTATTTTTCCCAGAACAATTTATTAACTCTACATAATTTCATATAGATAACAGTATATTCATTAAAGAACTAAAATACATTTAATACTGGCACATAAATTAAGTTTGATTTTATAATAAAAATGTTTTTAATGCAAATATAGAATTTTGCAAGAAACTAAATATACTAAAAATAAATTGAATAAGTTGTGCTCGACACGAGAAATAAACACTTTGAATTATAATTATACTCTTCTTTATATAAATTGTTTGCCCGATTATAGCAGCGCACGACGAGTGCGCAAGGGGTCGTCGTTCGCCGGATAGAGAGAGCATTAACCTCAACTCGCTGAAAGAATCGCGAGTATCTTTATTATTTGACTATACGCGCCGTCGCGGCTGCCGTTACCGCGAGAACTCGGGAAAAGTATTATAATGGCATTTCTGTTTATATGAAAATTGTCGAGTGTCATTGTATATCGTGGAGATAATTTTCGTGCGCGTGGCTGTGGTGGTAAGGGCACTGCAGCAATCCTAAGAGATGAGAAAAGAAAATCTATTGAAGATGAGCTTGATATTATTCAGCTGGGGGGGGGGGTGTACCAAAACCAAGTCGAGTCAAAGGCGCCAAAGGGGCGGGGGTGGAGGGGTGATAGAGACGAGAAGGGAGGGATGCAAAAAGGAAAACGAGTTTTCTCATTGTTTTGCAGCGCGCGCCCGCGTTTCTGCGCATCCGCGAGAGTTTTGGCGGGTCGATTTACCATTGTTGCACCGGCGTCGACTCTGCGTTCGCTTCATTTTACCAACCCGGCCCTCTACCCCACCTCCTTCGCCCTCTCGGTCTCGCTCGCACCGTCTATTTTACTGTATCCATACTGGCCCTTTTTCACTCGATTTTTTTATTCTGTCTCTTTCCCTCAGTCTCTGCATTACCCGCTTTTTTGCCCGCCTCCCTCTCTCTCTCTCTTTGGTTCATTTCCCCCGCGACGCGTTTTAGCCCTTTTTCCGCGCACTTTGCGTATACATTCCTGTATACACATGTAGGCTAGCCAGTGTACACGGACGGACGCGCATATAGGGTTGACTCGCGTGACAATATGGAGTGTCGCGGCGTGTATTTTTTCTTCCTCTCCCGTTTTTTTTTATTCAAACCTTTTTTGCGCGCAGCTGCCTGTCAATTCATGGAAATTCAGTGAAAAAATATCAGCCGTGGGCAATCCGCGCGTTAATATTTTTCTATTAAAAGTTTTTCGAAAGGGTGATAAAATCTTTATATGAAATATCGAGCGCGCGACGAGTTGATTTGCGAAACGTACAGTCCGTGACATTTTTTGCTCCGCACGTGTAACATTGACATGTAAATGGGATTGTGAAAACTTTACTTTTACACAAATGCTAACTTTATGGTGAAAATTCAAAAGGCTAACATTTACGTTTTTGTGAAAAAATAAAAAGCCAGTCGGTAAACAAATTTATATTTTTACGTATACATCAAAAGGAACATTAATAAACATCACGAAATTTTATACCTTAATAGTTTCTAATAATATTATCAATATGAGAGTAGAAGTAAAGCCCTCGGTAAAAAAGATACCATCAGATATCATAAAAAAATTAATTTCATTACAATTATATAGAAAATGCGGTTTTGCATATTTTATACTTATATAACATAAAATATAACAATCATCGTCTACAGAATATGACGAAATTAACGTGCATTCCTCATAAAAACCAAAGCAAAAAGTAATCGTGAAATAAATTCCCAGCAGAAATAAAACGATTTACCACCGCTTGAAAATTTAATAATAATAACAATAACAAATGTAGCAACCCCTCCCTTCTAGATTTTCGCAAGAGAAAGAGTTAGCAGTCGAATAATGAAAAATTTTTGAAAAACGTAAAACAGCTACCCAACAACATTGTAATCCACTTATGAAACAAGTATATGAATCTTCCAAGCATTAGAATCAATTTCCCGAACATCAAATATACCACGAATGTCGCTTTGCATACACCGCAAAGTAAATAAAGCAACGCATCCTCTGCTAACCGCAGATGATGGCGCAAGAACGAGTGTCCTCCGTATAAAGGCAATAAACGGCCGGCGAAAATAAATCGGTCGTGACTGCTGCCGCTGCTGTGCGCGAGAGTCCTTGACCTACGACAATTCCAGGTCATCTCCGAAAGACAGATAAAACTGGTCGAGGTGGAGAGCGAGAGAGCGAGAGAGCGAGAGAGAGAGAGAGAGAGAGAGAGAAAGAGAGAGTGACTCGGGAGCAGCCGCAGCAGCAACAGCAGCTGCATGCAGACCCTGGCACAAGTGAACGCAAGCGCGCGCATGCGAGATTTTCGCGCTCTCATGCTCACTCGATCGTATAACAACAGGCACACAATCGCTATCACGCACGCCGCCCGAGGAATAAAAGAAATAATCGGAAGTCCCCCTCTGATTATCTGACACAATTAAAGACGAACATCGTCGAAGAAGGCGAGCGTGAAAGCTGTTCTTTAATAATATAAGCATTCGTAATCAAGAATGCTTACAAACAATTTCAGTTTATTTATTCATAATTTTTTTCCCGAAGACATTAATTAGCACGGAAATACCTATTTAAAATACAGTAAAAATTAATTTATATCGTATCATGTGTTCTGAATTTTTGTGAGAGAAAGTTTAGCCTATAATTGTCAAGTTATATTTTGGAGTACTGAAGGTGTTCAAAATGATAATGCTTTTTCCGTCTTTTCTTCAGTATCAGTTATTCACCATTATCTCTATCAGAAATCGAATACTATTAATTAGAATAAAAATTCTTTCATACTATCGTCATCATCTTGATACGAATTACGATATATAATTACTGAAGGTATGCTCAGTCAGAAAATAATCTTTGCACAATTCTTATGCGTCATGCAAACAAATATTTAATATTAAAAATGTTCTAGTTTCAATGAATCAACTTTCTAATGTTGCATATTTTCGAATTCAAGATCGTATGTTTTTTTATTAAGTTTGATTAATTTAAAATATTGAATTTATCGTACCTAATTAATTGCTAGTTTTTAATTAGAAAAGATAAATTTAATATTTTAAATTTTGACCTAACACTCGCGATAATATTGCTAAATCAATTCGAAACATTTTCTTCTCCTTTTTAAGAAATTTTATTTTCTAACAAACAATTTTTTATATTGATCTTCTTACGTAAATGTGAAACATTAGCCAACTGAAGATAAAATATTGAATATTATCTTGTCATGCAGAATATAACGTAAAAAGTTGAGTATGTTCATTCTACTTATACAAAAACACCAAAATATAAGAAAAATCAAATTATAAAACATAAATAAATACAAAAAAAATTTCGTTACAATAGTATCATCTTCTAATAATTGAAGTGAAGAATTTTCTTAGCATATTTCGAAATAAAGAGTAAATAAAGAATTATTCTATCATTAAAATACTTTATAACAAAAAAAAAGAAACAGGTATAGAAATAAAAGAAAGACATACTACACAAACAATACTCGTATAAAGCGTTAACATTTTTATCTGTTATAGTTTGCAGACTATATTATGATATATATCGAACAGATAAATGTTATTTGAAGAAACAAACAATTATTTATTTTATTCATATTCAACGACTTCTGAAATATTCCCAGGAAGCCGCTATAGAAACAAAATTGATGAATTAAAAAAAGGTCGCAACTTCGAGCACCATCGCGCACGATTCCCTCGAAATATCAATATACAAACAGGAAAAAGGATAAGCGGCGCGCGCAACAGAATCGATAATCGGCCAATTGTTTTCGTTAAGTAATTGAGATTTACGGCGCCCGTGGTGAGCGTCTCCCTCCGCCCCCGCAATAACAGCAGGAGTCGCGCGCACAATCGATGGCAAATGACGCATTGCATCTCAATCGTATGTTCCAGCGATAATTGTACGGTGTGCTCGCTCCGCTCTCGGCGCAGCCTTGCATGCTCAGGGTCTTCAGGAGTGCAATGGGAAGGCGCCGTCCTTGTCTAATCGAGTTCTTTTTTGTGTTTATTAAACAAATATATATATTGCTCGCGAGGGAAGTATAGAGGTTGTCCTCTAGTCTCTGGGGGACCAGTGATGCACCTGCGTGCAATGGGAAATTGAATTCTACTCTTTTGTCTTCAAGTAAATTATATATAGAAATGAAACATAATTATGTACATAATGTACTCTAGAATTCACCATTTTTTAATTATTTGGTGAGTCGGTTAAATGTGTACCTCTTGACGTAAGATACCTCTTATCTCTTAAGTATTAAGGACACATTTTATTTTTCCTTGTACAACAATAATTTTTTATCAAATAAGTTCTTATACATTATTATATTTTTTGCATTATTTAGAAAACATTAGAATTAAAAAGAACATGAAAAGTTACAAAGTTGGCGGCGTCTTGCACGTCGGACAATAATGTCTCCGCGATATCATTGAAACAATGAGCAAATTCGGGACTTGCATGACGTTATACTTTACGTCTCGACACCGCACGTACAGGATGCGTAAGCCTTTTTATAATAATACTGCTACGAAATCGTGAAGCCCGAATGGTTGACGTCAGTTGACGAGGCTCGAACACTTTGTTCATTTAACCTAGAAAGTGCATGGATAATAATCGCGACGCTCGCGCTTTCGTCACGTGACTCTAATCGTGCGCTTCGTCTTTGCTGCAGTCGAGTGTAGGAGACGATAATTGCATATAAACTCTGGGGAGAAAATTATCTTTCCACTGCGTACAGAACATGTAGCATTTTAGATGTACACACGCTCAATTTCTTCCAGTGGAATTCCACTCTAATAAGTAAAATGTCATTGGAAGAATCATAGGATTAATATTATTTTGCTTCGAGAGATTAAACGTAAATTTGGTAATATTTTTATTTATCTGCAGGTTATGTTTTTTAAACGGAAAAGGGCCTATGTATAACTAAGACTACGAAAATTCTTTTACATTCTCTTAATAATTGTACGTTATTGACTTTTGATTGTATGTTTATTAAATAATACAATGTCAAACATAAAATTTATTAAAAATAGTATTGAAATAATATGAATAGAAACATAATTTAATACAATCATGTAGATAAGAATAAACCTATTCTTATGCATTTTCAACGCTAAATTCTTATTACAAAATAGATGAAAAGTATTTCTATTTAAGTTTGCATGTAAATGTCGTGTGCCATTTTCTTTGAAGCTCTGTACTTTCAAGCAGAAGATTTTCTTACAGATTCGTAAGTGACTATATTCTTTTAAATTAAAAAATAGCAGATTAATGAGAAAATGTTATTAAATAAATGTTACCAATGAAGAACAAAATTCTGATATTAATTTTATGAAAGTTCAAATGTTTGTTAAGGTGATGTTAATCCGCCCTGTTATCGGGAAATATGGGGATCCAGTTTTTTCATTTAATTCTCAATTTTGAGAAAATATCTCTCTGAAAGGTTGTTATTTTTGGTTAAGACAACAACGTTCCAGAGAGATATTTACTAAAAATTGTAAATTAAATGAGAAAAGTGAGTTTCTGTAATGGTCGGTGACAGGTGGCTTTAGCATCACCTTAATTAAAAAATGTATACAACACAGCTCAGTTCTATACTACCTTCACACTGAGGAATCATACACTTCCGCTAACAGCAATAACATTTTCTCTCAAATCAAACTTGACGCGTATAACATCCACACATTTCGCGGTAAAAAGAAGACAGCTGCACGAAGTGTAGCTTTTCATTACTGTACGCCTGATTATTCCGGTTAAAATCTCGGAAATTCCTGGGAGCTTCTCTATATTTGAAAATGTCGCATGATGCGGAATCTACTTGTACATCGCGTTTCTCTTTCTTTCGCTCGCGACGAGCGACCGCGCGCACCAGAACTCACACACGTAGCGTTTGCGTCGTGCGTAACACTTATGACGTGCTGTCTACAAAACGGAATTGTTTTTTATTGGCCGCGCGTGTGTGATGTGTGTGTGTGCATGTATATAAGCGCATGTGCAACAATGACGTAGCGAGAGACGCGACATGCCTTGCCGTTCTTTTCACTTTGCTCGATAGTACCTGTATAGCTCTGTATTATCGATGCAGCCACGCAGAGCTTTTACTGAATCGATGACATGATCTGTCGTCATTATTAAACACCAGCTTGTACACGAGAAGTTTTTCATTGAGCAGCGGATAATCCGACGCGTTTCTGCGTCGTCTGCTTCACCTCTAAAATAATAATACGCGTGATTTTAGTATGCATGAGCAATGGCGATGACTCAAATTGTTATCTCGCTCGGCAATCGCGGCATTTCTTTTTCAGCTCTTGATTCGACTTCATTACCATTACAATGCACTGTGTTTGTGTACTCTTATTTGAGAAAGAATAAGACGCGAGGATGTACCATTGAATTCGAAACAATTAGAGATTTTTAAAACAATAGATTTATTTTCCATTAGAAAGATATTTTTATTATCGACATTGAATTAACGTTGTAATATACATGACATTATAAGATGTGAATCTACACATTCAGACGTCTTGATAAAAGAAAAACGTGACTCTGTGTATACAGATTAGTTACACTGTGCTATACAAAGATAAGGAAGTAGCAAAAAGCGTTAAGCCTTGATCGAATCAATAATTAGATCGAATCACACAGCTACAAGATGCTTGTTGAACGAAGAAGTTGAAGACTTTAATCGACAAGAAAGAATCATTCATGCAAGTTTGACATTGAATTGGAAAAAGTACTTATATTTTAATCAAATTAGCGTATTATTTTCTTCACAAGCTCTATAGTAGACAAAACTGACATTTTTCTATTGAAAAATATTTTCCAACAGAAAATACAAAGAACTTTAGTGTAGTTGAATGTCCAAAAGGAAACTTTTTGCTACGTTAGTCGGTTAGTATCAGCAACATTGTGCCACCGACGAAGATAAGGAAGTAATAAAAAGCGATAAGCCTTGATCCTATAAATAACTCGATGGAGAAAAAAGCGTACAGTTTAACAGTAATGCAATTTGTATAGAGCAGCAAAAGATTCTTGTTGTCAAGAGACACTGCGATTTTTGCACACGGCCCTGGGAGAGCAGCAGCAGTAGCAGTAGCAGCAGCTTTAGCGAGAGAGAGAGAGAGTGAGAGAGAGAGTATAGGCACGATAGGAGGCGACGTCGGCGGCAGTGGAGGAGGAGAGCGAGGGAAAGGAAAAAAACTCGAGACGGGTGTAAAAAGAGAGCAAGAGAAAAAAATTGCGAGAAATAAAGCAAGACAGAGAGCGAGGGAGGAGGAGGAGGAGGAGGAGGAGTAGCAGCAGCAGAACGCATAAGTGCGCAGCGGATAGATGGAGAAGAGAGAAAATCAAGATGCTGCGAAGTGTATAGGAGAGAAAAAGCAAGCGGGAGAAGTAATAATAATGTGAACTAGATGATTTAGCGCCTGCGAGCTAGACTTATGGGAAAAGTAGTACAACTGTTCGAGCTATTGTTCCAATTTCTGATCCGTATCCTGACTTGATCTAATCAACCATTATATTTGAAAAATCACTGTAAATGATTGATGATATTAATTAAAAAATCAAACAATGATTTGCAACAATCAGTAACAATCACTAATTTAAGTGATCAGCTAATGGATATAATACAATCGGCAGTTGTTGCACGCAGGTAAGAAGGCCCTATAATTTTCATCGATTTTCAAAGTTGACATATAATTAAGATTTACGAATAATAAATTAATACTAAAAGTAATTAATTGATATACTAAAAGTTGAAAATATTTAATTTTTTTCTCACCAATTAGCTCGTCAACATACCCCAAACTTATGCAAATATACTAATCTAGTTATATTTTCAGAATATGTATTGATTTTCTAGTATTATCCATTTCACGCAAGACCCTCCCCTGAAAATATTTCTGTGGGTTCCCGGAAATCGACTTTTTTAGACAATTGAGTTTCGAGACGTTGATACCCTGACATAGTATATTTTCAGATAAAACTGGAAAAAATACAAAAAAGTGACCATATCTACTTTTTACGAATTTCTCTAACATTAGTTTAGGATTTTTTTTGGAAAATAAAAACTTTAAGCCTTAATATCTCAAAAATATAAAAAGTGGACTTAAGTCGTTTTTCCGGGATATATATTCACAGATATATACTCCAGCTCCAAGTCATCTCTGAATACTTCATTCGAAAATCAAACTTTCAAAAGAAGCTCAATCCTCGCGTTCGCCAAATAACGGAGTAAAAAGATCTAAACACCTCTCTGTAATTATGAAAAATTCAAACAACGCTCCCGACAAAATCAGTCAACACAAATTGTCTCGACCTTGCAGTGGTATACCGTGTCTCCTATACCTATATATACAATATACAGAGCAGCTCGTGCACTGGCGTACGCTGTATATACGTGCGTGTGCACCTACGCGCACCGCCGCGCGTGCACCCGAACACGCCAAGGCATCCTTAGGACGACGACGCTGCGCCTGGCAAATGTGTATACGTACACTCGGTCGGTATACCCATATACACGCAGCGTGCATGTGTACTACACATAGGAGCAGCTCTCGAAGGAGCCCAGCTGTGCGGCGACGTTTCACCTTGCGCGTGCTGCCGCCTCGACACTTTCAAGACTTCGCTCTCTCTCCCTTCCTCTCTCGCTATATACAGTATATAAGTATACAACGCGCGGAGAGCGAAGTGCAGCCGTACCGCACGAGCGCGACAGAGACGGACGAACGAACGGGGGAGGAGTAGGAGGAGGAGAACAACTACAGAGAGAGAGAGAGAGAGAGAGAGAGAGAGAGAGAGAGAGAGAGAGAGAGAGAGAGAGAGAGAGAGAGAGAGGAGAATCGAGCTGTAGGTATAGGGACCAACTCGAACTTGAAGTAAGGTTAGATTTTCGTATGGTTTATATTTGAAAGCGTCGTGAATTTCTTCGTCTATCTCTTCGAAATTATAGCCTTATCTTTTTGCATAACAAATGTGACTTTGGTCAAAGATATAATTGTTATAAAAGTCAAGTAATTATTTGGAGAGACTAGATTTTCTGTTCATCTTCTACCGGCGAATGTCATTGGCTGCGTTTTTCGCAATGACGTTTTCGGAGCACGATTGCGAAATCGTATGCCACGAGAGAGGCGAAAAATTGAATACAGCAGTTTCACGGGTAAACACTGAACTATAAAGGTGCAGAAAAATCGCGTGAAACGCCTTTTGAATTTTCAAATCCCCAAGTTCGTTCTCCCTTGACTTTGCACACGCGCAATTCATCATCGCCGTAGTAGTAGTAGTATCAGCGGTCGTAGTAATAGTAGTAGTAAAGTAGTATCGCACGGCGCGCAGGCAAGGTGAAAACCGCGCGGGCGCAAGCTTCTCTCTCTCTCTCTCTCTCTCTCTCTCTCTCTCTCTTGCGCACATGCCATATACATACAAGTACACACATAAACACACGCTTTCACGCACACAAGCCCGTGCGCGCGCTCGCACCGGTGCGAGCGTTGCAATGCACAAGCACAACAATATCGCCTCGCTACACAGTCATCGCTGTCGTGGAGAGCTCGGGGAAAGACCGTCAATAAAAAGAGCTGAATAACATAAAGTACTCACCGTTTTTCTCCAACTAGCCTTGCGTGTAACGTCTCTCCACTCTCTCTCTCTCTCTCTCTCTCTCTATCTCACATTTCCGGGTGTCGTGTGTATGCGTGTGTTGCGGTGCGTGTGCTTTTGCTGTCCTTCCGCGTGCGCACGCGGCTTCGTGCTATATGTACTCTCTCCCGTCTCCCTCGGGAATCGACTGCTGTGCCGCACCGGAGCGTTTACATAGGCACACACACACACGCGCAGGAATCCTGCCTGCAGTCTGTAACGTATGCACCTCCGCGCTCAGCCGTTTATTTTCGGTGTAGCGTGTATTTTACGAAGCACGCGAATTAAGTATAGTGTCAACAAAGAATTTAGAAGCACATCCTCGTCCTCGTCGTCGTCTTTCAGTCCCGGGGGGTGGGAGAGGTAGCGGCTCGCACCCGAGGTACGGCCGTTTTCCTGGACCGCGAGAACCCAGACTTGCGTGCACAGCACCGTTTTTCTTTCGCGCGACTGGTTGTACGATGTGTGCGACGAGTCGGTCGCGCGCGTGCACGACGACAACGACTCCGACGGCGGTCGGACGCGTACGAATTATCAGGCGCAACTGGCGACGGAATATGCACTGGCGACCAACACCGCCGCCGTTGCCGCTCCTCGAGCATCGGCACACAGAATGAGAGAAAGAGACAGAGAAGGAGTATGAGAGACAGAGAGAGAGAGACGGAGAGAGGTTATGGCGTCGACGCGCGCTCGCTCCATGCGAGGTCACGCTCCCGGTCGTTCGAGTTGTGCCCGTCAGGCGGCGACACTTCACGGTCCGAGCGTCGCTCCGATTTTTCACGACTTCGACAGAATTGGGCGAATTCATATCCCAGTTGGCGTGCTTCGTGTCGCTTACTTTTCCTTGCTGGCAGGGCGAAAGGTTGCTTAGAGGAGCATTTGTGCATTTTCGGGTGAATTGAATTCTGCGAAAGCTTTGACGCATAACGGGATTTCGAGAGGTGGAGTGTTAGAGGGTTGAGAGTACGACCGCCAGGCGTGCGCTGTGCTCGAGTTTCGCGAGGGCGGGAATTTCGAAAATTGCCCAAGGGAACGGAAGAGAGCGACAGATGCGCGACTGCGAGGGTTATATTTGCGGCGGATTGAATGAAGAAGGGAAACAAAGAGCTTCCGCTTTGTTCGAGAGAAGCTGGCTGCATTACCGGCTTTTGGTGGAGGATTTGTTGCTTTTTGTTTCCTGTATATTACACACTCGAGCACTGAACTGCGAACTTCTGTTTCCTTCTTGTCAGCGGGAATAAAGAATTCGCGAAATATCGCAATTTAAGGGTGTTATTGTAATAACGATTCGTGTAATCAGCAATTTAACCCCTTTTGAATTCTGTTTGTTCGTAAATAGATTTTATTTGCAAGCTAAACACTTATATCATTACTACAGTCTACGACAATTATTGTAAATTTCTTAGATGTTTAATATTGACATTATAGTATTCTTCATCCTCCTTGACGAGACGCATTTTAGTTTGATTTTTATTTTCAGAACTATACTTGCACGACATCGATTATTGCTCATAGGCCGGTACAATACTTTTTAAAATCTTCAAGATCGTTTTTCGCATACTTTATTCGCAAAATTCATCGTCATCATTTTACTCCTGGCACTTTAAATATACACACAGCAAATAGTATAATATCGTCGACTTTCAACGCTTATACAACAAGCGCGTTTACAAGTAAACTCCATAGAAATAGAAGATTCAGCGAAATATCGTTATTTCGTAATAATAAATATATATTTGTATAAATCCATATTGTTTTTTTTTCTTGTATATCTGCATATGCGACTAGCATACTTTTACTCGTATCACATACTATATTGACTATCGTGTTGCGGGCGGAACTCGGAGAGTTTCTCTCTCACGAGCATTTCACTTTTCAATCACCAATTCCATAACTCGACTTTCGTTTCTTTTTTTTTATTTCGTCGTGTTCACGCCTAAATAGGTTTTGAAACTTCCATTTCAAACTTGAATTTCTTTTCGAAATTAGATCTTTTTTTTTTCTTTCAGCACTTAAAATTCAAACTTTATATGTTTATTATTTCATAAAGCCATCCTTCGCTCTTAATTTATAATAAAATTACTGTTAAAATGCGAATATTTTTCGCAAAACATAATTTTTTTATATTATACTTTCTTAGCAGTTTGCACCTCAATATCCGTCTATGCTTAAATCGCTTCTTATATTTATTTATAAACGCATTTAGTTTTATAGCTATGTATATAATATCTAGTGACTTTCTTATTAGTTTCTTATAGACTTTAATACTTTCAAGAGATTTCGATTACAGTAATCACGTTTTAAACGTCTGGTGTTTTTTCTTCATTGTTAATTTAATACTTTCATTTTTTGTACGAAATGTAAACTATTGGCATAAAAAATACTCGAGTACTTAAAAAATTTGTGTGTCTCTTTAACATTTCATGAATTATATTATGAACTAATCTATCGCTGGCTGCAAATAAAAATACATAAAACTTCATTCGTACAAAATTACAATATCGTAGACTTAGTTAATATGAATTCTAAATTACTTTAGCTAATTTACCCATAATTAATCAACAGCTTATGAATAAATCAATTTTATATTATTATATGTACGCATGTCTATATTTATTTTAAATTTAGTCTCTTTAAGGTTTGCATGGAACGTACTGATTAGTTTATGATTCGATCATTTCTCTTATGAAACATATATGGCATTGATTGTAAATATGTTTGGTTGAATAGAGAAATTTGCTTACGCTTATAACAAAAGCATAATGCATTTATAATCAATGAATATTTTATTGTGATTCTATAAAGAAATTAAATAGTACTCGACCAATAAGAAATTGAAGGAAATATTAAAAGTTTTTACGCAATGGCATCAGTGCGGGAATTGTCTAAAATATTGGTGTAATATTTATTACGTTCATTAATTATAGTAAATTTTTTCCATTGAAAATACTTAAAAAACAAACAGAATATCTATATATATATTATACTTCCATTATTTCTTATTATTACAGTAATTTGTTCTGAAATCGTTATTATAAATTTTTTATTTTAAATTTGTATATAAAAATGTATGATAACCGTGTCATAATTGATTAAACGATGTTTCAAATTAAGGCGGTTTAATGTAGAGCAAAATTGGCCTTACAAAAACAAATTTTGCCAGTGACAAAAGATATAATAAAAAGCGTACTTTACGTAATAGAGAAGATTTTTTTAAATATTCTGATGTCGTAAGCATCGATATTGTGTCTTAAAAAGAAAATTACTTAATAAGGTTAGGCTCCTTTATTTTCTATTTGCGATTAATATCTCAGGTCTCATTTTACTTCTGATATATTTATCTATAAATGAACCGATAAGTGCGCTTTTTTCACATACATTGAATCTGATATTACCATGTTAGGAAACAACGTTTAGCATACTATTATGCTGCCAAAGATTTGAATCTGTTTTTTATTGTACATCTATAAAGATCATTTGAAAAATATCAACCATGACCAGTTTAGCTAACAAACAAAATATAAATAAATATTACACCAATATCCAGCATTCGGATCGCACACCTACATGTACCTCTATATCAATCTTTGGCTACTTGGGTTAAAAATAGGTCAATGCACATAATAATGAGGATTTACGCAGACTCGGCGCCGGCCACCGGCGCCTCACCGGACGCTGGACTGGCCGCGTTGACCGACTGCTGTTGCTGCTGCTGCTGTTGTTGACGTCTCGGCTGTGGATTGAGCGTGGACTGGAGACCCTGCAGCTCTTGGACGCCTTGGAAGAGCTTGCCGGGAAAGCCTTGCAGCAGATCGTAGGAGACGGGCGTCGGCGGCAGGGCGGTCGTGTGGGCGTGGGGCGATTGCAGCACCGCGATGACTCGTCGCAGCTCGTCCAGAGCATTTCCTGCAGAGCACAAACCAGCGCTTCGTTATATTGTATGGTCGTTCGCGGCTCGCGCGGTATTCGGATTGATATAAGGTCTGTGCGACTTTGCGCGGTGAAGGTTCATAAGAGAATCTTTGTATTCCTTGGCTCGATTGGGTTCTTTCTTTTCAGAAATATACAAATGCAGTTCAATCTTGTTTGGATTAGGTGATGTGCGATTGTAAGCTTATTTCATTGTGTTATTTCAGTTTCAGCTATTCTGATTATACTTAAACTTTTTATAAAGAATGCTACTTAAAAGCGATGGAATTAAAAATTTTTTCTAAATAACTAACAGTAAATTATATTACAAATTAAACCGCTGTTGTAAAATAGAGAAGAATACTGATTTTCAGTTAACAGTATATTCTTGTAAATCGTGGTATAATTTATTTGTACATTGTCAACATTCAAGAAAATATAGGTAAAACTTTTAAACCAGTGTGGCGTAATTCCGCCCGGACCTTTTGATGTTTTAACGGTGTGACGTCACTCAAAGGACTTTTAATACGCTATAACTTGCAAATTGATTTTTTTTTTCTAAAATTCAAAAAGCAATACACGTTGGCTTAAATTTTTTACCAGTTGCACAAGTGCCGAACAAAAAATAAATTTTGTATTATTCACTATTGAAGTTGTACAAAAAAGGTTGTTTAAAGTGATTGTCAGATGAATTTTTAAGAATCTTTCACACAGCTTTTAGTGGGTATTATAAAATTTTATTATAAAATAGCTGAATATTGAATATTTATTTCAAATATATTTGTAGCCATGGTGAAACTATTGAAACTTGTTTGACGTTATTATAAACTTTCTCCGAAGACTTATTTTGACAAAGGTATAATTAAAGATAATTAGAGCTTTCAGAACCATGCCAGAATTATAGCATTATTTAAATTTAGCAAATGCCATTAAAACCATGATTTTTTTATAAATTACATCATTATATTGATCTTACTTAAGTTCGCGTATTAATGCAATGATAGAATTAATCAAATTTTACTTATTTATTCCACTAATGTTGAAACTTTAGCGACAGATACATTTCTAAAATAAATTTCTTGCATTATGGTTTAGAACGCTCCAATTGTGCATCTTAAATTGATACTATGTTGGTTCTAATAATTATTTCAACTAACTTTGGTTAATAGTTTGACTAAGTTTAAAAAATTCTAGAAGACTCGGTAAATAATATTTAATATTGTGATGCGCTTTTCCGTCAATAACGCGGAATTACTCAGTATCTATCTTATGAATTATAATAGTAAAGTTTTGTAAATAATACAAATATGAAATAATTAATTCAGGTAAATTTAAAAAAAACGTAGCAAAGTGCCAACGAAAGCACCTTTAATATATAAAACAAAAACATTAAATGCTTTAAAAATATTAATAGAATAAACAACGTTGTTACTAATAAATCCTACACAAAAACAAAATTGTTTAAGCATCCCTGGTAGAAATTTATCCCGTCCACTTTATAGATCTATGTAGAATAATCTCGCGCTGTGTAGATCTATGTAGGCAAACTAGATAGCTACTATAAAGGCGTGTAACGGTCGTCCCTTCTAGTTTCCCATATTATTTGCCCCGATAAAACTAGATAAGCAAAATTATGACAATAACAACCACTTAAAGGTTATGTTTTAAGAAACAGACGCATAATCTATTGAACTTATTATGTATTATTTTGATTTAAAGGTATTTACATGTTATTGTTCACCTATTACCAATGTAAGTAAATGTAAATAACCTCTAAAGTGTAAGGTTATCAAATTTTAGATGCATCGAGTTTTTGTATTTAAGAACTCAATAACAATATTATGTTACACATATATATTAAACAATCAAAATAAGAAAATAATCTGAATATCTAAATAACTATATGAAGTGTTAGTGCAAATATTTATTTTCTTTGTGTAAAATTGGTTTCCTTATATTTGATTATGTTCCATCCTAAATACATGCTTGGTTTCAAAACCTGTATGGTTTATGTAAGGAAAACTATTTTCACATACATTTATTATCAACTGATTAATTTTCTATTTTTAAAAAGAAATAATGTATTTGAGTTATTATATATATGTTCTATTTTTGTATTTCCTACTGTGATTAATTTATAATCAAACACTTTCATTTGACATCTATGGCCAGTTAAAACATAGTAATTTGTTACTTATAAAGAAAATTATCGTCTACATGTGTTCGACTAATGTGTTTGTCTTTGAAAATGTTGTCACGGACGAGCAGTTTATGTATTATAAAAACTCACATACGGATACAAAATTATTTGCAATTCTGAAATTAAAATTCTAGTATTTAAATAAAGCATCTCATAAAGTACATATTTGTACATATGATATTATTATTTATATATTACTTTTCAAGAAACAACTACATCAATCAATAACGTTATTTTGTAATCACTGTTTTTCATATGCAAGGAAAATTATTTCTAAAATTTCATTTTTTAGGTTACATATGTTTTCTGACTACTTTTATATGTAAATAGTATGAATAGAACTGTAGATCTTATTATTATAATTAAAAACTTGCATGTTAAACTTTCTTTAACATTAATTTTTACAATAAAAGTTCTGTTCAATAAATAATATATAACCTCACAGATTTTATACGTACATATTATTATTGAGAAAACTATGTAGATCTGTGTGGATTTATCGAGTTTTGTACAGTCTAGTACTAGCTAGTTTGCCTATAAAGGCCATTATAGCGAATGTGGGCGCCACGATAAGATTTCTACCAGGGATACTTCAGACAGTATATCATAAGAAGTCTTTAAAGCAAGTTTCAAGTGAATTAGACATTTTTCTATGCGCAAGGATCATTAAATTTTGTATCCAAATTGTTACCTTTGATCAAACAATTACAATATATACCTATGTACCGTGAAATGTTACGAATTTTTTTGCAATTTGTATCACTGTAAAGTAACTATTGTTAAAACTATGTAAGCAACTTATTTATATTATTTTAACAATCTCGACACGTTTTTAATCGATCGAAAAAATCACCTTAGATATTTGGCGTGCTTAATTTGTTAATGTATAGAATCTTCATTCTAGTTTTATATGAAACTAAATTGTTTTCAATGTAAAAAAATATAAAAGTGAATATTATTAACCGCAAGAATATTTGTCAGTTATGTAATATTTTATTGTGCTAATATCTGATTGATATTCAGCAAAACTAAATTATATTTCAATTAACTATTTTACTATTATTTTAACATTAATAAATATAGAATAATGGTTTTATACTTTGATACTTTTAAAATAATTGTTCAAAGCTACTTCCCCCTAAGAGTTTCGAAACAAACTTTCCAATATTTCTGAAATTAGGTAACAACTAGGTACATAGAAGTTTCCATTTTAAAATTAAACGTGGTTTTAATTCTTTACAAAATTGTTAATACTTATTTTAGAAAACAACTATTTCCTCGAATGTTATTATTCAATTGCAACTGATTGCACGTATAAGTGTAAATTCTACCGCACGACGTAAAAACCGTTTATGTAATGTAGAATAAGTTTTTCTGTGCTAGTGAAAAATATTACGCAACAGATTGTTATCGTCACAATGTTAATTTATGAAAACGTCGAAGCTTCATAAACAAACATATTTTAACAAATACGACGATCGTAAATTTATAAGACACGCATAATTTTCTTCATCGATTGCAGAGCATCTGACCTTGCATGAGAATGTAGTTCTTGGCGAGTAAGAGCGTTGCGATTTTCGAGAGTTTCCTGACGGAAGGACTGTGCGCGTACGGAATTACCGAGCGAAGTTCGTCAAGCGCATCATTAAGATCGTGCATCCTCCGCCGCTCTCGAGCATTAATGTTCAGCCTGACGCTCTTTCCCTGCCTTGTCGTCTTCGACTTTGAAGGGCAATTCAGTCGTGAAGCTCCAGATCTGCAGAATTATAGATGTTTATTTATAGACAAATTCAAAATCTTGCATAAATTCATTTTAAGATTATTATTCATGGATGCATTATGACGTTATTTTCAATAAAATATCAATTTTGTAGAATTAAATTATTTGAATGTAATATACTTAATATAAAATAGTTTCATAGCCATAGGCATTATCCTTATGAAAAATTGGTAAACAGATTTCTAACTTTTATTAACTCCTTAAGTACCAGTTTGACGACTTTTGAAGATTGACAATAATCATATACTCTTTAAGCAATTTTAATATTTTGTTACAATTATAATATTAAATAACGATAATTCTTTATTACGTAAACAGTCACCAATGTCCATTTCTTATGTTTCACAGTGTCCGTTTGTTCACAATCAAGTGCCGAGACTTTTACTTTACATTTGAAAATATTCATTATCAAATATTATAACTTATTCACTAATTTGCCAGTTAAAAAATATACAACTTTTTCGACTTAGTGCGGTAACTTTGACAATGATAACTTTAGCGAGTAGCATTTCATAAACAATTTTCATTCTATTTTATTTATATAATATAATTTTATATAAAATATTAAAAAATATAAAAAATATATATTATAGAATTTTAGAGAATAATTTATATTTCATATTCAAATTGAAAAAATTGCAATAGAAATAATAAAATTAAACTCATAATGTTTCAAACGATTTATATGCAAATTGGTCTAAAAATTGATTAACGATTATTTTCATTAATAAATTTTGATTTTTATCGGTTCAGACTTAAGTTATAAAAAACCTTAATATTTTTATAATTTTAAAAAATTGTAAAATTAAACACAAATGAAAAATTATTTTTTGCAAAAATTATTATATATTGCTTTCTCAAGAAAGTTTTGTCACGTATAATATTTTCTTTAATACACTTGTCTTAAAAATGTATGTAAGTGCGTGTGCGTGTGCGTGTGCGTGTGCGTATGCGTGTGCGTGTGCGTGCGTGTATGTGTGTGTTAGTATGTGACATATCACCGTTCGCTCAATCCGCCGTATATCTTTCCCAAACTTTGCACAGATGTTTGCACTATCAGTCCCCGATGTGCGCTTAAAAGTTTCTACAAAATTGGTCGATTAAGAAAATTTTCGAAATTTAAATGTTTTTATTTTTAGTTGTCTAAAGATTTTTTATTGAAAAAATGGTTTCTGGGAAGCGACTTTTTCACACAATAAAGTACTCATAAAATTCTTTATTTTAGGACCGGAAATGATTTGATATGACTCGATTTACATTTGTTATACTGTGTAATACATTTTTTTTCAACATCTATAACTCTAAAACTATACGTTTAAAGTCGGTGAATTTTTTACTAAATATTAGTTTCATATACAGATAATATATTTCTGTAAATTTTTAAGTCATAAGACTGTTGTTTTCCTGGGAAGAATATGTCAAAGAAAAGCATTTTTTTGGACAACGATAACTTGAGTAATACTTGATCTAATGCCTTGAAAATTTCGGAGAATATTGTTTTGGTGTCAAGTTATTTTGTAATTTTGTAAAAATGTTTTTATTATGATATACAATTTATTTTTGTAATGATGAATCTGTATCTATCTAAAATATAGCATAAACAAATTATAATTTTTACACTCTTTTGATGATGGAATTTGTAAATTAGAATATGTTAGATAGTAGTAAAATTTTAAATGAGTGATTTTCAAAAACGTTGCATTTTTATGTGTTATACATTTTTGCAATGAAATAAAAAAACAATAATTTGATCTTTTATAGGTATAGATTTGATTTGATATTATAGAAAAATATTTATTTTAGAATCAATGACACAACGCTAACCAAAAACACCCTGCTATACGATAATATGTTCGTTGAAAAATATTCATTTTTTAGTAGGGTACAAATCACTTGATGAAAATAGTTAGTCAGGAAAATATCTTTCATTATCACTAAATCAGCTCAATGATTTTTTCTTTGAGTGCGTATTGTATTTCGTGAATTAACAACAACAAGGACGGAATATGTGTTTCGCCCATGATGGGCGGTATTGCGAATTATTTATAATAATTTTAATTAAATACTTTTCGAACAAGAATTGTGTCAAAGTAGTCGTCAGCATTTCTTTTCTATAAATTTATACATACAAATAAACTAATATGAAATTTATCAAAACTTAAGAAAAAGATTGATTTTTTTAAACCAAAATTTAAAGAAGACGCAATAATTATAGTATGACGATGTTGTTGTCACAACAATTACTACTAACAATATTTACACAAACATATATGAGAAAATTTAAACAGTATTCAAAATTTATAAGTTATTAACTAACTTCGAATCATATATTAAATTTAATACATATAATTATTTATTTAACGACTAACCAAAAAACTGAAAAATATTCAAACCGTATCATCGCCCATCGAGCACAATGCAAGCTTAAAATCGTCGTCGTCAATAAAAGCGTCATTTACCTCGCGCGCTCGCTCGCACAATCGCCAAAATCATGAGGCCGCGCGGTGCGCAAGCCCCAAAAAACAGCGTGCGACGCGCATGCGCTCCACGCGCTTGCGCGCGTAATCGCTCGGCTAATAAAATGAAAAGCACTCGGCGCGCAGCGTCCGTGTAACAGGAGGCACGTGTATAATACCCACCTCTCGTGATCGGGTCTATTTTCGTCGGTGAGCGCGTTGGAGGAGGAGCCGGCGTGCGGCTGGGCCGGCTGCTGCTGAAAGTAAAAGCCGCCAAGGCCGACGGCTCCCAGCGGAGTCCTGCGGCCGGGCGCGCTCTGAGGATTCTCCGATGGCGAGTAGACGGTCGGCGGACCCGGCATCACCGGGTGCTGCGAGCTCCCACCCGCTCCCGGATGATAGCCCATCGGCTCCAGGGACGGATTAGCGTGCGCCGCGAGCGGGTGCTGTGCACAAGGACGCCACATGAGATTAGAGCTTTTCTAGTGTATGCTGTTTTCGCTTTCGCTCGCGTAACCGAGGTATTGGATGCATTTTAAGCTCGAATGAGCGCGAATGCATTATGTTCCGATTTCAGATAGAAATTTTACAATTTTTAAAATCTTTGCGCAATCCATCTTAATTGAACTTTGTATAAATTACTTGGACTTTCATTTTGGAATATATTGTTATTAAATATTTTATTTAGCTGTTGTTAATATTTAAATATGTAGTTTCTTCATATTCTTAGTGTTCAAAAATTTTTTTATTTATTTGACGTTATAAATTGAGTAAAATGCTCAAAAAATTCGAAGTTTTGTTCCTTATAAAAGTTAAAATATATTGCTAACTTTTTTATTAATTTTAGTCAA
This sequence comes from Gastracanthus pulcherrimus, assembly GCA_949152435.1. Taxonomy (NCBI): domain Eukaryota; kingdom Metazoa; phylum Arthropoda; class Insecta; order Hymenoptera; family Pteromalidae; genus Gastracanthus; species Gastracanthus pulcherrimus. The sequence continues at coordinate 37,793,177 of OX424576.1, read as the reverse complement.
ATAGGATTATGCAAATTTTTTTTTAAAGATTCGAAGTTGATTTTAAATAATTAACTTATATACATGTTAATAAAATATTCAATAATACTAAAGGTACCAAATACTTGATATTATTAAAGAAAATAAAGAGATTTTTTTAAATTTGCTGAAAATAGTACACTAAAATGCGAAACTTTTTTTTACACTTTTCTGTGCTTTTTAATGATTAAAAAAATCTGATATTTTCATAATTTTTTGTTGGAAATGGTAAGAGGCATGGAAATTCAAATTTGACGTATGCCATATGGTGCTATTAATATAGCGGTCGAAAAGAATGATTGACATAGATTCGCTCCTAATTGTTAAACATTCCTTTTATTAAGCCTGCTTCTTCCCGTAAACTATTTTTCTCGCGCAATAAACGGTTTCGAGAATATAAAGACTTTTTATAAAATTACTTGCACAACAATCTGTATCAAAACATGCGCTATAGCCTACTATAAATCAAATGATCAAAATTAAGATCATACTCAGAAACAGCATAAGCCATCGAAAGTTCGGTGAAAAGCTCAGCGCATTTTAAAATACGCAGAAGCGTGTTTTCTTTCTTATTTTGATCAAAATTTCCGTGTACTTCTCACTTGACAAGTATTTTATATAAATGTTTATGTGTTTCAATAATCATACAAAACTTAAAATTAATGAAATGTATAGTCCTGATTAATATTTTTTATTTAATAGTTATGTATAATTTTATTTACTTCATATTACTAAAAGTACGTTAAACCTTGCATCTTTCATTATTACAATATTATAATTCATATAATATAAAATAAAGTCATGAATTTCAATAATCGAGTTTTGTATATCACAATTATAAAAGATTAATGAATTTAAAATTTATTTTAAGTTTCACGAAGTAGCTGAACATATGAAAACCATATCTATATCGCATAGTAAAATTCAAGAAATAGAAACATTGAAAGGGAACAAATAATTTGCGGAATATTTTGCTTAGCAAAGCAAGCGTATACTGCAAGAAAGTAACTCTTCGAATCAAAGCGTGCGATAAAACAAGTGCATAAAAATGGCAAAGTGCTCGAACAAGGCTATCGTTGACGGCTCGCTACGACTCCCATAACTGAACATCTGCGCGCGGCTCTCGCGCGTAATAACCGCGGCCGTCCGCGAGCTCCGTGGTATAATATACAGCAGGGATCACTTACGGTACTGCGGTGCTCCCACGCCCAGGTCGGATGTGCGGCCGAGCGCTGCCAGGGGCCCTGCTGCAAGTGGGCCTCGGGCATCGCCTCTCTCCTCTCGTCCTCCTCGCAGGAGCTGCTTTCTCCGTCGTAGGACCTCATTCTTATTGCCTCGGCGCTCGCGAAACCGCCGCTCCGTTGCACTGCGCTCGCGTGTAAGCTGCTCGCGCGATCTTGCACGCTCGCACAGACGGAATCTTCGACTGTGAACACACGTTATTATTACAATGCGGCTATTGTCTGCTGTGTATCGTACACTGCTCTTTCGTTTCAATGGCCATGCGGACACGTCACTTTGTATGGATTTAATGTCGATTTTCCTTTGGCGTTTTAGGGGTGATGAGAGTGTGATTGCTGTTTTAAATTGTAAGGGAACTCTTGACTTTTTTCAAGGGGACAGCAGCTTCATTCATTTTTGGCGGCAAGGGTTTATTGTGCTGCTTTATATTAGCAAGTGGAGCGATACAATGAGAGCATTCGTTTCTTTTTAATACTCCTTTCTCGTAGAATTAGGAGGTTTAGAATGCGAAACAATGGAGTAATTGGATAAATGAGAAGTCATGAGAGAATATGAATTTGAGTGGAACATTCATTTAGATAATTTAAAACCGATTAAAACAGTCACTATTGTAAATTTTAACTTATTCATTTACAGACTGGCTACAACCGAGATATCTTTATCAAAAATCTAAGCACATTATGTTGTCGTACTACTCAAGGACTTTTAAAAACAACATGAGAAGTTTCAATTGGTAAACAATAAGCTATTTAGTTATTTATGTTCCATAATTTAAAAAATAACTGCTGGGGAAAAACGGGGTGGGGCAAAACAGGGTACCAAAAATAACAAAAGACTCCGCACAAAACCAATAGGAAATGGGCCCAACACTAATCGTCGAGTTATACGTACACTGTACTATCTGGTATCAGTTAATTCGACTGAGATCGATTATTTTTCATTGGATTTGTGTGGGGTTCTTCTTGCAAATACCAAAATTAACATTATTAACAATTGTTCATATTAATTATTCATAAACATTCTTATGCGAGCTAGTTGTAACAATATTCTAATAGAAAAGTGAAATTTTTGCGTTCGTATGAAGCCAACTATTAGTCAATGATTAGTCAACATTTAGTAATGTCTTTTAAATTCTTTGATTTCTACGGAAGTATGCTTTTATCAATTTTACTAACATTTAACAATTTAACTAATATTTAACTTAAATTTCTTAAAATTTTGATGACAAATTGTTTTTCTGTTGTAACCACTGAGGTCAATTTTTGAAGGTGTTGAGTAGTACTGCAATATTACGTGCTTAGATTTCTACTAAAGTGATATCGGTTGCTGCCAGTTTGTAAATAACTAATAAGGGAAGACCATAGATTCCGGGTCTTGGATTTCGATGAAACTTTGGGGATCGACTTTTGGAACCTAAAAATGCAGCACAGTATCCGTAGTTTTATCCAATGGGTCTTTAAATCTGAGATAGCACTAAAAAACATTAGCATTACTCATATGGGCAATGCTAAAAATTAAATATATATAGATACACTATCAACGTTAACTCATTGGATAAAACCACGAGTATTGGGCTTCATTTTTAGATATCAGAAAATGATCCCTAAAGTTTCATCAAAACCAAAAAAGTTTTGTTTAAGGGTCGTATTTTTATATCTCTCTAGTACATATTGAAGAGATTTTAATCAACTTTACACGATGCAACAATGCATGATAAATGATAGACCGGTACCCCTATTACTTTTTAATAATTATGTTTCGTACGGTAACGCCTAAAAATATTCACTGAATATTAAACAAGTTATTCTCGAAATAGAATAAAAGCACTTCTACCTAGCCCTTGGTTTCTAATTAGCTTGACAATTTTAACATAAAATTACTATTTTTACCATTTTTATTTTTAATCTTTTATCTTTAGATCTACAAAACGTTACAACAAACCCATGCGAAACGTTTTTAAGAGCCAATTTCATACTTATAAATCATTTTTTGTCATACATGCACGAAAACGTGTTCTTTTATGCCTATATAGCGGGATTAAAGTAGCCATTTTCCGACCGGTGAGCAAAAAAATGCCTGGCGGCAAGAAAATTACTTTACGCCCACCATAGCGGCTTTTATATCTTTTTAATAATAGGAAATGTGTTTAAAGACTCATTTTACCTAATACGATCCACGTAATAGAAAGCATACAAGATTTGTATGTAATGACCACCCTTAGATTTTTTAAATGTTTTTTAAATATTAGAAATATATATTTGATACAAAAGATACTTACACTGTTGATTAATTTGTGGAAAAGATACAAATAATTTGTGTTTAAATAATTTATACGTTATTTATATGCTCAAGAATACGCTTAAAATGTCTAAACCTTATTTAAATTAATGAAATGTATTACTTTTAACATTTAACTATATCATTTTATTATTTTTAACCCCTTCTGATACATATATTTGCTTTTTATTAATGATTAAAGAATGAAAAATAATGCCGGGCGATATTGGGTACACCTAAAACTGCATATTTATGTCCTACTAACTGTTTATTTTTAAAACTCTATGAAATTGCCCGACATGCATATTTTCAAATAAAAAGAATTTCTTATATTAGTTTTTATGCTATATTTTGACATCTAACCGGCGCAATTAAAATTCTTTTAATATATCAACTATGATAAATGCGCAAATCTTAGACGGGCCATATTAGGTACACTCACCTTAGAAAGTAAATTAACAACAAACATCAGTTTCTCTTTGGTAACAAAAACTATATAGGTAATGTATCTCAAATAGCAAAATTATTAATCAAATATAAATAACATTATTATACGTTATCCGAAAAATGATGACAATCGTCTATAATATATATATATATATATATATATGTACGATTGCATTGATTACATTGTTACACTTGTCTGCTTTGATATGATTATACTTTGATTGGAGCTCACTTATATTATAATTTAAAATGAGTTTGACGTAACAAGTAATTTTAATAACTTATACAAATTTTAAATTTAAATAAACAATTTGTTTCTATTTATTAACTATATAAGAATCATTGTTCATAAGTACGTGATTCTAAGTGTAACAATGCGACTAGGCTTTATTTGCTTTTCAGAAAAATAGAAGAACGACACCAATCGAAGCACAATTAGAAAAATACCCAGTTACGCATATCGTTAAAAAGTAATGAGCATTTAGGATCACTTACTCGAAGGGCTCTCAGCTCGGCATCGGATACGCAATCCCCGCCGCAGCGCACGGGCGCGACTTCGTCACGCCAATTTCATCTCTGACTCTCGAGTCGTCCAATTATATACAACAGTCCGACGCCGTCGTATATCCTCCTCGAGATGTTTATGCTTCCTTCCTCGCCGCTCGCCGTCCACTTCAATCAATTAAAGAGACGCGTGCGCGCGCCCGACACCCGTCGGCCCATTCCCGAGCTGCTGCTGAATCACGGCCATTTTATTCGCGCGACGCGTCGATTAAAAGGCTCCACTCGCGTACTTTTCAACCCCCTACCTCCGCCGTCGGGACGAACCGAAGACGCTTGATACCTTTGCTCTTGCTTCGCACCCCTTCTGTCCGGTTCTCCTTATTAGATTGTCGAAATGTCGCGCGACCAGTGTGAGGAAATTACTTGCGGATGGGATGGGAAAAATAATAAGGGAAAAAAAGGTGGACTTCGGGGATTATGGAGTCGGGCGACGCACGCGCGCGCACGCGTATATATGTGCATTGTTTGGGGTGTCTCGGAGCGAGCGGCTGCAGCGGCAACCCCCGTGCGCGGCTTCGACTTTATCCCCGGAGATGGCGGGAGCCGCGTCGGATGCTGAGCGATGGACCAGCAGCTGGCGTTCCCTGACGGGGGGATGCGCAAGCACGAAAGTAGGTATATAAGTTAGGAGAGAGTGTAGCGAGAGAGCGGCTGCTCGCATGATCACTGCTCGACGGCTGGTGCACAGCTGAGAATAGGGAGACTAGGTAAAGTTCACGGCTGCGAGGCTTTTGACCGACTAATGGTGTCTCTGCTCCAGTCGGATGCTGCGTCAATTTTGTATTATTTTTAGCAATTTTTTTTCCAGTGTGCTTAGAGCTTTCTTCAATGTGTTTGCAAAATAATTAATAAAACGCAATAGAAATTTTAGATATTGGTGTTCGTTATTTCAGTATCGATGTCTAAAAATGTTGAAAGATAAAATAACACGTGGAAAAATAAAATGAATATCATCTATGCTTGATCAGTGCCATTTGGATCCAAAATATGTTAATATCTGACGAGTCATCTAGTACCTTAAGGGCTTACGCACACCTTAAAATTTAATCAATTAAAATTATACCAAAAATAATGGGTTTACTAAAAAGAATTATATTGCAAGAATACTTCGAGTTAGAATCGTATATAACATAAGCTCGAGTTGGAATCTTATTATACATACAAATTCGAGTTGGAATTGTAATTTTGTTATATATTTGAGTTAATATTATATTCATAAGATGCGTCGATATTTCAATATTTAAGGGTTGTACGTCAAAGCTGACACAGGAAATCGAAAGAGCATATCGAAATATCCCAGAGATAGCATTTTTGAAGCACATTTTCAATCGGTTACAATAATAAACACAACATTTATAGGTGTTCAATTGATTCAGTTTTAACTTTGATATCAATTTCTTGAAACTATGGATGATATTATCAAATAAACGTACATAGTTTATAGCTAAAGAGTTCTACCAATCACTGAAAAGTCGTCGGGTACCTTGAGCGGTTACATACACCTTAAAATAGAAAAAATTAGTCTTGCCAAATCAGCTATAAAATTATTATGATTTATAAAAATCGTTAAATTATTAATTTGTTTAATCATTTTTTTGAAAGTACATAACCATTGTAAAAAGTGCATTATAGACCACCTTCGTGCCAGACTCAGTTATTATCACTCAATGACTTCTATTTGAATGAAAAAATGATTTTAATTCTCTATTTCAAAGTGTTTGTAACCCTTTAATTTACAAAAACTTATATTTTAAAGAGAAAATTCCGTCGAAATAAAGGAAATATAGAAAAAGATACTTTTCTTTTATAAAATATATGATATGCAAAGTAACAACACAGCATTGATTAGATAAAACCTTTATATTTGCGAAAAGAATTTAATAACCAAAAAGTTGCAAGAAATGAGAATACTTACCTGTAATATAAAAATTAACGCATGTTTACAACAAACTTCTATTTTCAAACTTATAATTACTTTTAGATAGTTTTAAAATTTTTAGATAATTTATAAAACCTCCACTGTTTCAATTTTGAAAAAATACTTAATCAATGAAGGACAATATACATTTGTTTATAAAATGTGATACACGATAATGAGAACTGTGATCAAAGAGTATTATTAACAAATGCATATTGTTCTTTACTGATTAAGTATTTTTTTTAATTTAAACCGGTGGAGGTCTTGTAAATTATCTAAAAATTTTAAAAAGACATCTAACAAAAATTATAATTTTGAAAATAAAAGTCTATTGGATTATAAACGCGCACTAATTTGTTATACTCCAGAAAAAAGCTTATTTCTTTTGATTTTATGGTTAACAAATTTAGTTTGAAAAGAAAATTTTAATCTTATTACACAAAATACTTTATGATGATTAAATACTGTTTTCTTTATTCCCTGACTCCGATGAAACTTCTACCTTAAGATTCACCAACGATGAAATCAATTAGAAAATTGTACAGAAAAATAAAGATTCATAGCGTTATATTTCCGATATTGTTAATTACAAATTAAGTTAATAAAATAAAGTTTATTATAAATGAATTAAATCACGAATATCTTAACTTGTATAATACTACTATAAGTAATATAATTTGTAAAGTATAATTTGTCAAATTCCTAAATTTGAATGTAAGTCTAATAAATCACTGAATAATAAAGGATTATATTTGTGAGTATTTTATAATATTGAAATCCAATTAAATCTGCTAAGAATTGGATTTGCTTTTAGATAAAATATGGTATACATTTATCCTTTTTGTGTACCCGCTTGAGGTGCAAAGCACAACATTGACCGACTATTCGCTATAATGTATTGTCGAACGTTTTGAAAAGAAGGCTTAAATTATAACAATTATGTACTAATTTTAAGCATCTATTTGAAATCATTAAACGCATTAAAAGATTATAAATACTCCAAACATTATTGTTACATAAGGAAAATCTAACTATAATTGATTTAGCTTATACAAAGTTTAATGTCACTCACTATACTTCAATATTATTTAATGTAATGTAAAAATTTAAATAGGCTTCAAATCTAAGAAAGGAAAACGAATTTTTTAATTATTTAAAAGTTAAAGGTAAAAAAAAAAAAAAGTTAAAGGTTAACTTAACTTTTGGATAGTGGTTTTTTGTAACATAACAAAAATAACAGTTATATTAAAATAAAAAATCTAGAAGCACATAAAATCAATAAGAAAAATTCAATGTTTATGTAAACAATTACATATAATTCATCTAGCATAAATAATACTTTTATATTCCAGATGCTATTTTTCACATGCAACAGAAAAAAATATTTGACATTTTCTATGATTCCATTTATTTTAAAGACTATTCATTTTTATCAGTTTCATAATTCTATCAGTTTCTAATATTTAAAATTTTCATGTTCTAATTTTCTACAATATTTTCACTGCATCATTTTACTCAGCATGTTTGCCACTTTTTTAAACGAATATTGATTTTTCGTTATATCGGGGTCAAACACCTTAGTTAACCAAAAACGTGGACATAAAAAATAATGTAGATAATAAATAACAATAGAATGATTAATATGAATATTATAACTGTGCGCATATTATAATCATATTAACCATTTAGACACCGATACATTTCCCAATAAAAATAATAAGAACTTGATGACAATCGACGTCTAGACATAGTAATTACAGTTGACTATTTAAATAAAAAAAGAGCGTCCGAACGATCAAAAGATAAATCTCACGTGCACAATGCACAGATTCCGGCGTAGCGCATCGAACTAAAAAAGAATAAAACTAAAAGCGTACACATAACGAAGTCAATTAATTCGCGCGCATCGATAAATAAGAAAATACGAGCGAGAGCGCGCAGAGTACCGATGAAAGGGCTCGCAGAAGCGAGGCAACGGCGAAAAAAGAAAGAAAAAGCATAATTCGAATAAAACGTGAATTCCGATCGTTATTATGGAAGTATTGGAGAGAGAGATAGAGAAATGAGTCTGTCGTTCGATCGGGGGGTCGGCAACGGCTGGGCAAGTATAAGGCGGAAAGGACGAAGCAGCGAATCCTCGGGACGTCGAAATAATCAGGACGGGCTCTCGGCGCGGCTGCGTGTAATCCTGCAGCAGCCTTCTTTTGCTCCTCGCCGTCAATTGCACGGATTACGACGCCAGCCGAGTTCGATTGGAACGATCTTTTTGTGCGCCCAACAGCAACCCCGACGCTATTCTGTACTTCTTGCTTTCTTTCCTATAACCATTTCCGTGTGTATACGTGTTTAGCTCGCTTAATTGCAATTTCCGCGTTTACTTCTTTGGAGATGGATTTTTTTTTTTACGTTTTGCTTCGTTTCGCCCGGGAGCAAATGGATTTCTTAATTTTAATTCAGGAAGCGTGTATTAGGAAGGATGCTATTACATGCATAGAGTGCTTAACATTAGTGATTCAAATATTTTTGAAAAACAGAGAAATATACCTTATAGCAATTTAGGTAATAAGGTGACTACGGATGATCTGATTATTTTCATAGATTTTAAAGCATCAAATCCCATCCGGATATCATGTAAATATCTTGACGTTTTAAATTAAAGATGAATGTACAGATTTGGGTGGAAAAGTTTATGATCAATCTCCTGAGAACAAAGATAACGAAGTATTATCTATCTATAATGACAAATCGTCCGTTACAAACATGATTTAAATAATTCAGAGAAAAAAGAGTATCGATTTTTATTTTTTGTTATATTACATTTTTATAATATCTATAGTCTTCTATTCATTATCAGAGTTTTTACACTTTTGTTTCCTCATAGGAAGCTTTGTGATTGTAAAAAGAAGGTTATGCTAAAATCATTATAGAAACATGTTTTGACATCATTAGGAATCGAAATACACTATTTTAGAAAATGTCTGTTTGGATATGTGTGTGCGTGCGAGCGTGTGTGTGCGTGCGTGTGCGTGTGTGCGAGTGTGTGTGTACGTGTGTGTATGTATTTGTGTGTGTGTGTGTGTGTGTGTGTGTGTGTGTGTGTGTGTGTGTGTGTGTGTGTGTGTGTATATGTGTGTGTGCCTGTGTGTGTCGATGTGTGTGTATATGTGTGTGTGTGCACGCGCGCTAAATGCGGACAAAATAGACTCTTTTATAACACAATCATGAAAAAGGCCGGTTTCCATGACTGTAAAGCGAATGGAAAATTGAGAAATTCGAGCGTCTTCGACTAGTGAGAAGAAAACTACTGTTTCTCCCGCTGGTGAAAAATAAGATTTTTTCAAAATTTAAAAAGTTTTGCTGTTTAACTGAATTTTTAGTTTCGCGCCCATACCGAGTTCGCGCATATAGAAATTTATTCAACTTCAGGTATTTTGCTAAGCATTCACGTTATGCGTGCTAAAGAAATACGCGAGCCGTTGTTGTAAGTAACAGTGCAGTTTCATTGGTATGCTGGACGCCTCAAAATTCTCAATTCCCCATTCGCCTTGCAAGCATAAAAAAGTAACAATTCATACACTAATTCCAAAAAACGATGTGGAACAGGGGAGGAGAAGCTTTTCCAGACTCGGATGATGATTTGAGCACTGGTGTAAATACACTTTCGGCGCCCTCGACTTCCACTCATGCTCAATCATCAACCGAATCTGAAAATGCTTTTCGTCCCTACTTGAACAATGTACTAGGTTCGTCCTATATGCACCGAAAGAATGCTTTTCGTGCATACAAAGCGGGCAGAAAATAAAATTTTTTCGTCCCGCTTCATATATGCGCGAAAAATCATCCTTTTGGTCCAGGTAGGACGAAAAGTATCGTGTGCACCAAGGGCGGAAGGTAATTAATGCTCGTGCTGGTTGCTACTCTTGCCTCAGTAGCCCTCGCGGTAATCGCCTACTTTCCGCCCTTGATACACAGTATACTATTTTTGCCCGCTCAGAGCTGTTTAGCTCGTTGAACAACAGGCCCGCGTTTGCGCCGTATCGAATGACGGCACAATCTAGTTCAACTCTATAGGCAATAAGAAAAACGCTCAATCCAGACATATGTTATAAAAAATATGGTATCCACCACGGGCGAGTGGATTTTTTTGACCTCATGTGTTTGCATTATCGCCTCCAGCTCGAGATACGTACTCGCCTTAGGTTCGTGCTCGCTTGCCTACGACTTGTACTACAAACTCACACTCGGTCTAAAAATACACACTTTTCGCCCTCGGTACACAATATACTATTTTTATATTTTCGATGCGCTTTCGTTCTATTAGCATTCATTTGATTTTTAAGTTTTAGTTTTTCGGATTTTTTTGATACGTTATAAATAATATGATTAATTCAGTGTAAATGTGATTTGTTTGTTCAAACAGTAGCCATTTAGGAAATATGAGATGAATAATTTTTGAAAAAATTTGACGCGATTAGGAATATGGAGATTAATATTCAGTAAAAGTACAAGTTTTCATATCATTTTCTTTTGACGGAAAAGAAAATCATTTTGTGAAAAAGATAATTTTTTATTTCCAACGATTACTAAAGTCAGCAACATTTAATAGAAATTTTCCAAACGGGTAACTTTTCACTATCTCTTAGCTGAGTTGTTTGCCCAGATCATAATGACCTTTATATTCCGCAATATTTGAGGTTATGTATTTTTTTAAAAATACTTTTGATCGCTTATATTCTTTGAGAACTGTGCAATCATTTTTTATCAAACAAAGCTCATTTTTATCCTTTTTTAATGAAAATTCGAAATTAGAAAGAAACTTTAAGATTCATCGACTCGTTAAAATCGACGAGATAAATTATTTTGGTATGTTAGAAATAATGTGATCGCTTCAGTGTAAATAAATTTGAAGATTCATTGATTCGGTTTTGTTTCATTTCTTAATAAAAAATACAAGTGTATTGAATGCATTTTTTTGCTGAAACGTGCACCAAAGCCACCATTTGGATTTTTTACCTAGCGCCATATATATGTATGTATATATATATATATATATATATATATATATATATATATATATATATATATATATATATATATATATATATATACATATATATATCACACCGCTGCACTAAAATCAACAAAGAAATTTTTTTATACACTTAAATAGTTTATGAATAAGGGCCAAAACGTTTTTTTGCATCAAGTTGTTCACATATCTTTTAAAAAATTACTTTAAATTTTCCTTTTCGATCTTCGATCAGGAGGATTTATATTTACTTATGTACTTTGCTTAAGGGAGTATTTTAATGTGGACGCCTAAAAAAAGCACGTTTTCAACAAGTTTTTATTAAAAAATTATTGCATGTAATTGGGCAAATTTTTTCCTCAAAAGGTATGATTCAGGACAGAAGAAAACAAAATTTTATATCATTAAAAAATACCTATTTATTTATTTATAGTGCTACTTTCACATCAATGAAAAAAATATTTTATCTGCTGGCGCAGGTGATTCCGGCCCTCCTGGATATCTGAAACAGAAAATCAAAGGAAATTCTTAATATGTGTCATCGTCGTTATCGCCGTACCTCACTTTTTATATTTCACTGTGAGTTAAAAAAATGGCGGTGTTTCTTGCAAAATTGATAAAAAAGACAGGTTTTTTTGCGCTATAAATGAGACAAAATTATGTGTTAGAATCAAAATTTTAAAATGAGGTAAGGGACATAGCCCGAAGTGTGCTGAATATTGTTTTAAATTTAGAAGTCGGTATGTTCAGCCGTTTTTGAGTTTTATCGAATGGAAACTCATAAAAAACATACCCTTTCGGCTAATCAGCAACGCCAGAATCGCCTAAATCGACTGTGGAATATTAATTCTATGACCAAAAACTATCGAAAATGAAAAAAAAATCAATTTTTCCGACCCGTCACATTAGAATACTCCCTAAAGGGGGCCGTTTACTCGCAAATCTACTTTCTTTATTTTACCACCTTATCTTTAACTGTTTTTTTCTATTAGATGACGTATTTAAAATTTATGGGACTAAAAATACCGCTATTTGCTTGAGAAAATCCAATTTTGAAGATGTAATTGGCGATGAAATACGGATTTTGGTGATAAGTCCTGACGTATATATGTTCGGAGAATCGAAATGAAGAAAAATACGTAGGAATTTTTTTTAAACTCAAATTATAAAAACTGCACCTGTTAGACCAAACAAGACAATGAAAAATTTAAGTTTTTTTCGGTGCTTTTTTTTAATAATTGTAGGTTTTACCTTGAAAACTTTTGTAATTTTTAAAAACCTTACGTATTTTTCTTGCTTACACAATGAGGAAATACTATAGATAATTTCAAGTTGATCCATAAAAAGCTTCATCGCTAATCCCACTTTGAATCTGAAGAATATTCGAATTTTTAATTCTAAGATAATCAAGGTTTTATTAATCAGGAGTAAAAATGATATTTACGGGTTTCAATTTTTTTAGCAGTTCAATTTCGACTTACCGAAGTTTCATAACTGTTATTTAACCTTTTTAGGTTCTTCCCCCTTGGGCATCTTGTTTTATATAGGTTGAATGACTATATTGCTCTCTGGTGGAAATAAAAACTCAACAATATCGATTTTCAACAAAATTCTGTAAATCCTTAAAAGTGTCGTATAATTCGAAAGAAATCTTTTGGAGCAATTTTAGGGGCATATTATTATACTTATTTGCATGTAGTATGATAATATATGAAAATTGAAAAAATGATTTATTTTGTATCTTTGACGATTTTTCGGGTAAACGGCACCCTTAAGCGCAATGTACCGGTTTATATCGAATTCCGAATTTTGGACATGTTATGGAACTAGCCTTTTACAATTATAGTCGGTTATACCATACATATATCAAAACCAAGGAAACATTTTTTAAAAATATATGTGCTCAAGAGGCCTGGACGCAAAGTTGGCCTGTTGCGACGGAATATAAGTCTCTCACAAGACTGTAATAGCCCACGACACTCATTATAAAATGCATTTTCGACGTTCGCCTCTGATCTCCATCTACGAAGGAAAATTACATTTCTCTCAAAGCGAGTGAGGAAAAAAGTCCCTGTAACTCCTCTGCCGCGTTCTTTCTCCTCCACCTCACCTCCCCTTGCCCTAAACCAGCTTTTCCCTGACCTTTAGCGTGCCTGCAACATATTGTTAAAGGAAAATTTCGCATGCATAAGGCTTTCACGTCACGCGCACGCATCCACGTATATAATACACACGCCAGCGCAACGTCAAAGCAGCACACAGCGTGCGAGGCAAAAGCTGCTCCACTGCGCAGAAAAAAGTGTGCACGCGGGTAGAGGTGCGATGAAGACCGGCGCGTCACTCTCAATATTATTATTCTCCGCTGTCGATTTCACGCGAGTGGAACATCAGCGCGTCAGCGCGCGCGGTTCGAGCCTTATCAGTTATCGATTGTGTTCGGGCCGCTGCTGCCGCCGCCGCCGCCGCTGCTGCTGCAGCATCGAGAGAGGGAAGAGCGCGCCGAGAAGCGAGAGAAGATCGATCGGGGGCGAAACGCGCGCGACGCGGGGTATATACCATCAGGTTGAGAGCTGATGTAGCGCGTCGCTCCGTGCAGGGCTGCTGGGCTGTCGCGGCTGCTGCTGTAGCTGATGTTGATTAGGGGCTACACGCCACAATGAGAATTGACGATTCGCAGCACTGATTACACGCTCTCTCTCTCTCTCTCTCTCTCTCTCTCTCTCTCTCTCTCTTGCTTGGTCTTTGGCGAGACCCAAGCATGTAACGCGCCATCGTTAATTAATTGGGAGAGAGAGAGAGCACCTGCGAATATCTTCTCTTCGTCTCGCTTCTATATACAACCCTTTTCCCCGCGGCTTTTATATTTGTGCTCCCCTCGCGCCAGCCGTTTTATCCGTTCACTTTCTCTTTCTCTTGGTACGGTACTGCTGTAATTGTTTTTACGTCTTATCCTATTGTCCCGCGTTACTCGACGTGTGTGCTGTAACGATGTCGTCGTCTCGTACTGGTCGCAGTCGTTAGCGCCTCTCTTTACCATGAAGATATAGGTGAGTGCAAAGTTTGACTCAATGTTACGTTCAATTTGGCTTTTTGCTAGGCTGGGCTAGAGAATGCAATTATAGGATGATCGAAATGCGGGTCTTCAGATTCATTAGAAATATTAATCTTATGTCCAAATCCATTATATACAATGCAAAAAATATTTTGACGTAATCTAAGTTGATGCAAGTTTTTATATTTTAAATATATATGTCCTAAGTATAGTTCCCTAAGAATTCGCTAATCTACATTATTGAATTTAAGCCATTATATATCACGGGTATTTAAATCAAACAGTATATTTTTCATGGTCACCGAGGCTTTAAACTATTCTTCAAAAGTGTACTCATGGACTTTCTGGACTAAATATTTCTAAACAAATTATTTCCAACTTTTAGACACACATATATCAATAATAATAGAATTTTTATAGTATTTTCATAGTATCATTATAGGGCCTACGGCGGCTCAGTCGGTAGAGTGTCGGATTCCCACGCCGGTGACCCGGGTTCGAATCCTAGTCTCTGCCGATTGATACAAGCACCTCTGTAAAAATTACATGTGCTTTATTTACAAACACGCCGTAGACCCCCGTCGTCGATTAGCACCACATGGGAGCACAAACATGGCGACGTTAAATAAAAAAAAAAAAAAAAATAGTATCATTATTGGTATATGTGTTCTAACAGTTGCAAATAATTGCTTCCTCATAGAGGAAGCCTTATGCTGGTAAAAAAAAAGAAAGTTTTGCTAAAGCAAGTTATACACATGTTTTTAGATACCGGGATTCAAAATACACTATTTTTGAAAATGTCTGTATGGATGTGTGTGTGCATGTGGGTGTGCGTGTGTGTCTGTGTGAGTGTATGTATATATGCATTTTTTTATTTTTTATATACGAAAGGGACTAACGATTGACACTTCTGATTTTTCTATGCTCTTTTTTCTATCGATTTTTGGATTTTAGGTCTTTTAGTTTCTTTTAAAGGTTAAAATTAATATAATAAATTTAAATAAAATGCATTTGAAAGAGGTTCAAATTACCTATTTTTTCACAAGAAAACGTCATTTTCTTAAAAGGGTTATATCTCGGAAATATTTCATGGAAATTCATTGAAAAAATTTCAGATGATTGGGAATATGGAGAAGAATATTCAGTAAATTTTTTTAGTCCTAATACTTTTCAGCTTTTGAGAAAAAAAAATTTTGTAAAAAATATCAATTTTCCATGTTGTACGATAACTTGAGTAAAAAAAATATTTTAGGCATTTTTCTCTTTAAAAATTTCCAGAAAAGTAGCTTTTACTATCTCTTGGCTAAGTTCTTTGCCCAGATCATGAAGACTTCAATTTTTCAAATATTTGAGGTATGTTTAAGAAAAATAAATTATTTGCCCGCTTATATCGCGAGAACGATGCGGTCATTTTTTGCCAACTGGGGCTCATTTAATTTAGTTTTTAATGAAAATGAGGAATTGAAAAAAAATATCAAGATTCGTCAACTCATTTTTGTTTTATAACGATTTTTGTATTTTACGATATTCTGAAATAAATTATTTTGGTATGTTAGAAATAATATAATCGTTTCAGTCTAAATGCATTTGAAAGAGAATAAAATTATCTATCTTCCCCGATGCGAAATTTTTTATAAACTATTTTTCTTCGTTTGTTATACACAAAAACGTCCTTTTTTTAAACGGCGATATTTTGGAAACATATGATGGACAATCTTTATAAATAAATTAAGATGGTAAAGGTTTCTCTACCATTATCTCTTGGTAGTTTTGGCTGAGCTCTTTGACCAGAGTATGAAATCTTTTATTTTTCAAGATATTTGAGGTTATATTTTTTTATTAATTTTTTATTGCCTATTTATTGGGTATTACACGGTACTTTTTTACGAATCGCTAATTTTGTTGTGTTTGATGAAATGAAATATTTTTTTCATCGACTCGTTTTGGTTTTATAATGATTTGTGATCAATGATAAAAATAATCACATTTTTTGAGATATTAATAAGAAAGAAATAAAAAAAGAGCAATTAAAAGAGATGTATTGGAGTACAGAAATTCACATTGGAACAATTTATTTAGTTTGAGGAAGCTAAGTGGCAATGAATTGGCAGCGGTTTTATTTTATCACACATTATGTAGTGTCCGTATTTATAATTTATGTATTTCTGTTGGAATTCAACGATACACACACTACCGCGTGTAATACACAGACATACGAAAGACGCTCTGCGCTCAGGCCCAAAAGAGACGGTCGGCTTGACCTGCGTTTTATTGCACCCCTTGCCGCCCACTCCGAGGGGCTCCTCATTTTCCGGCACGCAGCAGCCTCCCTCCGCCTAAAGCACTCGAGACGACAACACCAGAGCAGAAGAATATATTCAGTGCATTCTATCAATTAATTTCACTTATACATTGTATTTACTGTAACGTGTAACTTCCTGTGTAGAATAAATAAACATATATATTTTACATCAAGTTAAGGTACAAATATATATAAAAGCCCAACAATTTCTAATTTGGTTAATGTAGCCTTGAAAAGGGACGTAATTTGAACGTCCGAAGCGTCGGCACTGTAAATAAAATTCACCCGTGGAGATCAATAGTTATTTAATATTTGTAAGTTAAAAACACTAACGAGTAATCGAGTCTCTCTATCCTAAATCATAAAAATCTGGAATCTTCTGTCTCCGGTCTTCTCAAAAGTTAACTTTTTTGTCTTCAAAGCTTTACTGTGACTATCCACATAGCACTGTATATTGCAGCAATATCACATGAGTACTACACGCAATATTAAATATTACTGTGATATATAGCAGTAATATTGCAGTGACACTGTAGCAACATTTAATGTCCACGGCATTCTTATCACAGGAATATTACGGCGAATATCAGTGCAATATTTTGGTGACAAACAGACAACATTTCAGTAGCGTGACAACAACATTATTATGGATTTTTAGTTGTTGCTGTGAGAACGGGAAATATTGCAATGATATCCCAGGAATATTATTATCATATCACAATAATAATGGAAATACTTAGGTAATATTTCAGTGACATTCCAGCAATATTATTATTATTTTATTGAAAGTATATACAATTTCCTTTTCATTTTTTATTATTTTTATTTCGCCATAACGTTTGTACTATTATTAGTAGTAGTACTATTATTAATATACATGTAATAAACTGTCAATAATTGTTCATACGCAGCAGCTTCGGGATGATACATTCTCGTAATGTTTGAACCGTCCTTTTATAGTAACTGAAGACGAATTTTATCACTTGCGAGAAAACGCCAAAGCGCCATCTAGCGGCAATCTTGAAAAAATTGACTTTTAAATAATGTACAATGACAATAATCGGCTTCCCTCGATTGATTTTACGTAAACCCTGGCAAATGATTTATTACCATATGATATAGTAGAAATATTTCCACTCTATTAGTTTGAAATACATCCGGGAATGTAATTCTGTAATCTTGCAGGAATATAGCTGTAATATCTTAAAGTAATACGTCACATAATAATATTACAGAGTACATATTTCGCACATTCCCTTGCGATGTGTAACAGTGTAATATTACACAAATATTTCGGCAGTATGAATGTGAGATGCATTAAGAAATATCATTCTGTAAACTTGCAGGAATATTACTATAATATTTCCATGCGATATGTCACATAACAATATCACAGGATATTTCGCGTATATTACGATGTGATTAATCACAATATAATATTGTAGAATTATTGCAGCAATCTTACGTTGTAATTTATTATCGCGAAGTGCTACAAGAATATCACTGCAATATTACAATACGATATATTGTAATGTATATTGCAATATCACAGACACGTTTAAATATTTCTACGACATTCCTGCAATATTGGGTGCAATATGGGTATATGTGTATTAATAACAGAAATTAACCGGAAGTACACCGTAATTAATTGGAAGTGAACTGCATTTTTAACACACTTCAAAAAGGTGGAGGTTTTATATTCGACGCGTATGTTTTTATTTTGTATGTATGTACGCCGATTATTCATTGATACACCTGAACAGCGACTGCTCAAAAATGGCTGAGCTTATATTAAAAATTCTTGTTGCATTTGATAATTAAATTTTTTTTATTTTTGTAAAAATTGCATAAACTAAACAATTTACGTTTCTTAAAAAAACACGATAAGATATCTACCTTATGGTAGCGTAGAAACGATATCATAACATTAATTTAAAAATATTTTTATATTTCTACGAATGTCATTTATGTCATTAATAATATAATTATTATTTATTCATTTAAAAAATTATTTTCTTAATACATTATTAAATAATCAGTATTATTTATTTATTTATTTAAAATTCATTTAACATATTATTAAATTGTCATTATTATTGAATATAAAATAATGTTCTTTTCCTTAAAAAATCGTTTTTACTCAAATTTGGTACGTAATAAACATGTTAATCTGTTGTCAGATTTTTAAAATTCAATATGAGAAATCTAATATCGTGGATCAAAAATAACATAGCAATCCAAAAAACTTCCGAGTAGTAAGTTTCAAGTAAATCCAATTGATTTTAAAAAATACGTCCGTTATATTGAATCCATTTTAAATTTTGTATTTTTAACACCAAAATTCGCGATCAGCGACTCCAAAATCCTTCAGAGAATCAATTTTTATCAAAATTTTTTACCATAGAAAGAACGTAATAAAGGGTTAAGACACGCGGCTGCCGTCCAAACGGCACGAGTGCGATCCCCGATTCTGCTATATTTTTCTGTTTTTCTCAATAACCACAACCGTTATTATAATTAGTAAAACATTTAAGTTTGTGAAGAGTGAATTTATTATATCAAAACAATAAAATACACCCTGGTAGAAACGGTAACCAACCGTTCGCGAACTGTTTACCAATTTGCAATGATTTGGCCAACGGTTTAGCCATCGGTTGGTCAAAGATCCCACTTATTTCGTCACGGAAAAACCAACGTCGTTGTCCAACTCAGACTTAATTTTAAAAATCCCAAAAAAAGAAATTTGTCACGATTTTATAATTTAAATAGTTCATAAAACATTGACTCATTGATACAAAGTTGCAAAATACGTACTGAAGAGAACTTTACTTTATAAAAGTAGGTTATAATAACTATACTGTTCTCAGATTTTGAGGTTAAATTATTAAATATGAATATGTCAAAGTCAAGTGTTAAATGAATAAGGTTATGTAAACATTTATAAAATACCAATTTATTTACCACACAATTTATTCCAATGTTTTTATATTTATTGTTAAGGATTGTCGGATAAGAGAAACGAGAACACTTGTTGAATCACTTTGTAATTCACTATTTAACTTTGCTGAATGATCAACAAATTTGCTAACTTCACGAACTTTCTCTTCTAATTTTATAATGTTTTTCCTATAATTAATGCTTCTTACTGCAATTCATATTGTATTATAAAGTATTCAATACTATCAGACAAGCAGGCAACAAAGATGATAAGATGTTACACAACTTTTCTGTTAGACGCTTTGCTCCGTTTTCCGCATGCATGCATATTATGTTATGTTTACCTAACCTCTTATGAGTTTTATACCTTATATCTACCTTATTTTATACCTTAATCTATTTTCTGTTCATTAACACGAAACCTTTCGGAAATTTAGCAGCATATATTATATACAAAAACTAAGAAAAAGAGCTCAGAATGACCTCAAAAGTCTCCTTAAAAGCTGAGATATACCTCAAAATTCGTTAAAAATGGTCAAAAAAATGAAGATATTCAACATAGTCCAGGCGATGAAGGATTCGATGATGACAATTTCTCTTGGATATTTTAATTATAATATACGTAATAAAGATATTTATGGTGTAGAATTACTTTAGAAAAATGATAACAAAAGTTACACGTGTTAGAACGTAAGACATTCAGAAAAGCCCATTCTTTCAGTGTATTTTTTTTGCATGATAGAGGAAGCTTTGTGATGCTAAACAAAAAGTTTTGCTAAAAACATGTTTGAAACATGTTTTGAGACATTAGAAATCAAAATAGACTATTTTTAGAAAATGTCTGTATGGATATGTATGTGTATGGGTGGGTGGGTGGGCGTGTGTGGGTATGTGTGCGTTTGTATATGTGTGTGTACACATGGATGTGTAGTGGAATTACTCTGAATATACACGGTAAAAATTAAGTTTTCAGGGAGCAACTTTTTTGTTTATTTTAAGGACAGCGGCTCAAAAAATTTTTTTGATTTTGATGAGTTTTTGTTTTTTAGCGGTTTTTTGATTTTTTAGTTTTAGTTTTTCGGGGTTTTCAATACCGTAGAAATAATATCATTGATTGAGTAATTGGCCTTTGATATTATAGAATTACCTAACGTTTCCGACCCGAAGTTTTAAATAATCTGTTTCTCTTGTTTTGTTATACAAGAAATCGTCATTATTGTTCAAGCGAGAGCTGGCGCGGTGTGCTGTTATCGAACTTCATATCGGACACTGTCGCAACGTAAACATTAACCTATTTTATTGTTTATAACCTTCAGTTAGTGAATAGAATTTTCAACCATAACATTAATTCCTAATTCGTAATTAATAATTTTAATATAAAATAAAGTGTCAACAATAAATCTAGGAAATAATTAAATGATCTTATAAGGTATGTATTTTAATTCTATTTTATTATTTTTTTTCAAAATTAATTTTTTTTATAGATTGAGTGAACAAACAATTATGTGTGAGAATGGCGAAATGTGCTACTCTTCGTGGGAGATTTCGAATTGTGCTACACTTCGTAGCAAGTGCTGAAATATGCTACTCTTCGTAGCAGTTTGAAATGTGTTAGTCTTTGTAAGGGCCGTGGATATGGTTCCGTATTCTCACACTTTCTTGTGTATTTTTTACATTTTAATCTAAAAAAATACTATGTAAAAATACCACAGTCGCTCGAAACTCAATTTTCAAACAAATGGATTTAAGCTATTCTTTCAGGAACCCACAGATATATAAGTCGCGTTTTGTAATATTAATTGTTATACCATTCAATATCGAATGTTTTGTATTATTATATAGTTTGGTCGCATGAAATGAACAAGTACATTTATTTGATATTTAATATTGGTGCAATATATACATTAGCCATTCATCAATCAGCTTATAAAATTAGTACCTATTTAAACTTACTTTAAATTGTACTGTACACAGAGAGAATTTTCTAATAAAAATTATAACGAAATTCAGGGTAAAAATGACCGTAAATAACTATAAAGCTGGGACAGTCCTACTTTCTGACACTTTTTACTGATATTTTACTAAAAATTTTACCTCATTGACTACAAATTTTACTGCACTGACTATAAATTTTACCGTACTGAATGGTAAAATTTGCCTGATTTGAGAAAAAGGAAACAACTGAGCGTGTACACATTTTAGATTAACTCAAATATAAATGTGTATAATGTACTTATTTAATTATTAATGATATTGCTACAACAATTGGAAGAAAATCCAAATTTTTAAAACATATTTCATACAAATTTTACTACAATTTTTGGTTTTCTCTAGGATTCGTACAGGGAACTTTTACTCTGCGGCAGGCAAATTTTACCCTTCAGTACGGTAAAATTTATCGTAAATATCAATAAAAACTGCCGGAAAGTTAGAGTGTCCCAGCTTTATAGTCATTCACGGTAATTTTTACTGCGAATTTCGACATAATTTTTATTAGAAAATTCTCTCCGTGTATGCTGGTGACTATTTAATAGTACATTATGTAACAAGAGTTTTTTCCCTCGGGTGATACTGAACATGTAAACTCACCCGCGGGAAAAATATTCGACTTTTTTCTCGAGTTACATATAGTACTTTATGCCCATTTCAACTGTGGCTACTTTTTGACTTGGAAAGCGGGACTAATGGACTGTTAAAAGACAATATTGTTAAAAGACGATCGAAAATCAGGGTTATTAGTAGAACTTGATGAAATAAAGAAATTTGGACTAGTTTCCAGTAAAGTCACTTTTTTCCCTCAATTACAGTAAAAAATTGATTTGCCGGAAAAAAGTTACTTTTTAAAATCTCAATACCTCAAAAAAAAATAATACTTATAAGTATTTATATTTATATATATATAATATAAGTTGTTATCCCTGGAAGTTGCTGAATTAATATATTAAAAAGTATTTTGTTATCCATAAAATAAAAAACAATTATCCTTTAATATGCTGAAATTATACTCTCTTACCAGGTTAAGAGCGGCTAATATATACGCCGATTTTTTCAAATATCTACAAAATTTATTAAAATTTCTAACACTCGATAAAAACTCGATATTTCTACTTCTTTCTAAGAGCTTAAGGAGGTTGTATGCGTAGATATATGTCATAAAAATAATCATTTTTTACCACAATCCAATCTCACATAATGATATGAAAGTCGATATATTATGAAATAAGAGGTTTTTGTCAAACAAAAAAAATTATTTTATTGAAATTCCGTTATTGTAAAATTAGATATCATTAAATTTAGACTTTAAAAAAGAAAAAGTTGACAAAACAGTGGAGACTTTTTTATTTGTTAGCCGATTTGAATTTTGCAGGTCTTATTTTGTTCCTTGAAAGATTTATATAAAAATTAAATAACATCGAATAACCTGCATAGTTGCAGCCTATAAGTCCATATACGTGTTTTTGTAAGTTTGAGCATGTACAAGTATTAACTATAGACTTTGTAACTTTGCTGGTTATTCGATGTTATTTAATTTGTATATGGGTAAGTCCCAATGAAATCTTTCAAGGAACAAAATGAGACCTTCAAAATTAAAATCGGCTAACAAATAAAAAAGTCTCCACTGTTTTGTCAACTTTTTCTTTTTTAAAGTCTAAATTTAATGATATCTAATTTTACAATAACGGAATTTCAATAAAATAATTTTTTTTGTTTGACAAAAACCTCTTATTTCATAATATATTAACTTTCATATCATTATGTGAGATTAAATTGTAGTTAAAAATGTTTGAATTTTATCACATATATCTACGCATACAACCTCCTTAAAAAATAGAATAACCGGTTGCATAAAAAGTTTTATTAATCTTGACGTTTACAGTAAGACAAAATGCAAATAAATTTACGTCAATTCGTGACATATATATGTGTCACATCTGTTCAATACTATTTAATTCTACTATTTTAAGTACCTTTAATATTAAAGAAAATATTTGTTTAATTTTGCATATTAAACATTTTATTTTATTTACAGATCATTGTACACGTTATGCAGAAATTATACAAAAAATGAACATCATACTGGCACAGCAGAAGGGTATTAAAGAAGAAATAGATTCAATTTTTAATTCTTTTAAGTGTATTGAAAATGCTGTAAAATTAATTAAAAAATACTTTCAGCAATTGGTATATTTGGCATTAAATCATTAATTTGGAATTTTTGTGTAGGATAATTGGTATATATAATTATAACAATTTTATTCAAGAAACTTAAATTCTGAGAAAAAATAGTTATTTGGGGTACTTTTAGATTTATATTCGTGTTGATAATTATTTTTTTCCTAATTTCAATTGGTATTTTGTACAAAAAGCCATATGTTGTATTGATAAATAAAAATTAAAATATTACAATATCATTAGTAGCCGTTTCATATGAAATTAATACGAATTTCAAGTTTATATATCAAAGTTACAATTTCAATAATTGCAGTATTAAATAAAATAGCTTGTAATAAGTTGTATTCAATATTATCTAACTGTACGATGGCATAATTACAATAATTTATTTCCAATATTATAAATCTTTTGATTATCTATAGAAGTTTAATTTCAAGATTATTTAGTGGACATTTAATGGATAATGAGGAAGGAATGTGATAGATACTCACATAATAGGGATTGGAAATAAGATTATACGGTTTCAGTGTTGTATATTATTTATGTTAATGATAATGCACCACTTCTATTAGAAAATCCTCAGTCAAATATTATTACCACCTGATTTTAGTCAAATTTGTTTTTCGTTATCTAAAAAATTATATAATACACATGTAAATAACCGTGTAATAATAAAAAAAATATTGAGAAAATATTAAAATTAGTTATGATTAAACGCTGAATAAACTGTATTACCTACTAACTTTCGTTGATGGTAAAATAATATTCACAGAAAATACTATTAAAAACAGTGATAATGCGGTAAATTAATAATCTATTTAATCTGTTAGTTCTTCTTCAACCAGGTACTGCATAAGTCTAAGGACTAGATTTACCATAATGTCAACAATATAATTTACAATTTTACTTAGTTACTTGCTACCTTGCTGGTTGCTTAGCATATGTTTATAACAGAAACAAACAACCATTTTAACAAGTATATAGGGTTCTTATAAGTGGGTGTGAATTTTTTCAGATTTTTTTGACCAAGTTTGTTCGAGTTACAGTTGATCAAAGGCGGTAATTTTAGCATTTTTTGCATTTTGGAGCTGTTTGGAATGATTTTCAGCTAAGTAGGAGTGCATTTTACGCAAAAATTTAATGTTTACTTTTTTATGTAAATTTTCTGAATTTTTCAAAAAGAATATTTTTAAGGTCATATGACCCTTCATTATATGGATTTAGTCCATTTCAAAACTCAAAAGTTGAAGAAAAGAGAGTTCGATCACTCTATCGACTACCAAAAAATTCATGGAGATTCCTTTTTTTAGTACAAAAGTACCTGTAAAAGTCCCAGAACAGCAATCGATCGTGCTTTATCTCTTGCTAAAAATAAAAATAACAGTCATATTATGCTAAAATATGATTAATATGCCTATTTAGCACCATTAATAATGTTTCGATCATTCGGCACAACACCAAAAATTCATGGAGATTCCTTTTGTAGTACAAAAGTGCCTGCGTAACTCCCAGAATGATAATCAAGCTGTATTTCTTTCTAAAAATGTAAATAACAGTCAAATTATGCTAAAATATGATCAAAATGCCTATTTAGCACCTATAATAATGGGTTCGACTACATGGATCATCATTTAAAAAATTATGAAGGTAGCTTATATTAGCACAAAAGAAACTGACTATCTATTTACAAAGACTAGCACATTTCAAACTGCTACGAAGAGTAGCATATTTCAGTACTTGCCACGAAGAGTAGCACATTTCGAAATCTCCCACGAAGAGTAGCACATTTCTCCATTCTAACACGTCATTTTTTGTCTTCTCAATCAATAAAAACAAATTAATTTTGAAAATAATAATAAAATAAAATTAAAATACATACCTTATAAGATTACTTAATTATTTCCTAAATTTAGTGTTGACACTTTATTTTATATTAAAATTATTTATTACGAATTGGGAATCAATGTTTCGGTTGAAAATTCTATTCCCTAACTAAAGGTTATATACACAATCAAACAGGTTAATGTTTACGTTGCGACAGTGTCCGATATGAAGTTCGATAACAACATACCGCGCCAGCTCTCGCTTATGCGGTGTTACAAAC
Source organism: Gastracanthus pulcherrimus (assembly GCA_949152435.1). NCBI lineage: Eukaryota > Metazoa > Arthropoda > Insecta > Hymenoptera > Pteromalidae > Gastracanthus > Gastracanthus pulcherrimus. The sequence continues at coordinate 37,767,111 of OX424576.1, read as the reverse complement.
TCTCAAACTTTTAACCCCAAAGAAAATTATGCAAGAATTATCACACATTTGACATCATTGGTTCAAACGGTTATATCTGTGAAATATAAGAAGGAAACTTTTTGAAAAAATTGAAATGATTTGGAATATAAAGAAGAATATTCAGTGAAATTGTTGAGGCTTTATGTTTTTCTTTTGAAGAGAAAGAAATCTTTTTGTAATAAAATCGATGCTTTGTCGCCTACGATCACTGAGTAAATCGGCAGCATTTGATTTGAAACTTTCCAAAAAGCTAGTTTTTTACTATCTCTTGGTTGAGCTTCTTGCCCAGATCATAACAACGTTTACATTCGGAGATATTTGAGGTTATGCATTTTTTGAAATTTGTTTTGATCGCTTATATTTCGAGAATGGCAAGGTTATTTTTTGCCAAACAGGGCATATTTTTTCGTTCTTTAATGAAGATTCGAAATTAAAAATAAATTTAAAGATTCATCGACTCGTTTTCTTTTATAACAATTTTTCGATTTTCGAGTTTTAGTTTTCCAGTTTTTTGGTAGGGGAGGGTGGGGCATGGCGTGGCAGGCGGGTTGGTTGGCACCTCGATATTAAAACGATTAATAGATATTTTTAAGCAAATAATTGTGAAAATCTAAAGAAAAATACTTCTAGTTTTTGTCTCTGATCATAATATAGAAAAAGAAAGTCCAACCAATTAATTAAATGAGCTTGAAATTCAAAGTCGAAATAATAGGTTGGTTTAATTTTTCATTTGGCTGGTAGAACGCGAAAAAAGAATGGATCCGTTTGAAACAAAGTCTACTTGATAGTTTATACTTCCAACTTTCAGGCCTTGCTTGATATTTTATCTTGCAGTGCTCAGTAATTGTGTATTAACAGTCGGAAAAAGCATTGATAATGGGGCACGACGGGCACGTAGGTGGGGCACGAATAGCACACGAAATTTGTTGCGCGGCGCGTCAGCTGTTTGCCTCCTAACCTTTAAAAGTTTATAACACTGTAAGATCGAATTTCGCTATTTTTCATTGCAAATCATATCATACAATCAAATATATACACAGTACTTCTGATTTTATTAATTTTTCATTTGATTATTTACGTAAAATTATAAATGTGAAAATACCTCATGAAAAGCCGTGCTCAACGTGCCCCACCGGGGTGCCACAGTTGCCCCCTAGTGGGGCACGTAGAGCAGTTTTGACTGACTTTACTTTTTGATTTATATAAATTAATGTGTCACAGATAACACATATTCAACTGTCGCTTTCGATTCTTGATATAATTTCCTAACTTTTTGTGCTATTCAAATGTTCTCAGTGTCTATCATTTTTATATAATCCTTGTTAAAAGTTAGGGTGCCACTGATGCCCCACCCTCCCCTATGTTAGAAATATTATGATTAATGTAGTATAAATGCTTTAAAAGGAGCGTAAAATTACCTATATTTTACAACTGCAAATTTGGATAGACTCTTTCCCTTCTTTTGTTATACACGAAAAAAGTCATATTTAATTTAAACGGTTATATCTCTGAAATATATGATGGAAAATCATTCAAAAATTTTTAGCTGATTACGAATTCTGTGAATGTACATATTAACATCTGATTACATTTAATTAAAATATTTAAATAATTTTAATAAATTACGTACAGAGAAAAAATTGCTGTGATAAGAATTATTACCTATCGTTCTGCAATTTTAGTAAAAAATTATCTTTTGCCAAACCATTAATGATAATAAAGCACACCTTTTTTGAGCTATTAATTAGAAAGATATATAGCAATTTAAAATTAATTTATTACAGGAAATAATTTCATTTTGGAACAATTATTTTAGTTTGAGGAAGCTAAGTGCCAATAAATTATGACCGATTTATTTCATAAGATTGTGCGGAAAATGTATATACATTTTCGACGAGGGTTCTATATATTTTTCACGAGGGTTACGTGAAAAATCGCTCTATAATTAAGTTTACAATGTAAATAACAATAATCTTGTGGAGTTTCAAATTATTTCACCGTGCGCATTTGTGCAAGAAGCATTTTTAAGGCCAAAAATGAAGTGCTGAGAGAAACGACTTTAGAGATGGTAAATTGCATATAAACCAATGCAAAGCCAAAAAATTCATTCTTTGAATTATAATTAAGGAACTTATAATCAGTTAATCTGTTGGTTGAAGAAATGAGCCTTTTCTTGCAAGTCATTTCCATCATTAAATTGTTAAATACAATTTTTTTTTAATTCTCTATAACAAAAAATGACAATAGATATCACATTTCTTTTTGAAACAAATAGGTAATTTTAAACTCTTTCAGATGAAACTAGTCCAAAATTATCATGTTGTATGTATAATGTATACTGAGAAAAGTATTTCGGCGCAAGTGTAGACTAAAAGAAAACTTTTTTGCAGAAAAATTTATTGGGATAATATACTACAGACGTCACACATAATCCGAATGAATTCCAAACAAGTTCACGATTATGGCTCCTAACTGTATTCTGTTGCTAAATTTCTAAATGAACTCTTGAAAAATCCAAATGAACTCTGCAGAATCAGTTCTTAAACTGTCCTTTTCTTGATTTCGAATATATTATTAAACATCCATTAAACTTTTTCTTATCATAAACAGTTCGTAAACTCAACAGAATATGTCAGATTAGTTGAATTCGTATAAGGTCCCAAAAGTACTCGTAGTATCAAGCATCCTAGTATGAATTAATTAAGGGAAAATTAACACGATTACCTGATAATGATATGAACATTTCTATGCTATATACATAGAACATTTGCTATAATATTTATTGAAAAAAGAGCACTTCCAGAACTGTTTATGAATTTAAATAAGCAGACATAACATGTAGAATTATAAAGCTCTATATGAATTTTTCAGCGTTGGGTTATAATTATTTTCATGAATTCATATTTACTATCGCGAGTTCAAAAAGAACTGTTTAAAAACTGCCTTTGTCGACTGGGTTTATCTTTTGAAAAACTTTCACCTCACATCTTTTAAAAGCTGTGATTGATCTTCCTGAAGAGGCACATGATTCTACCTATTAAGCTCAAATTATTCCTTTCTTAGCCAAAAAACTAATTTTAATGTTTTAATAACAGTACATTGAAACTTCTCTTCCGTATTTCTAAAACACTATACAAAGGGGCAAGGATTGTCTTAGATAAATGTTGCATTAAAGAGGTAAAATTCTATTAGTTTTCTTGAATTTTTGAAAAAAATAGTTGGGGTGTACTCGCATTCAAATTAATCCGATTCATTTTTCTAGTTCAAATGAACCAGAAATGAATTACGGGCAGTGTTGTGCTGAATCAAATTTTTTTGATTCGCTTTTAAAATTCAATGAATTTTGATTCTAAATCAATTATTTTTACTAAAAAAGCATTTTCAAGTCATATAACCATAGTAGTTACATACTGGTAGTAAATAAATTTACTTCATAATGACTTGATGTAATCATTAATTAAAATTACTATATAACTCATATCTCTTTGAGAAAACTGAATATTATGGTATTTTTGGTATATGCAAGAGAAATCTTTGAGAATGCATAGTGTCAATGCAACATGACAGCGTATTCAATACTGTTATAACTTCTATAATAGGCGTGGCTTGATACTAATACTTATAGACAAACATTCTTTACGTGCCGTTGCTATAAAGTAGAAATGGATGTCATCCAATCAAAAGATAGCCGGATAATACTTCCCGAAAGAAGTATGCGTGCACAGAAAAATCTCTTATTTAGTTTTTACACATTTCAAACTGCCACGAAGAGTAGCACATTTCTGCACTTGCCACAAAGAATAGCACATTTGGACATTTGTCACGAAGACTAGCACATTTCGCCCTTCTCCTACGAAGACTACCACGATTCGCCGTTCTCCCACGAAAACTAACACATTTCACAATTCTGTAACGAAGACTAGCACCATTCGCCGTTCTCCCACGAAGATTAGCACATTTCGCTATTTTTCCACGACGATTAGCACTTTTTGTATAGAATATGTAAATTAAAATTGTACTGATAAACTCTCGGGGAGTCGGGTCGATTCTTTTTTTGCCGAGTTCGGGTCTGCTATTAGACCCTTTTGATACTCAAAAATTATCAGTTTACCCGAGAAAATCAGGCTATCCGAATAAATAAAAGTAGCATAAAAAAGTCAGGCGGCAGAAAATCGCCAAATGTACACGTGCGAAATTTCCCACGTCAAGTGTACTAAACTTCGTTCAAAAATCCTGAAAAGTGCTAGTCTTCGTGGGAAAATTGAAAAATGTGCTAGTTTTTGAGGGGGAATGACGAAATGTGCTAGTCTTCGTAGGAGATTTCAAAATATGCTTCTCTTCATGGCAAATGCTACAAACGTACTAGTCTTCGTAAGGACCATCCATATAATCGCTTGTACACATTGTCAAAGAATCTGACGAATATTAAAAAATAATCTTTGGGCAATATTGTGAAAAGATTAAGTGCTGTATGGGAAAGTGTCCTTTTTAGTTTCGTTCATTTATAGCGTTTCCGTAATTAACATAATTTATTTATTTAACCCTTTAACTAATATATATAATTTAATACTTTAATAATATTTTACTTTCTAAGCTGAAAAAGCACTTAAATAGCTGATTATACAATACTGAGTATACATGAAAAATAAAATTATTAATATTTTAATTCAGCGTTTAAGAAAATGAAGTAGATACGAGGGTAGTTCAATAAGTCTTTAGAATGACCAACAGATGGCGCGCGAATCGCTCCAAATCATCTGTTTTCAGTCAGCACCACTCCCGACTAGATATATGGTGCAGTCACAGTCCACATCTTCTGAGTTTACGTGTTTTTATAACCAATTGAAAAAAAAAATTGCTTGTTAAGAAAAATGGAAAAAAAACGAGTTCAGATCGATAATTAAACATTTTCATTTAAAGGGTTTAACTCCATATGAGATAAAAAATGAATTGGACTCAGTTCATGGCACATCTGCCCCTGCCTTAGCAATGGTTTATAACTGGGTAAATGAATTTAAGCGTGGTCGTACATCAATAAGTGACGAACCACGTTCAGGAAGGCCCGTAGAAGCAACTACTCCCGAAATCATCAATAAAATCCACGATATGGTGTTGAAGGATAGAAGATTAAAAGTGTGTGAGTTAGCTGAGGCCACAAGGATATCTATAGGTGCAGTTGTTTCAATTCTACATGAAAAATTAGGCATGAAAAAGCTATCGGCAAGATGGGTGCCGCGTTTGCTCTCAGCTGAGAATAAACGCAATAGAGTGGTCGCCTCTGAGGCTCTTTTGGCGCGCATAAGTCGGAATCCTGAGGAATTTTTTCGTCGATTTGTGACTGTGGATGAAACATGGATACACCACTACATTCCTGAGACAAAGAAACAATCCAAACAGTGGATTTCCACAGGCGAACCAGCTCCAAAGAAGGCAAAGACCGTAAAGTCAGCTGGTAAGGTTATGGCTACAGTTTTTTTGGATGCACGTGGAATTATACTTATTGACTACTTGGAAAAGGGTAAAACAATTACTGGTGAGTATTATGCATCATTATTAGAGCAGCTGAAAGAAGAAATTAAAAAAAAACGACCACATTTGGCGAGAAAAAAAATTCTCTTTCATCACGACAACGCCCGAGTTCACACATGCTTCGTTTCAATGGCTAAAATTGAAGAACTAAAATTCGAATTGGTCGAACACCCACCGTATTCACCAGATTTAGCCCCCAGTGACTTTTTCTTATTTCCAAACTTGAAAAAATGGCTCGGTGGACAGAGATTTACGGACAACGAAGACGTCATTGCCTCTGTAAGTGCTTATTTTGAGGAACTTCCGAAAACGCACTTTTCTGAAGGATTAAAAAAACTTAAAAAGCGATTGACCAAGTCTATAGAGCTCCAAGGAGATTATGTTGAAAAATAAAAAAAAATTTACCCAAAAAAAATTGTTTTTATACTTTATTCTAAAGACTTATTGAACTACCCTCGTAGTATGATTTACTAACACCAGCGCAGGTCACAACTATACGGTTTCGGCCGTTGTTCACGTTCAGGGATTAAATTCTCAAAATTGTTTTCATTTTTTACAATGTAATTTTGTTCTTGGAAATAGATGTAGTTAAAGACTCAACAATTTTACTTAATATTTTTTTTATTACTACAATTCTTTTCAAAAGATTTTCATAATTAGATTCAAGGATAAAACTTATTTTTTAAAAATGTCGATCCGTATATAACCAAACAACGGATATGTAGCTAATCTAAAATTTCTTTTGTGAAAAAAAAAAATAATTTCAAGCTATTTTAATAACATTTACGCTGACAATATGATGTTTTTCTTATACCTATAAATAATGTTTTCTCGAGCGTTTTCTTTCTCTATCGTTCGCGACAAACATGGTCAATATCTTGAGATACAGGCTATACGGTATCGAAATTATACATTTGTTTAAATAGAAAAATAGCATAGCCAATAATAACTATCATTTAGCATACATTCATTATATTAATTGTTTTGAAATACACAAATTAAATAAGATAATATAATAAAGATGAAACAAAGTTTAAATTGATTAAAAATTGCATTAAAAATTATATATAGATTCAACTTATTTAGTTTGCTTTTAAGAAGACGGATTTTAATAGAATATTTGATTACAGCGAATTTCTGTCAATCACAATTTTATAACGAAATAAGCTTTTGACAAGCCAGTCCTGTCAAATAAAACCTTTACAACCTTCTTTCGTTTTGAATTTCATAACTATTTATGCAATGAATATGTGTCGAGTTATAACTATTAATAGAGATGCAGTTTTAAGAATTAAACGTATAATTTCACTCAATAACATAGCCGTATATACACAAACATACACTCACCCACACACACAGACACACACACACACACACACACATACACTTACACACTCACGCTCACACCTACCGAATACCTAAAGACACTCTTAAATTACGTTTTCTTGAATTTTTTTTTATTATTAGAAAGCTTTCTTTGCAAAAGAAACTGTCAAATTTAAACATAAATACTCCTCCCTGCGGTTTCATTAATTTTTGTATGCTTGATTTTAATCGAGTATTATTCAGTATCTAGTTAAGCTAGATGTAAACTTTCTCGTCCTCCATTATTAAAGTTACACCACATAGCTTCAATTTCAGAGGATTGAAATGTTCATGAAGTATAATTTTTCTCAAAGTTATATTGGAACATTCAAGCCGAAATTTGACCCCAAGTCTAATTTGGGTTAAACTGCAGCCAAAACGTATGGTTGACAAATTGATACCCTTGCAATTTTAAAACTATAATGGACATAAATTTGGCTCTAGTCTAATCTTTTACTGTTTTACCTCCGAAAAGCTGCTTAAAAATAGACGACTTTTAAAAGCCAGTCTCTAAAACACAGCAAAAATGAAAATTTAATATTCCAGATGACGATCAATCATCATCTATTTTACATCAATTTTGGAGCCGTCGCTCCCAATTAATCATCGTAAATCATTTGCCGCCTTTAAGATACATAAGAGCGTTCGATTTTCGGCTATTTTTGTACCACCTCATCTCCCCCGTGCTTTCACAATCGATACATCAAGGGAGCCTGCGAAAGATATATATAACGCAGCGGAATTATTATTTGAGTCCTCTGCGGCGGTTCTCCGTTCTCTCTCTCTTTCTCTCTCTCTCGCGCGCGCGGCGGCGACGCGTTCCCCGATGGCTCGTTCGCTCGCTCGATTTACACGATTACACGACAGATGGGTCGAACAATGGTCGCGCGTTCGTGTCAGGGTTCGAGTCGCTTTGATTCTGCGCTCGCTATATAGCGCTGCATTTATTATACGTGCCGGCGCAATGGTCAGGTAAAACGAGAGGCGCGCGCGACGCGTGTAACGCTTTTACCGGGTCCATCAGCTGCTGCTGCTATGCCAACTTGGCGTATTACCGGGAATTTTACGCGAGGGCCCGGCTGTACATTATTATTGTGCGCGCGCGGCGCGGAGCTTTAAACTCCGAACAACAACGCTGCCGCACTGCAACTGTAAGCTCGAAGGGAATGTAATAGTTATGTTACTTTTAGTGCACGGTCCATTAGTCGGATTATAATATGACTTCTGAATTATACATTAGAGTATTAAAACAGTTTATACGAAAACGTGTGGATTGTGCCATTACACAAGCCGCGACGGAAGTTTAGAGCTAACTTTACTAAAGTAGCTAATTATTTAATACAGTTTTGAATATTCGATTTATGTATTGTTTTAAATGTTTGAATTATAAACTACAGATCAGCTACTGACGGTTATTTATGAAACATATTCAGTTGTCAAATAAAAATCATACCATTATAAATTATCTCAATTTCAATCTAATGATAATAAAATAAATGATATACCTATTTCCATAAGACAGAGAAAAACATTGACACAAAATAAAAGTTTTTTTTCTACAAAGCATAGATGATATAATAAATGGTCAAACCGTCTTTTATTTTTGGAATTCCATGTGATACTGCCGTAGACAGCTATAGAGCTCACTTAAAGAAATAGCGAGCTTTAGAATACTTTACTTTATATTGAACAGTGTCCTCTTATCCTTATTAGTCCAATTAATAACAACGAAACGAAACTTCTTTCTGTTATGCGGCTATAAAATATTATGAATATTTTTATAAGCTCTCAAAGATATAATTTCATATTGATGAAAATAAAAAGGCAATTAATTCTACTTTATGCAACTCCAACCTGACGCTGATATTGATCGAGCGGTACCTCTTTCAATCCCACTCATTATAATTTTACCACTTCCATTTCATTATTTCCAACAATGCGAAAACGCTAAAAAAAAGCGCATTTCAGTTAATTATGCCGTAAAATATTAATAATGCGAGCGCTATTGGCCAAGTTGGTCGATGCAACAAGGTATGCTTGGTGAAATGCTACTTGCCATCTCTCTCGCGGTGTGTGTATATATTTTCGCAAGTTCGCTATATAGACGAGAGAAAGAGAGAAAGAGAGAAAGAGAATGAGGGAAAAAAGAAAAACTGGAAAGCAGGGAAAAAGAAAATAATCGCCGACTGTGAAGAGCACTGGGGAATTCGGATGGCGCGCGCTCCGATGTGAAAACACTCGAGAGAAGAAGCAACTCCATAGGCTCACCCGAAGAGAGCGAGAGATTCACACAAGTACTCCAGCTCTCCGTACATAAATACATACATACACATACACGTGTGTACACGGTGCGTTGGCGAAAGGCAAAGGTCCGCAGAGGTCGCCCGTAGTAATAATATGAAGCACGCGGCCGACGGCACATCCCGATCTCCCTCGTCTTTTTCGAGGATCCTGCGTCAATGATGTCGATGCCGGGCCGCGTGCGCATATATACGCGGGCGCGTTGCCGGTACTTGCTTTTACGGTTTACCGGCACCTTGTTTACCATCCGCCGAGCCGGCGCAACGTTGCAGCCCCGCTCTCGTTCACCCTCCGGGCCCCCGCCCGATGGTGGTTATCCCCCGCGGCTCTCTCTGCCTCTCTCCAGAGACCCCTCGGAGAAATGTACGTGTAATGTACGCAGATAGCGAGCGAAAGCGAGGGAGAAGGAGGGAGTTTCGCCCCGATGCTCTGATTGTTTAAGATGCTCTCCTGGATATCGAGGCTACAGCAGGTCCCGCACTCGCCCAAGGCGCACACACCATCGACCGGTTAACCTGCGCTGGATATAATTTACGTGCTCGAGTTTCTTGTTCATTTGTGCAGCGCGCGCGCACTTGCCAAAGACCTGTACGAGCGAGTACCGCAGTGTATGGCTTGTATAGTGTGCCTCTGTAACACACAGTCGCGCTCTGCTCAAGCGCCTCGAAAGTTACACCGATACGCGAGCGTGGGAATGATAATGAAGGATGCCTTTGGAAGAATGAGCACTGTTGAGCGATGATGCGATTGAATTCATTGGGAGAAAGAAGGGTTTTAAGTAGGGTAAACTTGATATATTTAACGTTTGCCTCTGCGTATACTGGAAATTTGTTTTACAGGTGTCGAAATGACTGACCAGATACGATTGTTTACTACTCCGTGTTTGATAAAAGGTACAATTTTATATCTTCTTTTTTTTTTCATACATAAGAGATATTTATAAGTATATTTAAGAGTTATAACACTATTAATAGTTTGTTCGACATGATACCCTGGTTGAAAATAACACAGATTTTCTTAGCAGTTTTTGAAAAATAAAAGAAAATAAAATAAAATATATTAAATAGAATTTTAAACAAAAATGTTTAGAAACTGTCAAGGTGACCCGTTTAATTTCTAATAGAGATACTATGCACTTTATGATCATATTTCAAAAGACATTCTTCTGTTTTCTGCATTATATAGCTCAATTTTATAATTTCCAATTTTGCTTATAAAGTTGAGTATTAGCATGTTATACAGTTAAAATTATTATAAAATGATTGTCATGGTATTAAAAGTGGAATTTTTTTATCAAATTAGATAAGTAAGTAAGTATGTACAAATATGCTAAATAGGAAGAGTTTCGATGTACAGTAGTGAGTAGAGCATGGACAGTAGCCATTTCCTTTCAGGATTTTAATTGGAAAAGAAAAAATATATAATTAGTTTTAAAGAAATTTATGAAATATATGAATTTTTTACAAGTATAAGTGTAAAACGGTACGAATCTGAGCGGGCGCTCCGACGTCCTAATATACGCCGATTTCACTTTTTTCTAACCTCTTAAAAAATTTAATTGAATTTACAGCTAGTAAGAATCAAGTAATTTATTCCTAGACATTTTTTTACTTTTTTATATAAGTATGCTTATGCAATCGTAATGCCTACTCTTTGCTTTTTTAAAATATTTCAAAAAATATTTTTTGTATAAAATATGTAAAATTATTAGTATATTTTTTATTTATATGATAATTTGTTAAATATAATTCTTTATCGATACCACAAATTCTATTGAATTTGAAGAAACAATAAATGTCTATGTGAAAATTTATATCTAAAGTTTAAAAGTTTGTTTAAGCCTGGAACATTCAAGGCCTTTACTCAATTGGGAAACAATATGGAAAGTGATTTATTATCTCTAAATTGGCCCCAATATGTGCTTGGAATAAATTTATAATTTAATAGTAAATTTAGGTAAAATGAGATCTCAGCATAATTTTTAAAGGTTGACCTTCATAACGATCGTAAGTCAACCTGCTCTTAATTAATTAAATTCTAATAATTAATATAATAATTGGTTAGTTCTAGTTTTCTTATACATATATTTTATTTGAAATGATTTGCGCGATCTTGATTGCTTTGTAAATATGGCATCGCCATTTGAGTTTTATGGCTAACAATTACATTTCGTATGTACGTTACAGTATACATGGTTGTAATGATAAAAATGTTTGGATCAGAGATTTTGATAAATGTTGATGTTTTTTAGGTTCCTGAGTCAGAAAAATGTTTTTCTAAAAAATGTCAGTCTGTATATTTGTGCTTGCGTGCGGGTGTACGTGCATGCACGCGCGCGTGTGTGTATGTATGTGTCTACAGTAGATATGAATCCAAAATTTGTGTCCACCATAACTCTTGCAGGGAAACATGTTACGCGCTGACATTTTGCAGACATATTAGGTACGTTTGAACATAGAACTGATCAGATTTTTGAGCTAAATGGATAATATTCTGTCCGTTTCTGATATAATAACCACTTTTCAAAATAATGTTACAATAAAAAAAATGTTGACTGTTTGTATTGAAGATATATAAAAGATAGACATAAATTCTAGAAGTGCGCATGATTTTCTGTCGATTTATATCTTTCAAAACTATTCTTATGCTTTTTTTTATGAAAAAACGCGAATTTGAAGAATGTATCCATTTTTTAAAAAAATAGTTATTTAGCAAATCAAAATTATTTTATTTCGCATTGATTTTTAAAATATATAAAATATACGTAAAATTCACAAAATGCGCTTCTATGTTTATCAAGGCTATTCTGATGACAGAAATGATGAAATAATTTTTGCATTAATTTATTTAATGCGAATTTCCATTTCAAGATTATTTGATTAATCAGAACATCTCTTTGAGAAAGCATTCTGCTAAGGCAGTTAGCAAGGTTTTCTTTGTAATAAAAACAGATTTTTCTATAGTTTTGATTTTTCTTTATTCACAACTTTCTAAGTGCATTAGCTTTGGTCGAAACTTTTTTAAATTAATTGGACATATTCTTTTTACCATTACGAAGAAATTCATGTATCAACAACGTACTACAATGCCGATCTAGATCAATTAAAAATTAACTATTTATTAATAAAAGCTACCAATTACGCAAAAACACTAGGAACGTTGGTTAACTACATTATTTTAATTACAAAAATAACTAGCTTTTCATTGTACATCAATATTATAAGCGGTGAAATAGGCAGAAATTTTTCAAAAAACTTTCAGTTTTGGTTATAGATTTTTAGGTTAGAATTAATTATTCATCATAAATTACATTTTCTTTTTAGGTAAATTTAAATATTTTATCGTAATATATCGGATTTTTTTTGTCGTTAGGTCACCTCAAATAGCAACCGAAGAGAAACTGCTCTTTTTTCATCGTCCACGTGATTTTGAGAATTCTAAACATCGTATTGAACTTTTCCAAAGGTTATTTTGTTTAAAATACAATTAATTATCACATGTACGAAGGAATTTGTATTAAATATTCACAGATATAAGTTAGTCTTTCAAAGTCACATTTTTTTGATTTTCTAAGATTCTATCATAATTTTGAATTGAAAGGCTATAACTTATGTCTGTGAATGTTTAATAAAAATTCGTTCACTCATGTCAGAATTAATTGTATGTTGAACAAAATAACCGTTGGAAAAGTTCAATCCGATGCTTAAAACTCTCAAAATCACGTGGACTATGCAAAAAGAGCAGCTTCTCTTCGTTAGCTACTTAAGGGGAGGCCAGAGTCCTATACCTTATACACAGTTACCAACATTACCGATTTTTCGTTTTACGCCGTCAATTTTTACTTTAATAAAATTGTACGAACGTGCGCACATTCTTAGTGATAATTAGATTGTGTGTACGTTCACGAAATTTGAAAATCTTATTTATTTATTGTATAAAACGAAAAACTGCAATGTCGGTATTCGGCATCCCCTTAAGAAGGTTCAGGGGTTACAAAACGACCAATTTATTTTCCTTTTTCTTTTTATTTTGTTAAAACTTCTTACTGTTAATCATTATATATCTTATATTAGTGTACCTTATATACACAAAACAAATTTTTCAGGATCTTATTTTGTTCTTTGAATGTTGCTTAATAGTCGACCAAAAGAAAATTTTAAAATAATTCATTAGTGCTACAGTAAAGCTTATTGTTTATAACTAAACACGTAATCTAGTTAAATAATTAGCTTTTCCGTAGTACGTATAAATTATTTTTAAATTATCCTTCGGTCGATCTATCAAACAACATTTAAAGAACAAAATAAGACCCCGATCATTAAAATTGTATTGAATAAAAAAAGTTTCTGCATTCTTTTGATTTTTTTTCTATTAATAATAATCGTTTTTGCAACATCAGAATTGTTAATCAAAAATTTGTTTTGTGTACATAAGGTCCACTAATATAAAATGTATAATGATTAACACTAAGAAGTTTTAACAAAATAAAATGATAACTGAAAATAAATTGGTCGTTTTGTAACCCCTGAACCTACTTCAGGTGACCTGACGACAAGAATAATCCGATATATTTCTGTAATATATGATAAATAACTAATTACCACCTAAAAATATATAACCAATTTAATTAAAATTTTAAGGTGGTTAGGTCCCCTTCATATAAATCTGATTAATTAAAATCTTAGCGTATAGCAGATGAGTCGTGGTATGTTGATATTTTAAAACTATACAATAAAACTTTAGTCCCGTTTTTTAACGTCTTTCAAATTTTAGAAGAGCAACGAATAATTAAACTATCATCATTAAACTAATATTTTGATCGTTTCAAGAGCATCGATTAATTAGCAAGCATTGAACTCCAAAGTTTTGTATTTGAGTTAGATTCATTACATGAATACATTTAATTAGCAAATGTGAATGTACCTCATATTGCGATAGCTTTGCAAATATAATTTTCGATGTGCAATTTCTCTCAGGTATTATTAATATTTGTTTAAATAATGATGTTATCTTATTTATACAAAACAATTATAATTGAATATTCCAAATGTTTGATAAATATACCAAACGCTTTATAATACTCGATGAATGCTAAACTAACAACTTATAGGCATACTGAAAATACGTGGTAGTATAGTATATATACACCTGAAACGTTCAATGCATAAATGCATAAATAATTTGCAACTCCTTTGTGATGCAGATACAGCTAAACAACGTCGCCGCGGTCTTTCTCCGTTATTAAAATATTCTAATAACGACGCGGCTCGCGCACACGCGCCTACGACTCCTCGTGGAAAAACGGAACAACAGAGCGCTGCTCAAACTGCTGAAAAACGCGATAAGTGTACGCGACGCGTGAAAAAAAAATTTTTTTCTTCTCCGCGAGCAAGAAAGTAGCAGCAGCAGTGGTGGCGGTGGCGGCCACCCCTCGGCAGAAGGAGGCTGCACCGCACACGCAGACTCCGCAGCCGAGACTCGCCACTGTATACGTCTGCCTCCGCGAGAATACCTCGCGCGCCCGCACGTCCAACCGAGAAAAAGCCACCACAACGCAGTGAGTCCCGACCCCCCGTAACTCCATCTCTCTCTGAGTCTCGCATTAATCTTAGCGCCGGACTCGGGAGAAAAAAGAGAGAAGCCCTGCCATCATTATACATACATACAGGAGAGAAAAAAAAATCTCATTAGTTTCGGCAAACAGTTAAATTCAGCGTTTTACATTGTTCATTTCGGGTAGAGAGTGAGAGAGAGAGGGGAAGCGGAGGCCTGTTACCCAGCAGCAGTAGCAGTTCCCTTCTGCTGGTCTCTGTCTTTCTCGTGGCTCGGAGAAGAAGCATGAAGCCCGGCCGGCAGCAGCAGCAGCAGCAGCTACACGGCTCGGCTAGGCGCTTCAAAGAGTATGTGCTATATACACATGGGCGCGAGGGGGATGAAAACGGAGCGAGAGAGAGAGATAGAGAGCGAGGGGGTGGCGGTGGAGAAAATCTCTCTCTCTCTCTCTCCCTCTCGCTCTTTCCTACCTTCTACATGCGTATACATACATAGATGTATATACCGGGCTCGCGAACGCGCACTATATATATATATATATATATATATATATATATATATATATATATATATATATATATATATATATATATATATATATATATATATGTACATATCTATATATATATATCCGGGCGGGCGCGTGCTTTCACGTTCAAATGTGAGGGTTAACGGGCTTGGCGCTCGCTCGCTCGCTCGCGCGTCCGTGTACGTTATTATACGTCCGTACGTACGGATACACGCGAAAAAGAGATGAGAGTAAGAGAGAGAGAGAGAGAGAGAGCGAAACGAGATGTGTGTTGGAGGAGGGGGGGGGGGGTGCACGAGGCAGGAGGGGGTGGCGGCGCGGCTGGAGCAGTGTGGCTTTCGGGTGGGTGGGTGGGCTCTGTGAGCCGGGAGGCGACCTGAGCCTCTCTCTCTCTCTCTCTCTCTTGGGGGATGAGAGGGTGTGCGAGGGGATGGTGGACGCGAGGGTTGCCAAGGCAACGCTCTACACCAGCGGCGGTGGCGGCGGCGGCGGCTTACTTTAGCTCCCGCTCGCTCTCTTCGGATCAATACAGCATCACCGCGATAGTTCCCCGGACCAAACAAACCCCCTCTTTCTCTCTCTTGCTCTCTCCCTCGCTCCCGCGAGGAGTCTGCGGGAGCGCGTCCTACCCTCGGCGGATGCCACTAGCAGGGATGTACATATCGCTCTCTGCGTCTGCCGCTGCTGCTGCTGCATGGGGCTATCTAAAAACGTTTTCTCACCTCTCTGCAATAATCTTCCGTCTCGCTTCTGCGCTGCTTTTTATTCGTTGTTATAGCCCCTCGCACGACTTTCCATTCGTTTGGTCTTCAGGACCTTATAGCTTGTTTTTGCTTTCGGTTTGCTTGACGTTTGCGTTTAATTTTTTTTCTAACCCCTCGCGTACATTGCTCTCTTTTTTCTGTTGTATACGTATACCTCTTAGCTATCGCTCGCTCTCTCTCTCTCTCTCTCTTTCTCTGCATCGTGGTCTTGCATTGTTTGAAAAGTTATTGCGGATCGAGGTGTTTTTTCTTCCTGCATGGACTCGAGAACTCACACCCCTGGCTTTTTCGAAACTTTCCCTCTCATCTGTGTAAAATATTTCCCCTCTCCCCGTGGACTGTCATTCTCGTCACGTAGCAGATATTTCTCATCCCTTTTGAGCTTGGAAAAAGGAAGGAGAAACGGAGGTAACCGTTATTTGCCCAGAATTTTAAATTATAAATAGCAAAGTTAACAGGTAAACAATCATTGTTTATGAAATATGGACCCTGGGAAAACTACACTAGCTTCAACATAACTTTTTTTAGCGGTGGACCGTGTAGATGGAGTGTATTTGACGTTTATAACATAATGTGGCCGTACTTAGAAGAAAAAATATAACAATAATTAACCGTTAGTTTTCACTATATTACTTTAATAAAACTATAAGCAGATTTTTAAAAGTATTAATACAAATATAACTTTTAATGAAGTATGCGCTGCCTTAGAGAGCCATTACTTGGTACTAAAAATGTCGTACCTGCATTTAAGTTTTAATTTACAAGACTTCACGATCATAAATTGAAGCAAGGCTGGCTATAACATTTTTTAATTAATTGAGATACTTGAAATATTTTCTGGAGATTGCAGATGTTCTTTATATTAGATGAACATTTTTAGAAGTAATTTTATATATAGTTCAGTAGTTAAATTCTTAAATTCTGAAGTCTTAGACTGCGGTATATCACGATATTAAATTGCATGAATATTAGAATTGTTACAAAACTGAGCTGCGTTTGTAACAAATCAAAATCAAATTTATTTACTAGCTAACTAAAGAATATTACTCTGCATAATTAGCTTCATCTATTGGTTTTTAGAGGTAGTAAATTGGGATAATAGATAATAATGACTAATAATGATAATAACAATGATTCGAAAATCAAGTTTCGTTAATAGGAGCTCTTTAATTTTATTTATAGAGTTACACATAAATTGAACATTTCATCTTTTAACCATAGTAACAGCTTAACTTTAATTTCAGAACCAAGCTCAAAACTGCATCCCATACGTTAAAGAGCTTTTGACGATGCTCAATGTGCAATTACCCAAACATAGCTCAAGAGAGATTTCACCTCTGGGAGATCCGGAATAAAAACTTTTCACGAATAAATATTCAATAGAACAAGTTTGCCAGTACAGCAGCAGCAGCAGCAGTAGCAGCACTACAAGTGGTGTAAAACGTTTTTCCCTGCCGCATTAAAACTTAGCTGCTGCTGCATTTACCATAAAATCGTTCGGCGGAAAGCGCTTTCTTAAGTAGTACACTTCCATATATTATAAGCGAGGCGCGCACACGAAAACTTTGGGAAAACCCCCCTCGGGCTCACCGGAGACTAGTGATACCCTCTAAAGAAGAATAATCTCGAAGTAAATGGCATTTTTCCCCTTCGCTCGTAGTGGAGCGCACGCACACGCGCACGATTTTCGAGGAGGGTTTAGGCTTGGCCGGGAGCGGGCCAGATACGAGAAGTGGCTTTTTTAATGTCTCTAGTGGCTTAATACAGATCTTGAAAAATTTTGTTCACCAAGTTATACTGTAGATGTTGGAGTGATTTTAACTTTTTGAAGAATGCAATAAGGGGATTAAGCTTACAAAATCTTATTCTTCTGGATAATAATATTATTTTAGAATTTGTAAGTTGTTCATTAAGTAATATTGGAGGCGTTAGGTGCAATAACAACCTAATTCGAATTAAGTTGTTATTGCATCCAACGCTTCATTTATTTGGTTCATTTTTTTTTGGTTGAATGGTATATAATGCAAAGAATTCTAATTTTATAAATTGAAATAAATATTACAAAAAATAGATGTTATATATTTTATATTTTAAAATATCGCCGAAAATTCCAATTTTTTTACCCCACCAAGAGCGCAGAAAACAATTAAATTTGTCTAAGGTTAAATAACAGCTCTAACTAATTTTTAATGAAAAATGCTCCTCCTACTTCAATAAATATTAATTAACGAATTTTCATCAGGTAGGGTACGTTAAATGCAAGTAATTTAAAAATCGAATTCATTTTCACCCTTACTTTGAAAATCTTAATTATATCATTATTAATTACCATAACTGTCAATTTTACTTTATTAAAGAGAAAGCCTTTTTTCTTTCTCGTGGAGATAGCTATCTAACGATGTTTTTGAGGTTCTTGAATCAGAGTATGATTCTTATATATGATAAGGAAGCATACAGAACCGGATAATTCCACTATTAGTGAAAACTAATTTTTTTATTTTCTTCATCATTAATATATTGTTGTCTTCATATTTATGGTGTTATATTTATCAAAATTAAAAATTCAGTTTTCAACGAAGGATCTTAATGCGTTCTTATTATTACTTAGGTTTATTTTTAAATCTATATATTCATTGTATGTCTGACTGTCTGCATGTAGTAGAGCCAATTCTCCGGCAACTTTAATAATCAGTGTAACTCATTTAACGTAGTCGAAAATTTAATGTGTAACATAAAAAACTTTCGTGTACATTGCACACAAATAATTAGAGCACTTTTTACGATGTAGCCACAACCAGCAAGAATTGCTGGAAAACAGATAATTAACCTATTTATTCACTAATTAAGGTGCTTGAAATGTCAAAATCATTTTTCTTGTAAGTTTTATAAAAATAAAGACTTCCGTAAATTTATCTATTTATTCATTAATTAAGGTGCTTGAAATGTCAAAATCATTTTTCTTATAAGTTTTATAAAAATAAAGACTTCCGTAAACTTATCTGAATAATTTAATGCACCGTTTATGGTTTAGAAAAAGGTACGCAAAATTGTTCAAAATTGAAAATTGTCGAATAATCTTTTTTGTTAATGTATAGATTTTTTATTAAAAAAGTTTTCTTTCACTTTTTTCATTAGATATATACAAAATATACTTATAAAGGTATAATTGTAATTCATGTATTATCCATTCAAGCAAGTTTTAAGGAATAATTGTGATTTTGAGTATTTAATACACATTTTGAATTGATGGTTATTTTAGTAGTCGAAAAAAAAATTCCAGCTATTTGCAAATTTTCGTTTGGTGAATGTTTTCTCAAGATACATAATTTTGATTTTGAAAAAGAGCCGTCAAAAATATGCCCGAAACGTCGGCTTTTAAGAAATGCAAAAATATTATTCCTCTTGGACAGCGATAGCCTTTCTTTCTAAACAATTTTTTAATGATAAGATTCTGAAACAATTCCTATTTGAGAAAGCATTCACCTAAAACAGTTGGCAACGGGCTCTCTTTATTTCAAATGTCAATACTCGCAATACCCAATTATAAAAAAATCTCCAAAATAATACTATGAAATAAAAGGCGCATTAAAGCAACCCCTATCATCGCGAGCCCCCGATCCCCATTCCCCGAGCTCCTTAATCCCAAAATTCAAACTACCCCTATCTACCCAGCCAACATCCCATTCCAGAATAAAAAAGAGAAGCCTCTATATATCAAGGCGAGCACAGTCGTGCAAGATTATTGGCCTACAGGACGCGCAGCAGTCCTCGGCTTTTCCTCGCTGCTGCCATCCGTCCGGGAAAATCTTGAGGGGGAGGCGGACGCCGAGCGCCACAGCTCGCGCAAAACGTGACGAGGGGCATAAATCGTCGGGGGCAACGGGCGCGCCCGCGCGCGCGCTTGCCTGCGGACCGATCGACAGCCGGCGCGAGGCGCGAGCGAGAGAGAAAGAGAGAGAGAGAGAGAGCGAAACTCCGAGCGAGCCGGAGAAAATGGGGGATGGCCAGGCGAAGAGCCCGAGGGGAGGCTGCTGCGAGCGGGAAATAGAGAGAGGGAGAGAGAGAGAGCTGCATCATTTTCGAGGCCGAAAGCATTTAATTGATGACGCCCTGGGCTAGGACTATAGGTGCCGGAGCTGCAACCTATTGTTCCTGCGCTGTGTGTATCCCCAGTTTCTTTTTTCCCAGGCGATCAACGCGCAAAGCAGCGCGGCCGCGGAGAATTCTCGCGCCGAGTGAGAGGGAGACGCAGACGGAGATGGAAAGTGGAAGGTGACAGACACTCCTATCGATTTTATTCAGGTACGCGTGCACAGTCTCTCTTTTCCGAAGGTTAATGCTAACATATGGACGCGTTTTACCCTCCAGTGCGCCGCTGATGAACCGTCGATCGTTTTGCCTTTTTTTCTCTTTTCGACGATCGGTTTTGTCGAAAATGCCTCATGGTTTATAGAAGTAGCTGCTGGGGTAGATGATGAAGTATGCAGCGGTAATTTGCTCTGGGAGAGTGACTTCTGGTTTTTTGTGCGTTTTGTTTTATGGCCGCGTACGTGGACTGCTGTGCTTCTAAATTCAGTGTTTGAATGTTTACTTTTTCTGTTAGCTGAAAGCTGTTGACTCTAGTTTTTACAACATTTATTATTATTAATATTATTATTATTATTATTATTGTTATTATTATTATTGTTATTATTGTTATTATTCATACATTATGTGAATGCGAAAATATTTCAATTGAACTTTGATTCGTTCGTAGTAATATCAACAATAAAATAATAAAAAATAAAGTAACCATTTCATTACTATAAATTTTTTGAATTTGAAAATATAATCAATCAAAATAAACATTATCTCAATTAATTATTTATTTCAAAGAAAATCATTGATCAAAAGAGATAAGAACACACGTAATTGAAATTCAAATTCAACTCACGGGCTTGTATTTCTGAAGAGCTCCAATTATTTTTCTTTTCTCATTTTATTGCAAAGAGACGACATTCTTTAATAGGCATTTCATGGCCGTAGTGGAAAACAGGAATAAATTTCATTCTCCAATATTTGTATCCAAGAAATTCCGATAAACTCTATTCTTAATATCGGGTGAAATCTTCATATATCCAGAATACATTTTAAGAGACAAATGGATTTAATGTATTTTAACATATTTTTCAAATAAATTAAATAAAAAAAAGAGATAAATTATTTTATGTTAATTTGTTAATTTCTTTATGTAAAACTACATAAATGATCCGTAACTATTTAACTAGACATAACAAAGAACAAAAATCCGACATATTTCATATTTATAATACGAAATGCTATAGTGGCAGTTAATTGAAACCACAACTACATGTTCCGATTAATGTAGCATGCTATTAATAGGCTACCAAGATGAGTAGCTTTGATTACAGTGCTACTATACACGATTTAAACAGTTTAATAATATACACGCATTAAACCCATTAACATTGAGACTCTCAAAACATTGAAAAAAAAACGAAAAAGACTTTGGAAAATTAGTTAGCAATGTGTTTTAGCTGTTAATTAGAAGATTTTTGTAATAAAATGCTTTTTAAATTGTTTGAGTTATATTCCTGAGTTTTATGAAATGAAAAATGACTTAGGCAGTTAGGGCTTCATCAGTAGTTCGGAAATGGTGCACTTTGATCTAATCCATACATTTAGCTTACAGAATTTCACATTTATCACGTAGAAATTTTACAGAAATGAAATAAATTTGTGTATTCTTTGGATCACATACAGCGCTAATAGGTTAATAAGAATTTAAAACTGGCTCATCATTCAATATAAAAAATAAAAACAAAATATTTGATGATTTATTTTCAATTATGTAAATCTACTGCAATAATACATTTAAAAGGAATTCAAATTAGTGCAAAAATGTGAGGATTCGATGCTAAAGCTAAAATATTTGTTTTACTCGGGAATACCTAAATTGAGTAACAAAAAATGTAGAAATCGTGAAATTGTTTTACAACGTGTATATCTAACAGTTTATTTGTTTAACAATAAATATTGCATTTTTATACTATATTTTTAGATGCTTCATAAACCAAATATAACCATAACTCCGTAATAATGTCGTCATATGCACCTTTACAATCTCGCATCAAGCCCTCCCTAGTTCACGTAATACGCAATATAATACCCCTGCGTGTACTTGCAAATTGAATATTTCGCTGGAATCTATATACGTAGAAAAGCTCGTCCGTAAGAAAGAAGAAGCACAAAGCAACTCCGGCTCCGTCGAGCGAGGCGTAGTTATAGGTGCGTTCGCAGAGCAGCGGCGCACAACTCGATGCCCCGAAGGAGAGTCTCCACGCGACATGGTTGCGCGAGTTTACGGGTATATATACACACACACACATATATATATATATATATATATATATATATATATATATATATATATAAATAGAGAGTATACGGAAGATGCTGCTGGTGCCGCTGCTGCTGTTACACCCTCTTCATCATTTTCCTCGTAAACTCTCTTCGAGAGGGGTGGTTATCTCTCTCGCTCACCCGCACCGCAGCGCCACCGCCAGCACGCCGCGCTATCTATCGCGAGATGGGGCCGAGTGCGAAGAGAGAAAACTTAAAGCCCGCGCGCGCAAGATTAACGAACGCATTCAAAGAGATTATGCGTCGCTCGGCTCTCTCTCTCCCCCTCGCGTTTCTCCTTTATTCACGGGGATACGGATCTTTCATATATCGGAAAGATTCCTCCTCGCGGAGCGCCCGAGAATCTCGAGGGTTCATCCGATACGCGCGCGGGCTGTCCCAGCTCTTTTTACCCTTCCTATACAAGTCTTTCTCTCTCTCTCTCTCTCTCTCTCTCTCTCTCTCTCTGCTTTGCTTTTGCGAGGAGTGTGGGCGATGCGCTGCGCTGTCGAGGCTTGAATACGAGCCGAAAAACTGGAGCATGATGCGTGTTTGCTTTTTCATAAAATGTCATGGATGTCGGGGCTTTTCTTGGCTTGCTCCAAGTCAAATTCAGAATTTTTTCGATATCACGAAGCTATAATATCCGATTTATTTTAATGGGAAAAATCGTGAAAAATAAATCCTCTCTTGCTTTCAATAAATTCATTTCACAGTGGTATTGTTGACGTACTAATAAAAAGCTGATTGTTACATTTATTTTTAAGGATAGTGAGTTATGCGCAAAATTTTTATTTATCAAAGATTATAAAATCATAATACAAGTATTCTGTAAAAGCAATATGCGACAAATAAGTCTGATACCAAAATTATTGATATTGAAAGATATAAATTATACTAGATACTTAGATATTGAGAAACTTCTTTTTAGATACTGTATCTAAAAACAATCATATAAGTGCACTTCTTTACTCCAAATATATGTTTAGCTTGTACTGTTCCTTTTTAGAGATATGCTTTGTATCTAGATACATACCTAAATGCATGTATCTTAGATGTTACCCATGACTAAAAAGAGTACCCATAGATTTTAAATTTTTGTATTAATTCATATTATTATCTTAATAGAGGATGTCCATGAATGCCTATACCGGCCCCATCTAAAACCTTATAGAGAACTTATAAAATTTATATCAGCATAGGGGGTCGGTATAGTAAAATATAAAAATTTATTTTTAAAGTAAAAAACGTAAAATGAAGTGAAGTTTCTTAAGTTCTACTACTGAATGTCTTATAAAATCTTGATTTTTTCATTTATTGGATCTATTTATTGGATCGAATTTTTCTATTCTCATATTTTTACGAACTTTCAACAATAGAGTCAATTTTATACGCTTCCCTGCGGTTCCCTTTTTACTACGCATCTGTAGATATCCTCCTTTGTTAAGTACTTTTTGGTATAATTGGAATAAAATTTACTGGAATTTTATGAACTTTAATTGGTAATTGCAATAGATATTTACGATTAGGGACTGTGAAAATTCACAAAATTTTTAATAAAATCTCCTACGCAATAATTCGAATCCAATTACGAGTTATCATAAATGTAAATAAAATGATCAATATTATACCCAGAGACAGACGTAGGGTATGAGGCATTTAAAATTTCATAATAAAATTTCAATGAATTTAATAACACGCAAAAATTTTTATTTGGCCATTTTCATCACAATTTCTGTGTATTCGCCTCTTAAATTGATAAATTGATGAAATAGAAAATTTTGATAACTGAATATTTAATCTGCCAATAAAACTTTAACTATTTTGCATCAATATAAGAGAAACTTTTTTAATTTGATTTATCGTTTTTTTAATGCATGAGAGCTTATACTTTATCTTTAAAGTGAATAAAACTTATATTTTTTTATCGAAGTTTTAATATACATTTAAAATTGACATTCGACGTAGGTATTAGCTCTTATAAAATGAAGCATTTAATTTTACTGAATTTAAATGCATAAAAAGTGGAAAAAGTAAATCTATAAAATAATAACTTTTAGGATACATTGCAGTAGCTTTAATGTTTCGTCTTATTAACTGACGCAATTATAAAATAAAGATACAAAAGATACGTAATGTATGAAGTCTAGCAACAAAAATAAAATTTAATATAAAATATATAATAAGTAAAGTTTTTCTGTGAAAACTGATTTTTTCCTTATAAAGTAACAAACAGATACATTATGATTCAAATATCATGCGCAAACATGGAAACGCATGATTGTAGCACAATAAAATTTAATGAACGCAGCGCAAACAGGCCCTGCTCGAGAGCGTAATTGCCCTGCGGGAGCGTACAGACAGCGATGCGCGCATAGGCATTACGATAACAAGGAAAATCTAAGCTTCCCGCGAACGGGCTCGCGCGGAGCACTGTTGCCGTAGTTGCACCGCTCTCTCCCCCCTCCCCTCCCTCTCTCTCTCGCAAAGAATATAAAAAGCTTCTCACGCTATGCCGCGTATCGTAGGCTAGATCGAAGAAAAGTATGAAAGAGGCTCGCGATTTCCCGCTTCATCTTTCTCGCTCCTGCTCCCGTTCTTTCCTTTTTTCGTATATATAAGGCTTGACGAAACGCCCTTATATATATATATAAGGGCGTTTCGACAAGTCGTTTGCCGTTACTAAAACAGCGTTTCTCGCGGACGAGCGAAGCCAGTAACGGAGAGAGACCAGCGAGAGAGAGAGAAAGAGAGAGGAGAGCCCCGACCCTGCGCCGCGCGCGATGCCATAGGACGAGGTGGATGAGGAGAGGAGAAGCAGCGGTAGCGCCGGTAGGTGGAGGAGCAGCGGCAGGAGTAGGAGGAGGCGGAAGTGAAATTTAATAAAATTTCATCCCCCGCGAGCGTATAGCTCTGCGCGCACGTTTATACATATATCGCACGCACAGACGCACACTCACACACACACACACCTTACCGAGCTCGAGTCCTGTATATACAGCCCTATAGTCGACTGCGTGTATAGCGAGGCTGGCGAAGGGCAGGAGAGAGAAAAAGAGAGAGAGAGAGAGAGAAAGCCAAAGCCTACACGTAGAGAGCGAGAATGCGGCCGGGTCCGTTGGCGGTCACCATGGAGACGCAGCTTCCGCGCCCCGTGACGTCACTGCTCCATCGATCTGCGCGCTTTTGCTCGCATCTCTCTCTCTCTCTCTCTCTCTCTCTCTCTAGCTGCTGCCGCCGCGGTGCTTATCGCGCGAGAGAGAGCTACAGCTACGGCGGAGCAGCGGCAGCAGCAGCACAACCCCAGAGAGATGGAGGGCGAGAGTAGGGAGAGTGAGAGAGAGGGAGAAATCAACCGAGCACTGTCTCTGATATCGGGACTCGGGTGAGGTAGAAAAGAGAGAGAGAGAGAGAGAGAGAGAGAGAGAGAGAGAGAGAGAGAGATGGATGGGTGGAGGGAAAAGCTGGAAGACGGGGGAAAATTAAGAAAGTGCATAAAAGGAAAATGGGAAATTAAGATGGCCTTTTTTTGCCCGAGCACGAAGGGCTGCTTTTGCTGCCTCCGCTGCTCTCCGAGGACGTCTAATCACGAGAGAGTTATGTTGCCTTTTTTATGTAGGTTTTGTTGCGAGATAGTCGGGGCTGCGAGTCGTACGAATCGTGTCTTGATTTATTTGTGCTTCGGACTTTTATTGGATTCATGACGTCCACTGCACGGTGAAATTATACTCCTTTAATGAAGTAAATTGTTA
Source organism: Gastracanthus pulcherrimus (assembly GCA_949152435.1). NCBI lineage: Eukaryota > Metazoa > Arthropoda > Insecta > Hymenoptera > Pteromalidae > Gastracanthus > Gastracanthus pulcherrimus. Next base: position 37,740,895 of record OX424576.1, on the reverse strand, counting down.
AAATTCGTGAAAGAATTTTTAAAACTATTCTTTTGATAAGTACATTTTTTCTACTAATAATAGTGCACTGAGAGAAAGGATCCTTTATAGTAAAGAATGTGTGCATTTGAAAGTTTGTCTACCGTCGCGTTTATAGTTATTCAAAGTAATTTAACATTAAAGCATGAGTTCTTAACTATTAAGTCGCCAGGATATTTGGCATAAATGATTCATTGCTTTGCAAAAAATACAAAATACTTTGATACAAAGAACTACTGGGATTTAATACAAAGATTCCTTTCTCTGAGTGTACATATTACTACAGTTTTTGTGCTTATAATATAATTCAATTTTAAGGTAAACGAAATTGTAAGTTTAAAAGAATTATATTGAGTTACTGCTTGGTAATAATACATAAACAAGTCGGTTACTACTGATTATTTAAAATATATTTTGTTATATGTTATATATTTTCAAACAATATATTTATAAATAAATCTAATTTATTTTTTTAAAGTACTATATTAATTTCAAATAGTACTTCACTTTGAACATTTATGTTGATAATACTTGCGCTTCAATTTCACGAATCTACAAAGTATACGAATATCGCATGTAGCGAACGTAATTTCTCTTTCGCAACATTTTCAATTTGTGCCAGTGCTTACCCTGCAATAACACGCATTAAAATCCGTTTTACAAAAGCGCACGAAAGAAATGAAATCCAAACAAAAATAAGAAAAACAAATTTGAATAGGAGAGTAACTAATCTGTTGAGGGCAGATGTATACAGCAGCACCTGTACCACTGGCGCCAGGTGAGTTCCGTACACGCAAAGTTCGAGAAGGAGATATATATATATATAGAGAGAGAGAGAGAAGAAAGAAGAGAGAGAGAGAGAGAGAGAAAGAGAGAGAGGCAAATATGCAAAGATGCGGTTGTTGGAGCGAACAAAAGGCTCGTAGCCAAGCGCGCGAGCCCCTCGACACCGTACGTTCCTGCGATTTGTTTTCGCATGCGGGGGTGCGAAAACCTAGGAGAGGACGAAAGGGAAAAGCAAGAGAAAGAAGGGAGAGAATGCGAAAGAAGCTGGAGAGAAAGAGACGGAGAGGGAGAAATAGGCATTTGCCAGACGACAGCCACGTAATGTCGTGCTCGTCTTATTCCTAAGGCTCTTAATTAAATTTCGTCGCACGTGGAACGAGAAAGTGCCAGAGAGAAGGAGAAGAAAAAAGACGGGGACAATCGTCGTCCTCGAGGCTTCGTTCACTCTCTTTCTTTCGCACCATATAACTCGCGAGGAATCCGAGTTTGTCTATTTTTTTTAATAAAAAATTCCGTACGAGAAGCATTGCATCGATTAGAAATTTCTCTCTCTCGTTCTATCTCTCTCCGCTCTCGGCCCCTCCCTTTATGGCACTGTGAAATTTTATACATTCGGACCCGGAAAATCGAATATTTCACGACCGATTACGTTCACACCACGGGAACGAATGCAGCTGCTGGCGCGCATTAATAAATCGAATTAATTTTTTTTTGCCGCCAAGAGCTCGCGAGCAGCGAGCGTTCATGCATGGGCTCAGCGAGCCGAAAAGGACAAACAATGCGCACTCGGATAAATTAGATGATTCTGGCACGATGATAATTGCCACTGAAGGTTAAAGGAGAAATGTAACAGGGTAATAATATTACAATGTTGTAAAAAACGCGTAACTTCTTAAACGTTTTATTGAATGCAATATTAAAGATCTTTTAGTGAAAGTTTATTGAAAAAAAATACAATTCAATAGATGTATTATTGTTATACGGGAGAAATTCACGCGTTTCGAAATAACTGCAGTGTAACGTGAGTATTCAAGCTTACAATTCAACGGATTTTCAAGAGCGCATACATATAGAAATGAAACAATTCTGTTTAGAGCACCTGTCAATAATTTATTTGTAGAAAACAAGAAACACTTTTATCAGTTCATAAACTATATACAAAATGGTTTATTGTTTAGGATAAAAATAATCGCATCACTCGTTGTTTTCGCTCATCTATACAAAATAAGTCGAAAGCAAAATTGGTTGCCAGTAAGTTAAGAGTTACTTGCAACAAATTAAAATTATTAGAAGAATGATTCAGATTAAAGTGTAAAATGAAATTTAGATAATATGCAAATTTAATATCAACGCGCAGGCGTCGGCAGCTGAATCCCTCAAATAAGCTGGAGCCTTTTTTTTCTCCTACAAAATCACACGTGCAGAGTACATCATTCTGTATCAATGACTCTCCACACGCACGTACCCATATTTCCACGCGGTATTACGGAGAAGCCAGCAGCCGCGAACATCATCTCCCCCCGCGGCTTTATACTATACAGGATCGTCGGCGGAGCGCAGTACGCACGGGGGTTCCTGGCCTCACGCGTGCGCGCGCTCGCGCACGTACAGCTGATTCGAAAATTCACTCGCTCTTCCCGCTGCTGCCTCCCTACCTACCCCTTTTCCTCTCTCTCTCTCTCTCTCTCTCTCTCTACCTCTCTCGCTCTCGCTCTTTCCCGGCTCTCCTGCTCCGTGTGTGCGTGCGCGTGAGCGCTATCCCGGGGGTCGCCGTCCGCCAGGAAGCGCTAGACAGTTCGTCGCCGGGTATGTGCGTACCACCTCGATGGATTTTCATCCCCGAAACAAATACCAAGCCGAGTCCTCTCTCTCTCTCTCTCTCTCTCTCTCTCTCTCTCCCTCTCTCTCCTGCCTGCGAGTGCGTATTTTGTTCGCTGATGCTGCTGCTGCTGCTGCTGCTGCCTGCTCGGCGTTGCCAATTTTCCGAGTGTGCAGAGTAGGGAAGTTGTAGAGTCGCGCTAAATCATTAGCTCATTCGCCGATCGTTGATTTCTGATTACAATGGCCGTTCTGCCGCCACTGCTGCCGCCGCTGTGTCGATATAATGCGCGGTACAGCGTGTTTTGCCGGCTTTTGCTGATTCTGTAATACGAGCGTTAATTATTTCCCCCAATTATGTGCGGCTGCAGACTCGCCGGGTAGGTATACGTATATAGTGCAACTTTCGCACCCGGCACGCCACTGCGGCTGTATTATATTATATATGCGCGTGCATTATTATGGATATATGTTTTTGTAGCTGGTGTGTAATGCGGAATACATGATGTACCTGCGGGAGGGCTAATGATTTACTTGGGATGCGAGAAAATCAATATGGACGATGATGACGGTTTTGAGGCGCGTAGAATTTCAGGATGGAGAACGTCGGTTTAATTAAATTTTGGCTGTGCAACAGTTGGAAACGCATTCTATTATATTTCATATATAACTTAATGAAAAGTATGTTCTATTAATAAATTATGTAGGTTCTAATACTTGTAAATATACGACCTAAAAGAATATTGTCAACTGTTTTGGCAATCTCATTTCTCAGATTTGAAAAACTTTGCAACATTTTTTTGAAGCAGCCGATTTACATAGATATCTATTTGCGTTAAGATGATCAGAAATATCTTGTTGATTGAGTTTTGTTAAAGTGATGCTAAACCGCCCTGTTACCTATAAATACCGGAACAACCTTTATCATTTAATTTTGAATACTGAGAAAATATCTTTGTGGAACGTTATTGTTCTTGATTGAGACAAAAACTTTTCATGAAGATATATTAACAAAACTTAATTATTGTCAGTGACGGGTGGGTTTAGCATCACCTTTAATCTCTGAAAACTAACATTTTGTCACATACGCTTTTTTAATATAATACGGTTCAATTTAAAGGGACGTTCTGTGAATATTATACATTCTCACAATAGGAAATACACTTTATGGGCCAGAAGTGCAAAAATCACCACTTGATGAATAATTTCATCAAATGCCTGATTTTTAATCTATACTGAAAAGATATTTTTATTTTGTCAATTAATAAAATATGCCGTGTTATTTTTCAACTTATGTTTTTATTACTTGTATTATATTATTTTCTATCTCTTACTCTCTAGGGTTCTCGACATTTTTATTTGCGACTTTTTATTATTTTCTGCAATACAACTATTATTTAGAGTTTTATAATATTGTATTTCTTTAAATACAGTAATTATATATAATATAATATTGTATTTTTTTAAATACAGTAATTATATATAATATAATATTGTATTTTTTCAAATACAGCCATTCACTCGCAGAACGGCCTAAGTCAACTTAAGACATTACGCATAATATAATATAGCTTGAGTAAATAAATGTATCGTCTAAGTGCGCAAGCCACAAGAAAGTAAAAGTATATGCTCGATTTTGACTTCCTTGCCGTACTTAGCTTACAAATTTATTTACCTGAGTTATATCATATTTTTTGTACAATTGCTTAAGGCGGTCCTATAATAAAATTTGATGAAAAATTCGTTTTTTTTATTTCATTTTCTGATACTTTGTACACTTTTAGAACAGAAAATGATTTTGTATTGGCAACATTGGCCATAAAAATAATTTTAATGAGTTTTAATAGTTATTTATACGTATTTTTTTCCGACCGTTATTGCACACAATTCAGCGTGTTCCTACACTAACTGAATCCAAACCCGTGTCCAAATCTACTATATACTATGCAGACAAACTTCAAAAAACATAGAAATTTAAAAAAAAATATTTTGATCGATATTTTGCGACAAAAAAACTGTTTCGAAATTATCAGAAAATGATTTAATTTTTTTATAAATGTGCGTCTTTTTTCATTTATGGTTTTACAATGTTTAGCAAGTCTTATGCGCATAGGATTATAATGAATTAATCTGAAACTTTAAGGATATCTTATTCAACTTTTTCGCATTACAACCATGAATTCCGATTTTTCAAAAAAAAATTATTAAGAAAGTGTTACCCATGAACAGAGTTAAAAATGTCGCTTTTTAGGTTATTTTTGCAATAAAAATTCAATATAATTTTATTTTTCTTTATAATTGTATTTTTAAAAATTTGGAGTTCACAGTTCTGTGTGGTAGAGGTGCTAGTTATTAGAGAATTTTTTTCAGATGCTACTACTACTTTTTCAGATACATAACTATGAAAATTTTTAGGTAACAAATAAACGAGCAATTTAAAAAAATGTTATCATGTAACTAGCAAATTTTTCAAAATATTCTGTACTATTTTTTGTAACAAAAAAAAGCGCCCATCTTCGAATTTAGCCTTTCAATGGAATGCCCCCCTTCCGCTGGTTTTCCCCGACCACGCGCATCCACCACAAAACCGCAACCTGCAAAATGCAAAGAAAAAAGAGGACAACCACCTGCCAATGATTCACCTCTTCCGCATAGACTGGAAAATCGAAAGTCCGCGAAATTACAAACGAAAACTCGTCGAAGCCCTCGATACTCGGGCGCGCGTTTTTCCGGCGAAGAGCATCGCATCGCATCGCATGAGCGCGGTGGTGGCCGACGCGGGAGCGGTCGATTCGCGCGAATCGATATTTCGGTGGCTACGCACACACGCGCGCACACATACACATACACATAGATAGGGTGGCTTAAAGCCCCGGAGGGCAGTATCGGGGGAAGAGCGAGCGCGCGCGTGCGCGCGCGTGTGTCTGCAGCGGGGTTCGACTCGCTTCGCAGGGGATGAGAGAGCGAGAGGCTGCGTGCGTACGTGTATGTGTACGATGGAACCCCCAAAATTGGAAAGGCAATAATACGGGAGAGAGCGAGAGACGGAGAGGGAGAAAGAGAGAGAGAGAGAGTGAGTCGGTGGCTGGGTCGATATATATATATATATACATATATATATATATATAGTCGTGGAGCGGCCGAGGGGGTGCTGCACCTCGCTCTCGTGCGCGATTCCATGGGGGTTGCCTAGCGACCCACAGCATCTTTCTCTTCTCGCTTCTTGCTCCACGCCTCTGTTATTCTTTCTACCTTTTTCCTCTCGCTCTCTCTCTCTCTCCTATCTCTCTCTCTCTCTCTCTCTCTCTCTCTCTCTAACGCTCTGCGCTCTATCTGTATAAGCCCTCTTTCGCTTTTCTCCTCGGGCTTTTCCTTTTTCCCTGTTTCCCACTTGCCGTCTCTAGTGTATCCATAAATAATTAATATCGGCCGCGTAGGAGCTTCAAAATGGAGAAGTATACTGACCGCTTTGCTACTGCTTTTACGTTGGAGCCTGCAGTTCGTACCGATATGATATTTCTGATACAAGTTTGGTATATTCATATTCTTCTAAATTTTAAAATTATTATTTATATAATATATGAAGAAGCCTCAAAAATAAAATACACTTTTTTGGGTCGAGAAATCGCAAAAGAAAATTTCAATGCGGAGGTTTTCAAACCTTCTCTATCTTATTTTAGGAACCAAATGGTGAAGAAAATCACCTTTTAATCATGAAATTGGCCATGTGACTATGTTTCTCTGGTAAATTAGGTGTTTTTTATATATGGCAAAAAAGGGGGTTTACTGCGCAGTGAACATTTTTTTCCAAACAGTGGAAAATCCGTCCGTTTTTACCATATTTTCAACAAATTATTACCCTATCTTCAATTGGTCATAATATTGCACCGGAACATCCATTTTCAACGAACAAAAACTCAAATTAAATGTCTTTTTTTACTTTTATATAATTTATAGGAAAAAAATTGTACCTTTGTGTGCGCAGATATTAACTGCGCAGTAAAACCCTTATTTTGCTATGTATAAAAAATAGCTAATTTGCCAGAAAGACATAGTCACATGGCCAATTTTCATTATTTAAACGCGTTTATCTTCATAGTTTGACTCCAAAAACAAGATAGAAAAGGTTTGGAACCACCAGCATTCAATTTTTTTTCCGATTTCTGGACCCAACAAAGTATATTTTTTTTCTTTTTGAAAATTCGTCATATGTTTAATAATTTTGTAATTTTTTAAAATTCATAATTGTTCTAATATAATTTATGGTTATATTTTCGTCAAGCACTTTCGTCACTAGAAATAATAACGCTGTTATGTAACCATTGACGCACAGGCTTATTTAAGGAAATTAATACGCCAGAGGCTGCTTAAATACAATATAAGTGAAACAAAATTAGGGCAAATCATTTCAAAGTATCGATGGAAATAAAGATGATTATAACATTTATAATATTATTTATAAAAGATTATACACAGAAATCTGATAAGACAGTTGTCTATAATTTAATGTTATTCTTATCTGAATGTCCAATTTTAAACAGCCTATCGTAGTAATTCTTAATTTAAACCGGTTAAGGTAGTATTCCAATAATTTAAAAAAAATCTTTGCATATTGTTCGATGACATGAAAATTTCAGTAACTTGTTTAGTGATATTGAAAGAGATCATTAAAAATGTTTAAGTATTTTTCATCAATATGTTTTTTTACAAGTTTTCGAAGAAACTGTAAAATTTTGTGTTAAGATTAAGAGCTTTAAAAAAAGGACCTGACAAAAACCTATTTAATTAATCTTTTTAAAAAGTTACTCAATATTCTTAAACTCTAAGTAACCAAAATTGGAGCTTTTTAATTTTTTTATATTCGATTTGTAGTCTGAAATATTTTAAAATCTACGTGTTATAATATTAACAATTGATAAATAAAATATTAAACATCAGTTTACCCTACAAAAATTCGTGTTTATTTATTTAAAGTTAAAAACTATTATTGATTTTTGGTTAATGATATTTAAATTATAGTCAAGTAGGTTTGCACCAGGTACTTTTTGAAATTAGAAAAATCATTATCAAGAAAAACACGTTTAAAATTTTAACTTTGTATATGCTATCTAATATAAATTATTTTATAAAAACTGGATAAAACTTAAAATTTAGATTTTTAAAAATACTCAAAATATTCTTAAATTATAAACATTTTAAAAATTGTATAAAAACATTTTTGTTTTTTTGCTCAAATATCACTAAAGGAACACCTTCACTGCGACGGGTAGTCGGTTCAACCGGTTTTATGACGACAGATAGCTTTGTGAAATATTTAATAAAAACAAAATCCTAAACCCCTGATAAAACTACCTATGGACATCATAGGTTTCGTGGTTAAAAGTTATTATTTAAAAAATAATTTTGTTGTTAAAAAATGTTACAAAAATTAAAATTTTAAAATTATGCACCAATTCCCAGTACAATGTCTTTTGTATTATAATTATAATATTTGATAGCAATAATAATATATTTATAAACTTGAAACTCAAATACCTCAACAACAATATTTTTTTAAAAGTCAGGAAATACGTTGTTGTTGGAAGGTTATCTAAAATACACATTGCTACATCTGTAATTCGTATAATACACATATTGCATACAATATTAGATATTATATAACTACTACTAAAATTTATATTGTATTGAATGGCGGTAAATAATCACAGTTAAGGTTGTATATAATATGGATTAAGTAGTTAACTGATTAATCGAAACCCTAAAATCGGTAACGAAACGAGAATACCCGTAAATAACCCGCATACATACGGATTGCCGGTTAACCGGTTTATTAGACGTCTAATAATAATCATTTACAAAAAACACCAGAATACCGAAATTTGTTTTCAGACACTTATCCAGAGCTTTCATTTCGTTATTACAATGTATCTACAATCGTTCGCATACTTTTGCAAGAATTATTTTTAGGAATACTTTTAAAAGAGAAACTTAATTTCTTCGTTTATAGTCTATTATATACGAGCAGAAAAATATACAGATGACAGGTTTTCGATAGCAAGTCTAATTACTTTATTCACTCTATACTTATACGAAGAAGATGAAGGTAGCATACAAGTATTAATTAGAGATTTTTGTAACACAAACATGATTTTCGCACTTTTCGATACATGTAACGAGAGCCCGAAGTAGCCGTTTTCTGACCGGCAGGCAAACAAATAGTGACGGACAAAAAAGCATCTTTTATACTATATTGTGTATCAAGGGCAGAAAGTAGGTGATTACCGCGAGGGTGTTGCAGGCCTTGCCGAGGCAACCCGAGCAGCCCGAGACGAGCCGAGTGATTTTTGTCGTTTCTGAACTGAAAGGATGATTTTTCGTGCATATATGAAGTGGGTGGAAAAGTAACTGACTTGCCGCACGAGGGTTTTATTTTCCGCCTGAGGACGTAAAAGAACCACTTTCCGCCTACTTTGTATGCACAAAAAGGATACTTTCGCTGCAGGTAGGACAAAGAAGATATTTTTTTGCCCGTTAACGAAATTTTTTGTATTAATAGGTCCTGAAGTGTTTAGGCCCCTCTGTAGTATCGTCTGGATGTTGCCGCATATTTATACGGGCCTAAACACTGTAGTAGCCCAATTTTCGGAAATAGGCCCTAATAGTACATTACGTTCTAAGGGAATAGAGTCGAAGATTATTCCCGAGGGAGTAATCATCCGAAGGAATAATCGACTTTATATTCCCGTGTTGCATGTTATGAAATTTTATTCCCGATTTAACCTTGGGTACTTTATTGAATTGAAAAGAGGGACCCTCGGTAAGAACTAGAACTTATTGAAAATTTATATTAATATAGAAATAAACAGTTCCCAACAATAATTTACTTTATTCCTGACTCAACCGCAATGGCCACTATCTTCACCTCAAAAGCGAGACAAAAGTAACATATGATTCCTGCAAATCTACTTTTTCCCGCAATTTTACTTTTTTCCCGCAAATTTATGTTTTTCTACATTAATATACATTTTCAATAAAAACTAGTTCTTACCGAATAAATGTATTAATGTCAATAAAAATATTTTCATTTATTACAAATACTTAATATTTTGTACATAATATTTAATATCTAACTTTTACGTAGAATAATTATAATTAGATTTGTACTAAGTATTTGTACTTAAATATTGACAAATTAAACTCATATAATTTAAACTTTAAATGTACTTAACAAGTTCATAACATTTTAATAAATGATATCAAACTTCCGTGCGTAAGTCCCGCTTTGTAAATCAATAAATTGGCCACAGTTAAGTCGGGAATAAAGTTCTATATGTAACACGGTAATAAAGTCGATTGTTCCCTCGGGTGATTACTGCCCAAGCGAAGCGAGGACCCATCCGCGGGAATACTCAGCGACTTAATTCCCTTGTTGCCTAATGTACTATTTTTCTCGGACGGGAGAAAAGTGCTACTTTTTTCCCTCAATTTTGCGGGAAAAAAGTAGATACGGGGGAATCATATGCTACTTTTGTCCCGCTTTTCAGGTCAATAAAGTGGCCATTACGGTTTAGTCGGGAATAATGGTATATCTATTGTGTACCATAAGGGAAAAGTAGGCTTTTTTGCCCGCATGTAAGGTTTGGAGTACGAGTCGCAAGCGAGCAAGCACGAACCGATGGCGAGCGCGTATTGCAAGTTGAAAACAATGGTTTTTATAGTTTGGTATATAAAAATAGTTATTATGTACGCTAGAATTATAGAAAAATAATAATAATTCGATAAGTAATAGTATTATTATTATTATTATAATATGTATAATAATAATAATAATAATGTTTTGTTGTATAAAGTTTCAAAAATAATTCTTACTAAAAAATGTTAGTAGACAAATTTATTTGATAACTAAATCTCTTTACTCTAGGCCGTTCGATAGGTAAATTATATACAATCATAATCACGTAAGCATTCTATAAAAATCAAATTAGACAATTCGCTTTTTTAAATAACGTACATATATATATATATATATACGAGATTTTAAAATGAGTATTAATGAATCCTAGAAAGATTTGTTACTTTAGGCATTATAGTGTCTTAGAGTGTTCACAGCAGAATGTATCCACAAAAGATTTCTTTTAGGCTCGCGTAAGCAATTTTTACTTCAGAAGTAATAAGAAATGTAATGCAATTCGAACTGAATGCCCGATAAATTCGAAAATCTAGTATCCACGCACGAAAAACTCCAGAATCCCAGGCTCAAGGTACTAAAATGAAATTTCGCCATCTGTATCCAGCTGTGCCATGTGTATCGTTCTCATAGCTCACCGCGAGCTTTTTGAGATTCCATCGGCACGCGCGCTCGCGTGTCTCGCTATGGGTGTTTAGTGCAGAGCCAGCCAGCAACCCTCGCCTCTGCTTCTACCGCTGCTAGTACTCCCTACTCTGGCGTGCCGAAGATTTCTCACGAGAGCGGCCGCTCGCGAGATAGACGCCAGCAGTAGCAGCAGCAGCAGCAGCATCCGCTAGCCCGAATTCTATCGATCCGGTACCCACTTTCGGCAATCTCTCGTTCTCTCGCTCTCCTCCCTCGAGTCGACTTCATTCACCGGCGTTAAGGAGCTCTCTCTCTCTCTCTCTCTCTCTCTCTCTCTCCTCGAGAGGTCAAAAACCCACGCGTATAACACTCGACGAGCCGGGGGGAGGGTGGAAGCCACCCCCGCCTTAGGAAGTGCTGACGTTTGCGCGGCGCGCCGTTGCAGCAACCAATTATTTCATAAGCGGCGACGATCGGCTGTTACTGCTGCTGCTGCTCACGAGCTCACGAGAAAATAATCCGTTCTGGATTACCATAATATCGCCAGGAAGACTTATCGCGCCCTCGCCGCCCAGCCAGCGCTTCCTTCGCTGCATCCTCGCGCAATATTTTCCTTTTCGAGTGGGGGGTTGAAAAAACTTTCGAGGGTGGTAGAGCGATCGATGGAACAATGGGGGATTTTCTTATTTACGCGATAGTGGATTGCAGATTGAACATTAGCAGTAGGTTCAGTTGCATAATTTATGTTGAAGGCTAATTTTCTTTGTTGTTGATAATATCATGCAGGATGCTTATCCATATTGATAGTCGTTTATTTAAATTATTGATTTCAATTGATGATGTTACTTTAAGATAAAAGTCAAAAAGTTTTGAAATATTACATAATTAACAATAAAATTCAATTATGGCATATTGCTTATAATAATACAGGAATTTCTCGACAAGACTAATTACATCTGCTTCACTTCTAAACAACCTCGTTGAACAATATATTCACATGATCTGCAGAGTTGAATCATTACAATTTAAATAAACTTTTATTTAAATACGTATTAAGATAAATACATTCAATACGGGGCTTTCTGTCAGATTGATAATTATTGAGATGAACATCTATCATTTAAAAATATTATATACGCTAAAATGCGAGTTTGATTATGCAGTTGAAAAATTATTTTATTTTCTTAAAGAAGTCGAAAATTTTAAAGTTCGGAGTGATGAAAATATGATTAAGAATGCTTGAATCTTGATAATTTATATTCACTCGTAATGACGTTTTTCAATCTTTCAACCAATCTGAGATTTGATCAATGATCTAAAAAAATGCCTTATACAAATACAAATTCCTGTATAACATATTCAATTACTTTTACATTTTTATACTTGCATACTTTCTGATGGGAAATTCTAATATACGTTTGAATATCATAAGTACATTGCGTGACTCAGCAAATCGTGGAAAAAATGTAAAAAAAAAGGACGTTGGTAAGTGGATACAGCCAACTGTTGTCGGACACTTTGAACTCCTCGTCCATTATACTGGCGAAGGTGCGTAAATAATTTCACAGGAGATATGATAAGCCAGTCGTCGTACCTAATTCAATGCGGACGTGAAAAAATAATCGGCTCGTGGCTGGCCGAGTTTTTGGCCACGGGCCAGACTTAATTCGCCGTTTTTCCCTTGTATTTCCCTTCCATCGCGAAGAACCCTGCCCTCACCGAATTTCTTCGGTACTTTTGACTTCGTAGCGTGAAATATCGCTTTTGCCCGACGACGTAAATTGATAATAAATTGTTCGGCTTTCCATAAAGTTTTGTTCTTTTGGGCAGAAAAATAAGTGATGAGTAAACAACTGAATTCAGCTTGAAGAACTTGGACGAGATGTGAAGAAATGTATTCCGAAAAAGTTACTCGATATGTTATGGATTGCTTCCGTTTTATTTTAAAAGGGTAAAGCCTCTAGTTCAGTGCATTAATATTTGCACATCACATTGACATAAAGTTAAAAGGGAATATATATGTGTAGGTATGTTGACAAAAAATTAGTTAATCCCACTATATTAGTAATCAAATATGTCAGCTGCACGTTTTGTAATTATGACATTTTCGATATTTAATTAAAAAATTTGAGTAAACGTCATATTTATAGGATCTTATTTTTCTTGCAAGAATATAATTATCTTTAGTTAATAAGACCTAAAATATCTTAAACGCATGAAAACCGGAGACAACTGGGCATACGAATTTGTATTATACCATTTTTCACTTTCTGCTGCGGCGAGCAGATAATAATTCATGTCCTGTATAAAGCCGTTCAGTTAATCGAAGATCTGCCATAATTAGTTTGACTAATGAATAATGATATATCTTCCATTGTTTATAGAATCAATGGAGGTAAAGGCTTCATTGAGAGACAATAATAGCTACTGGAATCCTCCTGTCACGGTAATGGTCGTAATACAGATGGGTATTGCAGGTGTATTGGCATTGTAGAAGCAAGTCTTTTTTTTAAGAAGCTAATCGCTATCCAATTCAGTTTGCCTGCAGAAATAATTACTTTAAACATACCAGAATACTTAGATTTTGTTTAATATATCATAAAGAAATAATTGCTTTTTGACATAAACACGTTTAAAAAAATATTTAAATATAAAGATAATTAATTAGTTTGAAGAAACGTAAATCCTCGCAACTTATTACACTTGTTTGCGTTCATCAAGAGAGAAAGCTCAGAAAATCCGCTGCCTCTGTGCACGAGCTTAAGATCCGCCTAACCCGCGCCAAAGCGAAGGTCCCCGATCCTCCGTCATTTTCCGCGCGGGCAAAGCTTTCGCCGCAGTCTCGAGCGGCCGCCGTCGTCGCGAGCTTAAATCCTCGGACACGCCTCCATTTAAATTACGAGCTAACCCTCGCGTTAACAGCGCTGCTCGGGAAGTCGGCTCGTCGATGCCGCGACTGTACTAAGTAAAATCCTCGACAACAAGGTCCGCCCTATAAATTAGCCCGCCGCGATAAAGAATTTAGCCGCGCGCTCGCGTTCGTCCGAGCATCGGGAAAATTTATCGCGAGCATACGCGTACATGTATACATAGGCAACGAGAGCTGCAGCCTCGTATAACGCGAAATTGCCGCGCGCGAGCGACAAAATGTGTGCGCCGCGGCGCGCTTCTATCTCTCTCTCGCGGATATATATATTTTTTTTGCCGCGCCTCCTACCTAGTTCACGGGAGTGGCGCGAGCGAGGGAAAACATTACGTCGCGCGTGTCGTTTTTCCCCGATATCTGGAGAGCCGCGTGCTTAGCCAGGCAGTTTCGATCAACATTCAAAGAGCGAGTGGGAGAGGGAGGCTGGAGCGAGGAGTACGGGGGATGATGGGAAACGAGCGAGGAGGGCAAATGGATGGATAGAGGGAGAGAGAAGAGGAAGAGAGTGAGAGAGAGAGAGAGAGAGAGTACGTCGTCGTAAAACTCGGGAGGCATCGCTCGCTCGCGCCGCACATCGGGCGCATTACACTGGAATATTTTACGCCGAGCGGAATTTATGCACTCGTGTACTCGACAGTCTCCGCGGGGACTGCTCTTGCGTTTACTCCGATGCTCTCTCTCTCTCTCTCTCTCGCATACTCTCTCTCTCTTTCACCCGCTCTTTCTCTTTTTCTCGCACTCTACAAACGAGAAAGTTGAGAGAAGGTATACGAAATGCGCTAAGAGGCTGGAGCTTGCACTTTCGAATGGAGTGAGCGTCACTTTTGAGCCGCAGCCAAAAATAGCTATTCACGACATGTGTCCCTAGTTTTTCAATAAATGAAGTGATGCTTGTTTTGTTGTGGTTCTCCTACGTGAGTAAGTTTTGTTAACTGTTTTAACAATTTTCATGGATTATCATTCAATTTTCATGGATCATTAATTCAGTGGCACTTAGCTTCCTCAAACTTTAAAAAATGTTCCAATCTGAAATTATGTATTCTTCTTAATACTAGGGTGAAAAATAAAAATAACAGATATATGACTTTCTAATATGTCGACACACACACACACACACACACACGCACGCACGCACGCACGCACGCACGCACGCACGCACGCACGCACGCACGCACGCACGTTGTTTAAAATATTTTTTATATATATATATACATACCAATTTCACAAATAAATTTAAGATTATATGTAACTAAGAAAATCTTGAAAATGTTCATTAAGTGTCATTATTCGAGTTAATTATTCAAAATAGTTTATTCAACCTCATTTTAACTGTGAATCCAAATTTTAACTCTATTAAATTTAATTCCTAACAAATTGTATTGGAACATCAAAAATATATTGATTAACTAAAAAATGCTCTACAGTCTTCTTTTATTTTGAAACTATATAATACAAAAACTGTTTTTACTAGTTATTGGAGTAAAAGCATACTTTTGTGATAAAAACAAGAGTGTTAAAAAGAAATTTTTACGCACACTTATTAGAAAATATTTATTATAAAAAATCAACAGAAAATTTCAACTTTGAATAATCCTATGTATTGTATCCTAAGTATAGTATTTAAAAAGCAACTTAAAAACCTTTGCATATAAAGCTACATTTTTGACCAATTGACAATAATAAATTTTACAACACTATAATTGTTGATTAAATTTTTTTTTATGAATATAATAAATGCATTCTACTTTTAAAAATAAATTTCTTTCGTAATTTTGATCGAGTTTATCAACAATGGATTCATTTATTACAAAAACAAATCGGGCAATCTTAAATTTTTTTTTATTTAAAATCTACGATCAAAATTTTTTGAAAAAGATAATATCATGCATGATGAAAAAACGTTATAAAACACAAACATTTCGATGAATCTTGAAATTTCTTTTTGATTTAAATTTTTTATCGAAAGACGAAAAGAATTAGTATTCATTGGTGAAAATTACCGTGTAATACACAATAAATAAGTAATCAAAAATTAAAAAAAAAATTTAATCTCGAATATCTCGAAAAATAAAAGTCCTCATGATCTGAGCAAATAACTTGGCCGAGAGGTAGTAAAAAGCTACATTTTGGAAATTTTCAAAAGGAATAATGCCGATTTATTTAAGTTATCGTTTGCCATTGAAAATTGATCTTTTTTACGAAATGATTTTTTTCTCAATCCTAGAAATAGAAAATGTATCATAATTTTTACAGAATAATCTTGTCCATTGTCCTAATTACCTCAATTTTTTCTAAGACTTTCCATCATTTATTTTAGAGAAATCACCGTACAAACAAAAAATGACGTTTCCGTGTATAACAAAAGAAAGGAAACACCTTATCTGAAATTTCGGATGGCAAGAGATAGGTAATTTTATGTTCTTTCAAATGCATTTTTACTGGATGAAGAACTATAAAAATTATTATTGTGCCCCATTTAAAAAAAAAACAAACAAAATGAGTCCTGAAGCATTAAATATGACCGTGGATTACTTGAGATATCGATGCATACATACACACACGCACACGCACACGTACACGCACACTCACACACACACACACACGCGCGCGCGCGCACGCACACACACACATATCCATACGGAGATTTTCTAAAAATAGTTTATTTTGATTCCATATTTCTCAAAACATGTTTCTAATATGTTTTAAGCAAAACTTTTTTTTACTATCACAAAGCTTCCTTCTGAGGAAGCAAAAATGAAAAAATATTAAAATAATTTCCAATTTTCTTTGAAGTGGATACATGGTACATTGTTTTTTAAACAGGGAGATACCCCGATTAATGATAATTTCATTACATTCTTGTAAATCATAATGAGTTGAGCAGTGTTTGAGATTCGTAACGGGGTATAGGTATAGAAAATAAACCTAAATTACACATTGCGTTTTGTCCCAAGTCGGCCTACTGGACTCTTGGACTCTTCAGTAAAGCAATTACAGACTGTTTTAGAGCCCGATAACTACGAAATTAAAAACTTACATATATATACGTACAAATTTGTCTAGAAATTTTAAGCTTCAAACTCGGCCCTTCTTCATTTCCCTATCAATACATTAGTTTGACCGTCGCTATGATTACCGATTCACAATTCTTGCGAATAATATTATTTCGCAATTTACTTACGCGAAAACACACATTTAACATATGTTCTAACCTCCGGATGGCCAAAATCAGGATTACGACGCGGACGGCCTCGTGGCCGTGTCAAGAGAAGGATTGAAATGAATCTTCTTTATGCGTCTTCAGATATCGTTGAATTCAAATCCAAAGTGAAATATGTACAATAAATTTATTTAAACAATGTCTTTAAACGAACTATTGCCAAATTGAAGTTTTCGCGACACTGAAAACCAATGGAAATAGATGACATTCATACGAAGAATTATTCTATTTCGTAGATGCATGAAATGATTAATAGTTTTCACTTGGCATAACCACCATGGTGGTACTGCAATTTCCTTTTTTTTATGTTGACTTCACATTGGAAATCTACGCCTTCAAAAACCCCTAGACACAAAAGCATTTTAAAATGTTCATCTTCAACTATTAATACTTAACGTTTCATATGTAGGGTAAATAAATCTAGGTAGAAATTATAATATTCTTTTTTAGTGTAGGGTACGCGATTTTCAAAAATTGATTTATACTGATTTCGCACTAAAAAATCTAATACTTTCTTAGTAACACATAATACTTCCTACTTTTCGCAGTGGATTAAAACGCATTGTGACTGAGAATTGAGCGAATAAAACGTAATAATTTCCCTCTTGGTGAAAATTGATTTTACGTGCTTCATCATAATATAATTTTCATCCAAACTCAGAATTCATCAAACAATCATGTAAATACGTTATTAAATTAAATTAAACTAATAGAAAAAGGTTACAGTTTTTCTTAATTTTCTCAGAATTAAATAAAAGTAGACTTATCTAGTTTTCTTTGTCCACTTCTCAACTAATATTCTGCCATAAAAATGATATAAGCTGCTTACAAAAAATTGTTCATAACAAGCCGATTTTCTAAAAAAGGAAAATTTTGAGTATTACCTCGTACTGGCTTATAACATACAATAGATCTCCACACATAATCTTTCGAAAATAAGGGGTTTTAATTCATCCATAGCATTGCAGGAAATAAACATCAAATCAAAGCATGAATTACGGCACCGACACGATCTACGGAATCAGGATGAAACAAAAAAGAACGAAGCGAGAGCAAAGAGTGTGAGAGAGAGGGGGGGGGGGGAACACGCGCATCAGCTATGATTCTCTGTTTACGCTCGAAAGAATAACAGCGACGTTCCGTATTACATCGGCCACGCTGGCGAGCAAGCTCTAAAAGTCGAAACGGCGGGCGGTTTCACGCGTAGATTAGGCCTTGAATATATGTGTATTCCCGGCGCACAAAAGCCCAGCCGGATAACTGAATTTGACGCTCCGAGTTTTCATTCGATGCCTTTTTCTCTCTCTCTCTCCACTCTTGCGTGGCCGCCCGCATTCTCGCTCTCTCCGCTGTACGCTATAGTATATGCGCGCCGGCCGCAGCCGCAGCGGCAATAGCAGCATCAGCGCTCTCTCGTTACCCCGGCGACTCTCGCTCGCGCAGCCGATTTCAGCCGCGTCCGCATTTGCTTCCCTCGCGGCGTTCTGCCCTTCGATCATTTCGTCCACATACTTTTCCCTCTCGCTCCCTGGCCCTTGCCAATTCCGTCCCGCGCTCTCGCGTTTCGCTCGCTCTCTTGCGTGCAGCCGACCACCACAGTTTCCCGAGAGAATGAAAGAGAAAGAGAGAGAGAAAGAGAGAAAGGGGGAGAGAAAGAGTGGAAGAGGGGAAGAATGTATTTGTGCGAGTGAGTGCGTGTAAGTTCACGTACGGGGTATACAGAGAAAGGAAGAAGTATAAATGTGTTTGCGTTGGCGCGATCGGACTGGAAAAAACATTTTTCTCTTCTCCCCCTTCGCAGTTGTGTAATACTCGAATGATAATCCTAGGCGCGATTTCCGCGCAAACGCTTTTTTATGTACTCGTCTGACTGGTTTCGCTGTTTTTATCGCGCAGGAGCTTGTTTCGTTGGAATCGATATGCCCCCGATTGAAGGGCGTGTTTTTAATATACAGAATATACTTTCCTCTAAAGCCCGGCTTTTTTCAGTTTGTGTACCTAGATTAATTTACGGAAAGACGTTAACTTTAATGGGACTTTATTTTAATTGAGCGTAGTTTCGTAAAAGCCTCGTAAAGCGTGCGAGACGAGGATATGTTGCGACGAGAAGAAGTAGTACAAACGAGGAGCGCTAGTCGGGCTCAAGTCAGCCGCGGTAGACTTATTCTACTTGGCTGATATATAGCAACTGCTAACTAAGTACAACGTTAAAAAAATAAGAAAACAACTTTAAACTAGAAATCGAAGATAAATGAGGTTATCTTACTGCATACTTGAATTTTCTTATTTAATTGAGAAGCTCACGAACATTCGAAGTTTTACGGGAAAACTTATTTGGAAATGTTTCCTTTCACCAGTCACTCGTCAATGCAAATGTTAAAAAATTAACATGGAAGCTTTTTGAATGCGAGTAAACATTTTTCTTCCTCCATCCATGCAAAGCCACGTTTCTGCTGTTCGCAAACACGAAAATGCGATATTTCATGTTTGGCTTGTGCGTTTGTAGCAGCGCACGAGTTCGCGAGAGCGTGTTTACCATGTACTGCGAGTGCGTGCGCGCGCGCATCCCCGTACAACTGCCTACAACAACACACGTACAACGTAAACAATTTAGGAACTATTCGTTATAACAGCGGATGATAAATGATGAAAATTGAATATAGCAGAAATGTTCGTATTTCGCGTAGTTCGTTCATTAGAGAAATATTCTGCTGGAAGTGTATTCAGTAACTAACAAGCTTGCCTGACGCAGAATTCACTGCATTTTTCAAAGTTTTATGTCGAGTTTAACTTTTACAAGAAAAGAGCTTCATGAAAGCTGCTTTACTACACAGCTTTCTATTTTGTTACGATTGTTGCACACAGTGATGTATTTCGGTTTAAATGCTGGTTTACAGAAAAGTTTTACAAATTTACTGACGTGCATGTAAATTAGTATGAAAATCTATGTAATTAAATGTAGTATATGTATAAAATTAGTATAGAAGAAATTAAATAAAGATACTTTCACTCGCAAGACTTTAACTACATATTTGTATAAGCAATAGTTAGATTTGTGAGAAAAAGTGCTTTTAACTTGACTAATTAACATTCATTGCAGTATAATTTAGTTAGCAAAAGGTATGAAACCATCATTAAAAAAATAACAAAACAAAAGTTAATAATAGATTACTTATGATAACATTGAAAAATAGTAACTCTATTAAAACTTAATTTTCAGAAGAAAAAGTTTTTCCCTGAAATCGCTCGATTTACCGAATAAACCGTACTAATGACAAAAATAAGAAAAAGCTACACGACAATATAAAATAACGAGACAAGTTTTCAGTCCTCTGCGTCGTTCCCTTGTTAGCTCGAAGTTGGCTCGACGGCGGCGGCGGCGGCGGCGGTGGCGACGGCAACGACTAGTAAAAAGTTTAAAAAATGTCCCAACGTGTATACACATATTACGCATGAGCGGGGAAAGAAAGGCAAACTGAAAAAAAGGCGTCTCGCAGCAGCTGGCGCGGCGCACGGCAGACTGTACCCGACGACTCGCCGAGCGCGGAAAACGCGCGAGGCAGCGACGTCTCGCGTGCATAAGTGCCAGTTAGCGGCGCTACGCCGGGGAAAACTCGCGAGAGGACGAAAAGGAAAAAAAGAACGAAGGAGCGAGAAAGAGAACGAAGACGAAGAAGCGGAGAAACGTCAGAAAAAGAGTCACGACGTGCGTGCGAGTAGCGCTATTCAAACGAAAATTTTACATCCTCCTTCCGAGGCGCAAACCCAATTTGCGAATTCCCGGTTGCACTTCGCCAAGGAAGAAGCGAGATAGAGAGAGAGAGAGAGAGAGAGAGAGAGGGAACGAGAGAGGAATATGTACGTGACGCGCCGCGAGGAATCGGCCCACGGGGAATGCAATTCCTGGACAAGAGAAACGCCGCCGCGAGCTACGGGTGCTACTGACGCTGGCTGCTGCCGCGCATAACTTTGCGTGGAGTTTTTCTTTTTTTGCTAGAAATGAATTTTCCGAGATCCGTGAGTTCCATTCTCATGGAGAGCAAGACCGGCTCAAAATTCAGGGTTGAATTTCGTTAGTTTTCATGAGGTATTTGGAAATTCGATTAGAAATTCTTTGTGTAATTCCTGGAGTAATACACGCTTCTATTATAGTTAACTATATAATTTAATTCAACTTAATGTTTCATTAGCTTCGTTACCGGTTTAAACTAAGTAAAACAATAGATAATATTTAAAAAGTATTTGTATAAAAAGCGAAAATTGTGCATTTACTTATTTGCATCAACTGACGTGGAGCCACTTTGGAAATTCGTTTAAATATCTCTGTTATTCTATCATATGTACCGGCACAGAAAAATTCAAACGTTATAATAGCAGCCTATAGAACATGTTCCAAGTATAAAAAGAAATTTTTAAGTGTATCGTAGTTGGTAGTATCAAAATTTAAAAACATGGAGGTCAAAGTTACCCCGGTGTTCAGTGTGACTTTGAGCCTTATTATTAATAATTATATGTAAGTTAAAATAATGGTATATAAATTAATAAAAATTCATTTATAAATAATTTTCAATTGCGGAAAATGAATGTAATAGTTTTTTTATAATGACCAAAGAATGAATGAAGGAACCGCGGAATGTTTGAATTAGTGCCGGGGTAGTCAAGTTATCAGGTTTTAAAAAAATGTAATAAATCTTAATTTATTAAAAGAGATAAATAATGATTACAATTAAAAATTTGTATAATAGTCATTTATTTTGTTTCTAGACAGCTGAACCTTCGCGCTAAAGTATTTTTTTTTCGTCATTAGGACGGTATAGTGCATAAGATAGTATTATTAAATTTGAAACAAAGTCATCCAGGTTTACGGTATTGTTATTTATTTAAGTGTAAACATTCGAAAATTCTAATTCAAAGATTATTATTTTGTTATATTATTATTATTTCATTATTTCAATAAAATGGAAACATGAAATAAAATGCTAAGTTTTCTTTGTTTTACATTTCTAAAATATATATTATTAATTAAGAGTTAGTTTTATGAATTGTGGAAGTAAATTTATAAAAAGTTGTAGATTTTTTAATGTTAATTCAATTTTGCTTTGATTAGATTTTCTTATTTGCATATAATATTTTAATTTAGTAACTGTTCTAAATACTTTACATAAAACAGAATATTTAAGTAAGTCGCGCAAGCGGAGTCGGTACCACCGCTGAATTTCAAATTAGTTTTTGCCAGGTGGCATTTTAATATCTATCAACATACGCGTACCATAATTAGAAACGAAAGCAGACTAGCAGTCATTTATATCTTTTTATAAACGATCTGAAGTCACGTTTTTAAATAAGTTAAAAAAGTTGTAATTGAATTTTAAAACAGCTTTATTAATATTAAAATCATTTGGATATTATAAAAATGAAAAAATATACACAAACGTTGCATTACTTCTCTTGATTATCTTATAGCTAATGAACAAATTAAAGCGTTTAATTGCGAATAATTTATCAGCCCCTCTCTCCCCATCTCCCCCTCTCGAATCCCCTAATGTCTCTATCTCTCAAACATCATTAACCAAAAAAGAACAATGACGAAGGGCCCCGAACGAGAAGAACGCAAGAAGCTGCTATCGCTTACAGCTTCTGCTGCTGCACCCTCCTATACACGCAAAAAAGCCATATCGAGCAGCCGATTTTTCAGAATCGCACCCGGCGAGAACGGATGCACTGGCGGCGTTCATCGCGCCAGCAATGCGCGCTATACACGCGAGCACTGGGAGAGATCCTGCACCGACGCTCTCCAACAGAGCTAGATATATATCCCGAAGAGCGAGAGCTGCTGGCGCGCACAGGACCGAGGGGTGAAAACCGAACGCGGGGCTGCTGCTGCTGCTGCTGCTGCTGCTGCTGCTGCTGAGCCGCAGAGAAAGAGAGAGAGAGCAAACGAGGGGAGGGCAAATGAAGGAGTAGAGAGAACGACGCTCTCTCCCGAGTGGCAAGGGGAGAAGTAGATTATTAGAAAGAGAGAGATGGAGGAAGACGAAGACGAGGAGGAAGAAGATGCGCCACGCGAGGCACGCGAGCTATAGAGGGAGGAGGACGGCAAAAGGTTGACTTTTCCTCTTGCGGAAGGAAAACGAGCAGGAGTAGAGGAGAGGAAGAGGGCGAACTTTAATGGCCGTTCGAGGGTGGCGATGCCGTGCCGCCGAGAAACGGTACATATAGGTAGGGCGGACTGGAGGAGAAGAAAGTTTCAGGGAGGCTGCTGCTGCAAAGGACTGGCTGAGGGAAAGAGAAAAAGACGGAGAGAGAGATAGGGAAGCCATCACCTGGGAAAAGTGCAGCGCAGCCGCGGGAAATAGATTTTCCAGGCAAAGTGAAGGGAAGCGAGCGAGAGCGAACCTCATCCAGCATAGAAAGATCATTGCTCGAGTTGCGGGGTTGAGAGAGAAAAAAAAATTTCGAAAGCTCTCGCATTCGAGCTTGGAGAGGTAAATCAAGCGCTGCGCTTTTGCGAATATAAATCGGGAAGAGAGAGAGAGAGAGAGAGAGGAGAGTAGCTTCGGGTATATATAATAGCTGCTTATCAAGAGGCAAAGTGGAGAGGCCAATAAAAAGCATCGACGCATTTGCCGAGATTTACCGCGAGGGACGTGCATCGAGCATCGAGAGAAAGAAAGAGCCGCGCGGCAGCGGGAAATAGCGGTGTACGGGCGTTCGCGAGCGCGCAAACCTCTCACATCTATATACATACCCACCTATATATTATATATACATAGATTTGCTGGCTGCTCGTGCACGAACCAGGAGGAAGAAGAGAAGCCGGCGTACACCAGTTGTACAGGTGCACACATATATGGAGCGCAGAGGGAGAGAGAGAGAGAGAGAGGAGGAAGAGGGGAAGGAGAGGCTGTGAAGGTTGCCTCGGTCTATCGGTCCCGAGTAGTCGCGCATAGTACAGTCGAGCTTCAGGGGAGAGAGGCTTGTACGCCCTTGAACGAGGACAGGGAACACACCCTTGCCAGCTATCGCCAACCTCTCTCTATCGCATTTCGCATAGTCGTATATAGTGGGACACTCTCTCTCTCTCTCTCTCTCTCTCTCTCTCTCTCTCTCTCTCTCTCTCTCCCTCTCTCTCCCTTCCGCATTTTCTGGGTGACGCTTGCGCTGCTCGGCTCGGCTCGGCTCGGCGTTGTTTTAGAGCTACGAGAGAGAGAGAGAGAGAGAGAGAGAGAGAAATGGGGGTGGGGGTTGCGCGCAGAGGGGCGGTGGTTTGATGGCGCACACGTGCAGCGCGCACAGCATCCCGAGAGCGTACATATAGTCGGGCCGTGCGTGCGTGCCGAGAGATAGAACGAGCGTGTGCGTGTACGTGGGAGGTTGCTGCTGCTGCTGCTGCTGCTGCTGCTGTCGCTGCGGCTGCTGTGCGTATACAGACGTGTACGTGTATCTGTGCAGGCGCGGATCAGTCAGGCTGTGTCGCGCGCGAGCGCACTCTGTCTATCTCTCTCTCTCTCTCTCTCTCTCTCACTCTCTTTGTACATTCGCGAGGGGAGAGGCGCGGATAAAGCTCGACCCGACGCGAGATCAAAGTCGCGGAAAGACGCGCGTTCGCGGAAGTGCGGCTCGTCCTCTCTGTCTTTTTCTCCTTCGCTCTGTGCCACAGTCTTGGACCGGCTTCTTTGCCTTTGTACACTCTACGTGCGCCTCGGTGGATTCGTTGGAAAATCGGTCCCTTGTCTGGTTAACGGGATGCTGCGAGGAGTGGTGAGTAATTTATTATCATTATCTGCGATCGTAACCATTATTTGTACGCTGCAAATTCGAGTGTGTAATATTATATATATACATGCGCTGAACGTATAATTTTGTTCTAAACAGGCTATTTTTACGCACTATGCTGTTGTGTTATTATTTCCATTATAAACTAAATTACAACTTTGGATTTGTAGTGTACCTAAAGAGAGTGATTTTTCTCCATTTATCAGCATGTTGCATTACTATTACAGTGAAAAGGGTGCAGCAGTAACGAGACAGCGAAACCGAGATCGCGCGACGTGGAAAAGCATCATCATCAATCGAGCGAGCGAGCCGTAGTTCACAAGGAAGAGGAAGGAAGGAGCGCGCTCGCGCGGAAACTCGAGCTCGTCTCTGCAAAAGAATACCAAAAAAAGAGAAGAAAACGCACAGAAAGAAGCCGAAGAAAAGGCTGGAAAGTAAAAAGAAAGAAAAATGAAGCGACGATGCTCGGAAAAGCCGGAGAAAAGACATCGCGAGCAAAAGGAAAGCAAGGAGCAGCGGAGATGAACTCTCTCTCTCTCTGTCTCTCTCTCGCTCTCTCTCCTCTCTTCCTTGGCCGTGCGTCCGCGCCTCCCCTGGTGCGCGTGCGCGCTCGCCGGCAGCCCCCCGTCAGTAGTAAGAGGCGCGCAGTGGAGGGGCGCGCCTCCGTCTCTCGCCCCTCTTGGCTCCATAGGTGGGAAAGTGCGAGCGGAACGGCGAGCGCCGGGTGCCGAGTGCAGAGCCAGGAAGGGTAGGGGGAGAGCAGGCGAGAGCGCGAGGCAGGCAGGGCGTCGCTGGCCGCTCATCGGCCGGAGAGGGCGCAGTGGGCCCGCGACCAGCGCGCCAACAACACGTCCTCGTTCTCTCCTCGCATCTCTCGAGCCGCAGCCGCACCAGCAGCCGCGCCGTTACAACGACCACTACTGGACTATATACATACGAGCCGGCCGGCTTTATCCGACGACGACGACGCAGATATATCGAGGGAGAGAACAGATAGAGAGAGAGAGAGGGAGAGAGAGAGAGTGCGCGTTGCACAGCCCTCGCTTCTCCTGCGCGCGCGCGAGCTGTCTCGGCCAGGCAGGAGAGCCGGAGAGAGCGCGCCTCTCTCTCTCTCTCCCCCTGAGCCCGAGCGGCAGCGTGTGCCGGACCAGCGGCGGCGCAGCCCGGATCGAATCATCTTCATTTCGGATTGATAGGCGACGAGGACACGTCATCCCACGGCCTATCTGCCTCGTACCACCGACTGTCGCTCTCCTTCTCCGTCGCGTAATCTACCTACAGCGCGCACACCTGCAGCACGCCCCCGCACGCGACGACGTTCTCCATCAAGGACACGAGATCGGAGCCATTGTATCGCTGACGTTTGCCTTTGTCGTACTGATACGCATTCTCTCTCTCTCTCTCTCTCTCTCTCTCTCTCTCTCTCTCTCTCTCTCTCTCACTCTCTCTCGCTCTCTCGCTCAGTCTGTCTCTGACGCCTGCCAGGTGAATCGGTGGATCTTTTTTTTATTGTGTACTTTTTTGTTTATGTTTTTTTAATTATCTGTTACGTTTTTATATGTGTTTTTCGTTTTCGCTTTTTATACGTTGCATGATTTTTGTTGTTGTTCATTGTTGTTGTTATTATAAGTTTTTTTTTTTAATAAGTGTGGTTGTTTGGTGTTTATCGTCAAATATAGAGTACAAATTGTAGACTCTGTTGTTCGCGTGTTACCAGGGGTGTTGCGCCGCAAGGAGCGCGCGTAGACCCCGAATTTCGTTTCAGGTGCGAGCTGAAATTATGACGATTTCGGGGGCCATTGTTTATACGGTACTCCGCTGGTGTACAAAGTTCGCACACAAACGACGCGGCCGGATCGATCTCTCGAAAGTTAACGCAATTTAGTACACGGTCCCTAGGCACTAATTTATTCGCGCGCTCTTTCTCTGTCTCTCTCTCTCTCAATTTCTCCGTGCACGTATACAACTTATACACACAACTGCTCGTCCTCGCGTGTACTTCCTCCGTCCGTCCGTGCCTCGAAGTTAACTCGCCGGCGCGCCAAGGGCGGGCTGCTAACCCTCCGCGCACGACTTCGGAGGAATCGTTTCGCCGCGCCTAAAAAAATCGACAGCTGACGCGGCGGCGACTCTCGGGCGTAATTATCGTCGAGGGGGTCGACGAACGGCCGTCCTTCCTTTATTTTTTACCTGACCGGTTTTTCTTTTCTCTCTCGTTTACGAATCGTGCGCGCAGTTGAAGTTTTTTTTTCCGGAACGGTTTTAACGACGACTCGACGTGAGGATCGTTTTTTTTCTTTAATCTTCGCGCTCGTTCGAATTTAAAATTCTATAACACTCCCGTGGCCGAATTGTCACGACCATATGGTCGATTAGGGATTTTGATAAAGGCCGTGTCGCCATCTGGTACAGAGCGACTGTACACGATTCCGTAACTTAATTTTGTACCTTTCTATTTCACTCCCCACTGACTTGATCGATCGAATTACTCGTCATAATTTGAATTTCATTTGTAAAATAAGGGACCCTTGCATACGTCACACAGTAATTTTAGGGAGTAATTAAATTATATACCCCTTATTGAAGTAGTATAGAAAAACAATAATAATTAAGTTACCTTCTTATAATACTAAAAGTTAAGTAACGATTTCTGATGCAATGCGATTAAATTCCAGCTTCATAAGTTTAAAGTTATACTTTTATCATCATGCGTGACAAACATATTAAAAATAAACACAAAATTTCAAATAACTACATAAGTTGATTTAAAATACTCTTTAATTCGTAATTTAAAAGAATTCAATATCACAGATTCTTTCAAATAAAACTAGCCCTAAATCCATCTAAACCGGAAACCGGCCACCCACGAAGATCGCTACTGCACCAAGGTCAGTGTCCGTGCGGTCAAACACTCGCAACAACGTTGAAAAAAAAATGGGCAAAGAGTTGTGTATTCGACTATTCGAGTCACCCGTTGCGCTCGCGCGGGGGCAAGGTGTTCTCCCCCCCCCCTTATTCCGCGTAAGTACATTATGGTGTGTACTGTTGTTTTATCAGTAGTGCAGGATCGCCATGGATACGAAGTATGAATAAGCCCGCGCTCGCGCGCACACGTTGCATATGTACGTGTCTACATGTATATAGAGCGCCAGCGAAGGCCCGAGGCGGCAACTGCCTAATTACCATTTAGTCATTTTCCCTCACGAAATCCGTCGCGAGCGCGCGCCTCGAACCTCCGAGTTGCCGGCGCCGTCGGGGCCCCGAGACCTCGAAACCTCGTTGAGAGAAGTTTTGTTGAATAATTTCGCGCCCCGATGCGTTCGCCCCGAATTCACACTGTGTGTGTGTCTTTTGAGGAGCTATAGTTACTCGTATTTTTGTTTTATTTATCTTTTTTTGAGTGTGTTTACTTTTTCGTTGTTATAGTTGTTTTTAGGTTCAATTTCTTTACTGAGCGTAGCAATATACATAAATCATTTTGAATTATGCAATCATATATCTACAGATAAATCAGCTACCAGTTTTTTCACCCCGACTGTCGTACATGAAACAATCATCCATTTTATCGGTGGATCTACCAAATATATAGAATAATTTATTCCTCTTACTGATTCTTTACTTAGAGAAAACCAAAATAATTTACTAATGTTAATAAAATTATTATATTAATAATTAAAAAATATTTTTTGTCTATCAGTCATGATAAACAAAATAAGTATTAAATGTTTAAAAATATTTATACCTAGATAAAATTAAATTGTTAAAAATTATTTAAAATTTGAATTCATTGAGATTAATTGCAAATAATCGTGGTTATAAATAGAATTTAAAGAAAAAATAAATAAATGCAAAGCAACTGTGTGTTAGATTTGTCGGCGTCTATTCGTTCCCTGAAACCGAGAGGTTCGTAGGATAGAGGCGAGTTATCGGTCTGTCAATATGTAATCAGCTGACGCGCGCCGCATAACGTTTTTTCACGTTCCCGAGCTATATTATTAAATACAGGTTTCATCTTTACTGGAAACTTTGAATCCTTACATTTATTTAATAGTTTTGAATAGAAAAATATTTGATTTAAACAAATAATTACTTTTTATATATAAAAAGGGTATGCAAGTTACCAACTTTGCCCTGCATCGATTATTCTGTCCCTCAGTAATCGTATTTATAAAAATTATATAATAGTTGTTAAAATAGTATGTATTATTTTTACATCGAATATAAAAATGTTATATTATGTTACACTGAGAAAACCCATATCGTAAAATATTACGATATTGATATCGTAAAATCAAAAAGTTGTATTTAAACGTTTGATGTAAAAATATATCATTTTCAAAAAAAATGTATTAAAAATTTTTAACGATATTGTTTTCTCAGTGTACATTTACTATATAGCATTATAACTTTTTAGATAAAAATATCGAGGAACATAGTAATTGAGGTACAGTAATTGATTCTCTTACCTTTGAAATTGTATTCAAACCAAATTTCATATTAAAGCTTTATAATTTATATCTTTAAAAGTAGACGCTTAAATAACTTAATTTAAAAAGTTAAATTAGAGGTTTATTATTAAAAAAATCATTTAAACTAACTTTATAATAAATTTTGTATATATAGTATAAAAATCGATTAATCCAATAAATGGATATACATTTATCGCATATCCTGTAACAAATTAATTCATGGCCTAAGTTAAAACTGCCATTATTCCATTGAATTTACCAATAAGCCCAATAGAACGTTAAAATCGATAGCAAAAGGAATATCGTCCTTTCCATTTAAAAAGGCAGAATTAAAGTCCGTTAGAAAAGCAGGCCTCGCGCGCACGACAAAAGCCCCTCGCAAATGGAGCGTCGCGCGCGTGAAATGAGCCAGCCGGAAAAGCTGCACAATGCGCACAATTCCCCCGGAAAGCCCCGGAAAAATCCTCCTTCATCGTCAGCTGTCCCCGAAAAACAGCCGCGGGCATTTAATTCTCCTGCGCGGCGCGTTGCACCTTTACACAAAGCCGCGCGGCTCTGCACAATGAGAAGGGGGGGGGGGGGGGAGGGGGGAGCGGCTGCATTTACGTGTGTTGCAGCAGCAGGTAAGGAGCCGCAGGCTCCACGGTAGCAGGGAAAAGCATCATGAATGGCCCGAAGAGAAGGTTAGAGAGAGACGGAGACGAAGCAGAAAAAATAATCGATGGAAGAGGGCGTGCCCGCGCGTGGCGCGCGCGCTAGCTAGGGGCTCTCCTCGCCGAGCCGTGTGTGTACAACACCGGCGGCGCCCGCGTGACGTCGACGACCCTCCTGCAGCGCGCATCGGCTCGCTTTCCCGGCTCTCTTCTACCTACGCACACTCCACGTGCTCGCAACTGCTCTCTCGGTCTCGCTCTCTTGGATTACGTCACGGGAGCACCTTCGCGGCCAGGACTCCGTGCGCTCTCGTGCACGAACGACCCGGCGAAGACAGACAGAAACGGAGAAAGAGAGAGAAGTACCCATTGAGATTTCGATTTTTTGCTCACCTTCCTCCTGCTGCTGCTGCTGCTACCGCTGCTGATGCCTGTCCACGAGACCTCGATGATGACTAGAGCACGCTACTCCTCGCCAGGTTAGGTATACTCTATTCTGCTCGCGCGCTTCTTTGCCTGCTGCTTGTGCCTGTGCTTTATGCTATTTGTCTTGGGAGGGCTTTTTTTCCAACCGGAGTTGAACTCTTGCTTTGACTTTCGCGAGTTTTTTATGTTAGAGGATTGCGATGGGATGCTTGCCGCGGTGGTCGTTTATGTTTAGTAATTTTGAAGGCAGTAATTTGGGATAAATAAGTCAAGCTATCGGGAAATGACAGATGGATAATATATTGTTTAAATCATAATTTAATTTATGAAATTGGCATGCTTATACATTTCATGAATTTAACTATGTAATATCTTACAATAATAGTTTCGTGATATGAACTTTGGAATTTTTTTTTATTTTTGTAACTTGAATTAGCATTGATCTTACAAGCAAATAGCACAGAGAACTACTCACAATCCGATTGTGAAAACTTCCGTTTAAATGTGATTTGAATGCATGCAGTACGTTCAGTATTTATTTATTAAAACATTTGGACAAAATTCTTATATTTTCTTCCTAAACGTTTTTAGTTTACACAAACTTTCCGGACAGCT
This sequence comes from Gastracanthus pulcherrimus, assembly GCA_949152435.1. Taxonomy (NCBI): domain Eukaryota; kingdom Metazoa; phylum Arthropoda; class Insecta; order Hymenoptera; family Pteromalidae; genus Gastracanthus; species Gastracanthus pulcherrimus. Next base: position 37,709,874 of record OX424576.1, on the reverse strand, counting down.
GAACAATAATTTTCTATTTTGTTTAATATAAATTCATTATAAACGCATCAAAAGCTTCTGCCTAAACCTGATTAATTATTTAATAATTTACATAATTTAATTGAATTCAGGAATTCTGCACATACAAGCTAAATTAATAGTAACCTCTATAAATAAATAGTCTAGCAGTCTAAATCTTTTTTATCGAGTCATCCTATCGCAATAGGTTAATTATTTTTCATATGCCCGTGTATATGAATTCAAATTGAAATATAGACGAGAGTTACATATAGCAAATCGTAAAAATCGCAATATTACAAAACACGAAAAGCTATTCCATAATAAAAAATTTCACTTTTCTAAAGCGAAAATTGTTTCATTCAAAGACTCAAAGAGTTTACAGTACACTAAAGAATTTCCGCAGTCCTTTGTCCACTAAAAGCATAATTCGAAAATCTCAGGCACTCTCATTTCTACTCAGACGAATCTGAAAAGTAACCTACATCCACCCCTATAAAACATTAAAAAAAAACTCACGCTCCTCAACAATTTCCCAAGAACCTCATCACATCTTCAAAGCCGCGCAAGACACGAATCGCCCTCGTAAATACGTGCATCGCCTCAATAACTCGATGCCTTGACGGCATAACGCGGAAATGTTTCCCCGCTCTTGCTTTGTTTTTCTCATAGTCTTCGTTGTATTTCTCAGTCTCATCTCGAGTATAGCACTCTTCTTTCTTACGAAACAACTTATAATTAGCCTATCTCTGCTGCCACGCCCGATTACACACTACTCCCCTCAATTTGATTCCGGAGATGCGCCGGCGACGCGCCGCACATCCAGATCTCTCCCCCTCTCTCGTTCTCTCTCTCTCTCTCTCTCTCTCCCTCTCTCTCTCTCACTCTTTCTTCACCACCCTCCGCGACATTTTCGCCAATCCAATCCCTTCTCGCCCTCTCTCGCTTCGTTTGGAGTGCGTTTATTGTCTCTTACGCGCGCGTGTATACGCAGGACACTATGATGCTCGCGGTCTGTCGTGATCGATTTGGGAGCGTGTCGAGGAGTGAGCATTCGGATGACACGTTATCTCGTGCTTTGTGGATATATTGTTGGAAATGTTTTGGCTTTGTGACACGGTTGTTTAGTTACTAATGTTGAAATTGATGAAAAAAAATAGTGGTTCGTGACTTTAGTCCACTTCTAAAGCTATTATTTATAATAATAATAAATTTTATACCGTATTATAGCTATTTGTATTTATTTCATCATTTGATTTGTATGAAATGGGGAAAAAAGCATTTATAATAACTCGTTGAAAAGTATCACTCCTCGTGATTTATAATTATCAATCGTATATGAATGGTAAAAGCTGTATAATTCGCTCGAAGATGTAATTGTTAAATTATCCTGTGACTCGTCCATGAATAAAATTTTATTCAAAATAGCCAGCCGATTTTAATGGGTTCCAAGTGTCACTCGGAATATGAAATAAAAAATTTTCCCATCGGGATGCCTGATACTGAATAATTAAATTTCAATCGGAATAGCCGACGAGACTCAGCTGCTTTCTCTCTCTCTCTCTATCTCTCTTTTTCTCTCTTTCGTCTCCATCAAACGAAATGCAAATACGAGCTTTGCGGGATTTAACTAATGTCGAATTAAATTCTCAGCAGCGTGAAGCCAGCAGCGGCGCTTTTAATCGTCTACTCCCCGCCCCTCTAGAGTTCGCTCACGCTCTCTATCTATCTCTTGCTCTCTCTCTCTCTCTTTCTCTCTCTCTCTCTCTCTTTCGCTTCCACCGCCCCCTTTTTCCGCATCCCTCGGGCTAACCCTGACCCACAGCTCGTTCGTTCGAGGGAATTTCTCTCTTCTCTTCCCATACTATGTCTGTCCCTCCCCTTTCACCCCCTCGCCCATCCCCTTCTCTCTCTTATCTTCATATTTTACAGACTTTCTCTCCACCACTGCATATACATCTCCTTTTTCCCAATCTCTCATCAATCTCTTTCAGCCACATTTGTTTTTCCAACTCTATTCCGCTAATTTATCGTCTGCGAGTCAGCCTTTAATCTTTTTATATCTCTTTTACACACTTTTTCATCTTCCAAAGTCGTGTTCATTGGATTAACTAAACTCTAGCATGAATAATAAGATACTACTGCAAAACGACAACATTGTAAAAACACTCGATCATTTTCACATCCGCAGTCCAACAATCGGTCCACTCATCCGCCATTATTTTATCCACTCAATCCTTTTATTCTCCCTGCTCTTTTATTCCTCCAAAATGACTCTCCCAGTGCATCCTTCGATCGATCATTCACCTCCAACTCTCGCTCTCCGAATCCTACAAAAGTGCAGCAGCAGCAGCCAACAAATTCGGCCAACATTGGCCCCGCGCATTTTCGAGAGCAGGCGCACCCCCATCTCTCTCCTTTTCGCTCCCTTTCATTCTCTCGGTTCTTTCATTCGCTCACCTCTCTCTCTCTCTTTCGATTACTCTCGTCCATCTCTCTCTTAATTTTGCGCCGACGACGCGCTCCGCTCTCTCCCCCTTCGATCTGCCATACGCAATTGGCATCGGCGATGCCCGCAGCAGCAGCAGCAGCAGTCGCGTGGTGAATACGCGCGGTGGTTGCCCTCGGGCGCTGCACGCTGCAAGCGCACACACAGAGAGAGAGCCCCCTTTTTAAATCTACCCACAGCTAACAGCACGCGCTTGGTTCGGTCCGACAGCATCGGTATAGTGCGGATCTGTCCGCGTGCGCGCATGTATAATGCACGCCCTCCCCTGCAAAAGTCACCCCTCGCCGGCTAGACGCTGCGCCGAGCGAGCACGGCCCGTGCCGCTGCCCTTACTTTGAATAAATATTGTCCTTTTTTTATTCTTCCTTCTTCCTCTGGCTGGCCGACGTCCGCGTTGTTGTTGCTTTTTTTACTCGGGATTTATAAGCCGGCCGTCGGTCGCGTCATTAATGTTATATCCTTTTGTAGCTTTGATTATTATATTCGCTGTTTTCGTTTATACTTATGGGATCGGGATTTGTAGATGGATGATTTAGAATTTAAGAGGATGTGGACTGTGCGGGGTTAATGTATTCTGAAATTTTTAACAATGCGTGATATTAAAAACTATTTGCCACTTATCAAAACTTAATAGAAAAATAAATAAAAAATTAATTTATATCATAAATTACAGCATAATTTCATTTGCAAATTATAATTACAATTTTTTTAATAATAGGCTAATACTTCTATCCAATAGCCTTTTCTTTTATTAATAATTTCTGTTTTGATTTGCTGGAATATTTAAGTCACTACGCGCGTGACCTCGGTACAATCCCTTCGAAGTTACGGGCTAGTGAACACATCCAAACACGAATATCCTTTTTGATGTGGTCGAAAAAACTTGCTCACAATATTCCCACCTTGTTAAAAATCATATCAATTATTATATAACGCATTTTTCCAGACCAACGTCAATCCTTTATTCATCGATTTCATATTGCCGGCAAGGGGTAGCAAACGACTCGCAAGATAAAAAAAATCCGGTCGAAATAAAAAAATGAATAGACTCCCATTACAGCCAGCCATTACCGGGCATCAGCGAGCAAATCCTGCATCTCCCGCCAAGTCCACGTCGCGCCAACCCGGAAGACGTTACACCATCCAAAAAGAAATCCACCGACTTGCCGACGATAAAAGCCCCAAAAAAAAAGATCCACGCGCACACGTCAATATAATAAAGGACAACGATAAAAATAACGAGGACGATATAGCCGATGATAATAATAACAACGCGAAATCGGGCTCGTTGGACCGAGCGCGCGTTTTCGGCGGCTCCGGCGCGGGCGCATATGTTCCGGCCCGGCGAAACGAGAAAGCCAGATAGAGAGAGAAAGAAGGGTGCGCGCGAGAGAATGAGAAAGAGAAAGAGAAAGAGAAAGAGCTCACGCATATACATACGCGGGGCGGTCTGGTTCTCGATCATGCGAAATATCTACGCGCGCTCGGCTCTTACAATGGGGGCGAGCGGGCCGACGTCAGCTGCTCCCCCGGGCCCCCCGAGCTGCTCGGGGGTGCTGCCGCCGCTCCACACGCGCACACACACATACACACACCCTCCACGGCTGAAATAGAAGCAATAAGTTATACGCGCGCGCGCGCCTCGCTTCGCCTCTCCCCACCCCCTTGTATATTCTTCTCTCTCGGTCTCCCCCTACCCCTACCACCGCCACTTCCACCACCACCACTACCGCTACTCTTGGGGCTCTCCTTGTATGCGTCCGTGTGAATGCGATACACGTCGTTAGGACACGCGTGTGTCGATCAGTCGTTCCGTCGAGATGCATCGGGTCGCACGCGCGCTCTCGCTCGTTCTCTCTTTCATTCTTCTTTGGACCGTGTTGTACGCTCGTTACGCATTATATTGTATAGTATGCGTGTGCGCGCGTATGGATATTGTGTGCAGTGTTGTACTTTTGCACGCGCGCGCGAGCGCAGATAGAGAGAGAGAGAGAGGCTGAATTGAAGTTCGTGCGGCGGGTCGCGCGCTCGTTCAACTTGTTCGCGCGGCTATTGTATATAGTTGTACGGTTGCGTATGGTTACGCCGTTGTGCAGGCTGTTCGGAGTTTCAGTGCTTAATTGGATTTCTTTTTTTAATTTTGATTTTGAAGCAGTTTTGTTTGATTTATTATATTTTTGTTTGCTTATCCCAAGTTGGAAGTGTACTTTGTTTAAAGGATGAATTTTATAGTGAGTATATAAGTGTCCAGTTTTTTTACTTGTTTTTTATTTTTAATGAATTTATTGGAATTTTTAATGTTAAATGAATTGTGCTATAGTGATATAGCAAGTTCAATTTATTCATTCAAATGTCTCATCGCTTAGGCTTTTTATTTGTTAAGTTCGTCACATTTTTTGTAAATCCTAAGGAACTACGGTCCATAACACACTTTAACTTTCTATAACTGTTATTTTCCTGTGCTGTTTTGTAAATAGTTAGTATTCCATTTTTTATTTTACTTTTCTTTTTCTTTTTGCTGTTAAAAATGCAGTTAAAAGGGACGTATTAAAAACATTTATTCTTTTTATACTTACTTTAAAAATATCGTAATTTATCTTGATTAAATGTGTGTAAACTTTCTTGACTAAAAGGTACCTTGAAAAGAATATTGGAACAAATGGAAATGGCGGTAAAAAGTTTAAATTGACAAACGATCAAAGCATGTTTATTAAAATATTTGAAATGTAATTTAGTTAATCTTATTCTGCATTTTGATTCCTGCTTAAAGTGCTTACTTTTAGTGTTATTATAATTATTTAACAAGTATAAGAGAAGTAGATGTCTTCAAGATGTGAGACGCGATAATTCTGATTGGATTTTCAACGAGAAGATAAAGACGAAGAATGAAATATGAAGTCAGAAGAGATCCTGCGGATGTGAGTCTATGCTCCTTGCGTTCACTGCGGGCTTCCATGTGCCAAGTTTTAAAAATTCATAAGGCACGCGGTGAATGCCAAGAGCGGACCAAGTACAACGAATATCTACTTTGCAACTCTTCATGTGATATATTATCAAGATTTTTCGTCACCTTCGTAAGAAATATTTTGTTTGAATTGATAATTTTATAAAAAAAAAAAAGATAATAGAAAAGGTTAGTGCGTTTTTGAAGAATTGATTTCCTACCGCCAAATTTTTGCTATACCTGCACGCAATTATGCCCTTCGAATAATTTTGTTCATATTATACCACTTATGTAGTTGTAAATAAAATTGCTTATTAAAAAACAGTTTGTTGAAGACCTGCTCTTTTTCCCTTACTTCAGACTCCGATCCAACCTTGTTTAATGTAGATAGTGTTGGAGTATTCACTCATGCCGTACGTACATGCTGAAAGTGATTTTGCTCAAATTTTATTTAAAGTTCGGAAAAGTATAAATAATGAAATTATCTTAATCAAGTAACACTTGTATTGTGCTATTGTAAAAAATATAGTTTAAACAATTTTCAATTCTCTTTTATCGATTAATTCAATTTTTAAATTTAACATTTTATACTTGTACAGATTTTACACATAGTCATTAACAGTAATTTTTTTCTTGGTTTAAAATTCAAAGCACTTGTAAGAAGCTCTCATAGTGTGTTAAAAATGTGATCTTTGAAAAATTAAACTTTCTTAATTTGTATATGGATTGAATTTTTTGACGAATAATTGAAACTGACAAAGTTAGTATACAATACACTCACTGAATTAAAGTAAGAAAACCATTTAATTGTTGAAAAATTGAATTTATTTGATTCAAACCATTTTGGTAAAATATCAATAAAATAACTATGGTTGGAAGTTTCTCTTTGCAGAGGATTTTTATGTGAAAACGTTAGTCATATATATTATATTATCGTTTAACAAATTAACAGTTTTTTAATTTTTGTCTGTTAGGTACTTATGATTAATTTTAATGTCTTATTGTAAATTTACTTTCTATAAATTTATTTAGTACAAAATAATTACCATTGAGCCAATAGAAAAGTTTACTGAATAGTATTAAAAATTTTGGGTGAAGAAAATAGATAAGTGTATTAAAAACTATCTTCGAACAGCGTTTAAAATAAAATAACGTGAGAATAGCATGAAGTAGATTTGAAATTTAAACGTCTTTAATAATGTAAATAAAATATAGTAATAGAAAACATAAAATATTTTATTATAAAGAAATTGTTGTGCTTCATCGGCTGTCAGTTAAAATTAACAATATAATTGAGAAAACTACAATAGTTTTATTTTTAGTATATAAAATTAATAACATGTATTTTACAAATGTAAAGTAAAATAACTATTTGCTTATAATGTTATAAATAAATACTTTGATTCCACAATTTTTTTGTAGTAATGGCTTTAAGCAGGTACAATACGCTGTAAATAGCTTCGCATATCTTACTCAAAGCATGATCTGACTTTCATTCTTATTGCATAAATTGAAATCCTTTATTCCCGTTATAGCCTTCGATCTACTCCCTGAATTGGCTGAGCTACTTGGAGTTCTATTAGTGATTTAGGTACACCCCTTTTCCGATAAAATCCACGTATTAAAACTTTTTATTAAATTTACCCGTCCTGCTTTCTCTTTTAGTTATTTTTCTAAACTTCCTGTTTCCATTTATTAAGTATTGTTGTTTTTTATATAAGAAATGAAGAGGATATTTGAGTGTAACAAGCGGAATTCTTTGTGAATTATTTAAGAAAAATCAATAAAAGTCATTGGCATCAATGTTTTTCCTACATATTCACTATAACACTTCAAAAACTTAATCATTTTTTTAATTGAATATTTAATTAAAATTATCTACAAAGGAGCAGTTCAAAGTAATGTATAAGAAAACATGATTAATTCATGGCTTCCATAAGTTGACCTGCTCATCTACAACAAAAATTTTTTCTTCATTAATACCAGTTTAGCTATTAAAATGAAAGAAAAGCGTTGTAAATTTAAAAATTGACAGCCTTTTGAAAAGTGGATTTCTATTTTTATATTTTGTAATCTCTAAAGGGTTGCGAAAACGGGAAAAATAAATATTTTAACGTAATTCTGGTAGACACGACAGTCAAACGGAATAGGCAAAATCACGGGAGAATAGATATCTTCATACATGATTTCAAAATCGGCAGCTTCTAATAATTTTCATTAAAGAATCGTTATTAAATATGTCTTGCTAAACTTACTGCTGATGTCAATATTTTTCGATATTACGAAACTATTCTAGTAAAAAATTTTCCGATCTGACAAATATATAATTTTGTAAAATATATCTCTGATTATTTTGGAAATCTCATTACAATACAATTACAATAACAGAAGTATAATTCTTATCTAAATAATTTTTAATTACAATTTATTTATTTTTTACAAGAGAGATACTTAAACATATTTGCACTTTTGTAATCTTGGATAGTATAATGACATATAAAATCGACGCCATATAATAAAGCACAAAATTTCAATGAAAACAATAATTCTTTTTTAACTCTTCAAATTCAACGTTATAAATTATAAATGCATAATAAAAGGTTTTTATATGTATTGGTAATCGACCATATTTAATTTTGGCTCCAGTCGTTTCAAATATCTTAATAAACAGCTACAAATATTTATAAAACAGGAATAATTTATCACAGTAATTGTTAGAAGCATATCTTTTGACATTATTTTGATAATTCTCCAACGACAAGAAAATGTATAATATCTAATCTTATAAACCTTCATATATTTTTATTCTCGGAATTACTTTAATTTTTCCTTCGACTATAGAACCTCTCTTATTTTAACAAACGCATGCACAGTATGACGATCATGCACTCTACATCTGCATCAAGCTTTTAGAAAAAAAAAGCTGAAGTTTTTTATCCGACAATAATACTAATCTATGTTAATAATTTATGTTACAATGTTGATCTATTTATGGAAGAACTAAGATATAAAATTTTTCTTTTCTATATTAAATCTTTCATTGACGGATATAAAAATATAACTAATATAATTGTTTAACTAACTCTGTCTCTTTATATTTACCGATAACGTTAGATATCATGCTTATATATTTATGCAATACCTCATAAAGTTGGCCGTTTTCTGACGGTTAAACATGTTTGATTACTCAAAAACTTGGACGTAATTAAGTAGTACGACAATGGTGTTATCTTACTGTCGGCTGTCAGATAACATCCGATTTGACGTGAATTTGCTCTTCTACAAACGATGATGATTATTGTCCAAGTAAACATTTTTTACTTAATCATTATAAATTTCGATTACTATTATTTAGTATCTGAAGATTTTAAATGGCAATTTATAGCAAAATTAAGTGTAAACTCTTTTGGTCATTTTATTTATCCGAAAAAATCCTTAAAGCTAAAAATCTATTTGGTGCTAATCAATTTGGCATCTCAGGCATATTGACTTTTTAAGAAGAGGTTGCTGAAAAGTATTACACTAAAAATGCAATCCACTTTTCTTGGATTATGTTTCAATAATAACAATAATAATAATGATAATAATAATAATAATAATAATAATAACAATAATAATAATAACGTTCGTGTTTATGTAATAAAACATAACTTTCGATATTATCATTTCGAAAAAAATAACATCCTATAATCAAAGCTGCCTTCGTTTATAACGCAGCAGGTGACAACGCCCTTTCTTTCTGATGCAACGTCTATACTTTTATATGATCGAAACATAAAACGACGACAGACAAAAAATCTACAAAAGTCTAAATAATACAGAATTAGTCAACGTGAAAATAACCAATTCGAAGCCCACAGAGGCGTTAAAATAGCTTCATACAGAGAATACAGAACGACGAAAATCGTACAATGAAACGTATTATTACACAATGTATATATATGTATTCGTTCTCTTTGTGCAGGTTGGCGGTGCTGCAGCGAGCCGGCCGGCCGGTTCTCTCCTCCCCCTTCCTCCCTCTTCCTCTCTCTCTCTCTCTCTCTCTCTCTCCCTCTGTCTCTTCCTGTAGATCCCTCTGTACTCTCCCGTGCACAGGTTTTAAAGCCGGCTTTGGCAACGCGCGAAAATTGGGGAATCCCCGGGAATTCGCGCAAAACGAGGGCTTGTATCGACCGAGCGAGCGAATAACAGAGACAGTCGCATGGACCGGCAAGTGCGTGAGCGCGCGCGCGAGAGCGAGAGAGAGAGAGAGAGAGAGAGAGAGAGAGACTGAGCAGGAGTGCAGAAGGGGTGGAAAAGCACGAGAGAAGGAACGTAGCGGGAAGGAAGGAAGGAAGGAAGGGGGGCCAGAGGTCGGAGGGTTTAAGGGTGGACGTTCGTTGCCTGGCAACCCTCTCACTGCCAGTCGCTACGCGAGCGCGGGGGAGCAGCGGCAGCGGCATCCTCTCCCTCTCTCTCTATCTATCTCTCTCTTGCTCTGCACTGGCTGCTGGCGGGTACGGCTGGACCGGTGCGGTGCGCGATGCCGCTTCGGCTGCTGCCTGCCAGCCTCAGCCGCGCTGCTACGCCCTCCTACATTATTCAAGCCCGATGCTCAACCACTGTCCCTTCTTCGCTCCTGACTTCTTCTACGTCGTACTCGTCTTCTCTTCTACCTTTCCTTTTTTATTTTCCTCCGTCTTCCTCTTCTATATTCTTTTTGCGCGAGTCCGCGCAGTTTCGCGTTTTCCCTAGCTACTGCGAGCGGCATTGCATAGCTAGCTGTTCTGCCCTTGTATAATAAGTAGTATACGAGATATCGTGTTTTTTCCTGTGTTACGTGCATTTGTTTGGAGTTCGATGTTGTTTCTTTTTTTTTAAATATGGTTTAGTTAGTAGACATGAAATGATTCATGAGAAAATTTACTTCAAGAAATTGCTATACTTACAGTATTTTAATAAAAAAATATTCTTTTAAGTAAAGTATATTTCACATGTATATTTTTATCGTGTAAAATACTTAAGGATGTGGCCCACTCGAGAATTGTAAAAAATTACGAAAAAATCTATTTTAAAATTTTGCTATATATCGATTCCATATACATTTATAATAATATATATACTGTTCATATTTATTATTCTACACACGTATCTATATATGCTTTCGGGAAATGCATGCCTATATTCGGTAGATAACTTACTAAAATCACGATTACTGTTGCGAAAGACTAAATTAGAAATATATAGAAAAATCAGTATGCCAGTACTTCTACTATACGGATGCGAAACTTGGGCGTTACCAAAAAACGGAAAGAAAATAGATTTAGAGTATCTGAGAATACAGTCCTTAGAAATATATTTGGGGGTAAAATAGATGAGATTACTAGAGAATGGAGATTTTTACATTTTTACATACGGGAAGCCAAATATTACAAGAGTGATTAAATCCCGAAGGTTAGGGTGGGCTGGGCATGTAACTAGGATGGGTAACGAAAGAGCAGCGCTTAGAGTGCTCGTAGGGAAGCCGTCAGGAGCAAGAACCCAGGTAGACCGAGACGAAGGTGGGAGGACAATATTAAAATGGACTTATGAGAAATAGGATGTTATGAGAAGGATTGGATGCCACTCGCAAATAATAGATAAAGATGGCGTGACTGTGTGAACAAGGCTATGGACTACACAGCCGCGAATAGCTAGTCTCAACAAATAGTTATGATAGTTATGGTGATGATGCAAGCATGCCTACAGCCGACATAAAGACTATGTGATAGCTGTTGCCCTGCGGGTACTATTGCTGCTTACGATTACTAATTGACCTTTATAATAATAATAAATAAATTACCGATCAGACTTCAAAATGTTCCAGGCGACGAAATATGCAACAAATCCATTTGAATTTTTTTGTAGTTGTTCTTTAAAACAATACCAATACATTTGTAGTACAGTTTTAGAAATTAATATATTTAGAAATAATATGAATATTTATACATTAAAATTAATGAAAAAACACTGAAAAAATGTTTTTTTTTTAAATGCCGTATCTAACACACGTAACACGTGCTAACAAGTGTAACTTTTGTTATCATTCTTCTAAAGCAATTCGACACCATAAATATCTTTATTACGTATATTATAATTAAAATATTCAAGGGAAATTGTCACCATCGAATCCTTCATCGCCTGGACTATGTTGAATATCTTCATTTTTTTAACCATTTTTAACGAATTTTGAGGTATATCTCAGATTTTAAGGAGACTTTTGAGGTCTTTCTGAGCTCTTTTTCTTAGTTTTTGTATATAATACATGCTGCTAAATTTCCGAAAGCTTTGGCGTTAATGAACAGAAAATAGGTTCTCGACTGAGCCCCATCCTTAAAACTTTTCAAAATTACCATATAAGTATAACATTGTATTTGTCAAAACTGTGTATTTTATATCATGGACATAAGACCACAAAACATATTTCTATGATATTATCTAACAAATGTTTCTTGCACCATTACAATAAAACCTCCTTTATAAGGACGTAAAATTTTGAGTCTCAGTCTCTGGAAAACAGATGTAGATCAGTTTTTGAAAGGTGGGTTTTGGCGGTCAAAAATAATGTCTAGTACCCATTTTAGTTTTGTCCAACCCTTATTATTATGATATTCGTTTTACTCCAAATATGCATTATTATAGTAAAAAATAGTATATTTATTTCTGAGTAAATTTCAGAAATTTCTTATGTTAGAAGGATGATTGAAAAGTTAAATTTATCTCTTTTGATATCATTAATTTTTTATACATTTAAAGTCACTATCTTCAATTGTTAATAACGTTTCAAATTGATATTGTAAAGAGTGGTATCTTTATTTCTGACTACAGTTCAGCAATTTCTTATGTTAGAAGGATGATTGAAAAGATAAATTATCTCTTTTGATATCATTAATATTTATACATTTTAAGTCACTTTTTATTATATCATGGTTAATTTATTTAGCATAAAAACTCGCAAAATAAAACTATTAGATAACGCTATGGGTGCTGAACATCATTTTTTGGTACCAGAAATTATCTACCCAAACATAATATAGCTCTATATCTATTTCCCTTAGGGTGTGCATTGTACCGTTTCCTTGTAAGTATATTTACTAATAGTAGTATTATTCATTAAAAATAACAAATTGCATAAGACAAATTGTTATAAAAAATTGATAAAATACCTTTTATAAAAATTTGATAAAATATGTTTTACAATTATCAGTATTTATTATAATATATATAATTTTGTTTAAATTAATATTTTATCCGACTCGAGATAAATGGTTAGATGATATGGTTCAGAGACTAATTAATATAATTATTCTTAAATTCTTTTTGATTAAAAAACTTGAATCAAGGACTTTTGCAGTCTTTGATGCATTAAGGGGGCAGGCCTGGGTTAAACACAAAAAAAGGCTTTTTTCACGAGTCCAGAACACTTTTTATGTTTAAAATAAATCATTCTGAAAATTTTTATGCAATCATAACATTTTAATATCTTTAATTTTATCGTTATAAAACTTCAAAATGTAGACCCTACACTTCACAATAAATCATTATTTTCAATAGCATATTTACTAAAGGGACTTTGATCGTCACACAATTCGAGCTGACATGATTTTTCGCACGGCAATCAGTACTTAAAAACACCTTTACGCACAGCTAACGGTGTGTAAAAGACTTTTGCGCACGGCTAACAATGCGTAAAAGTTTTCGAACTTACTTTACACTAGATACAGGCATCAGAAGTACTTTTACGTACCGATTTTACGCACAGAATTGCAAAATAGTATATTAAGCTACAAGGGCGTAAACGTACTTTTTCGCACGAGTCAACCGCGACGAGTGTGTGAAAGGCAACTTTACGCACGAGTCGCCACTTACCAGTGTTAAAAAGTCTTTTGCACATTGCTGACCGTGCGCAAAAACTTTACGCACTGCTTCCCATGCGAAAAAGAAGTTTTTCGTGGAAGCGATGTATAAAGTTGTTTCTGCTCGGGTAGCTGTGTGCACAAGGATTTTTCGCACTACTAAGTGGCGACGAGTTTGTAAGTTGCCTTCACACACGAGTCTGCGGGGACGAGTGTGAAAACGTTACGCCCGTGTGGCTTACCATATTTTTTGCAATTGCTGTGCGGAAAATTGTTTAAGTCAATGGATACAGCCCTTAGCGAAAGTTAAAATCTCGATTTATTTCACGTTTCCGAAATATTGTACTGAAATCCCTCGCACTTTAATAAAGTATGTTGCAATTCGACGGATAATGAGAGCGTGAGTGATGCATGTTAAGTTGGAAGAGAGGTAGGGCGTGGGGCGTGGGGCGTGGGACGCGGGGGGAGGGGGGTGGGGGTCGGGGGGGCGAAGCCCCCCCCAGAATAAGAAAACACCAGAAAATAAAAAAATTATAAAAAATAAACTAGAAAATAAATAAATTAAAAGTTTTTTTTATCGTTGCACTTTTTATATCTAAATATAAAAAATGATTTACAAAAATATAACATTTTACAAATTTATTAACACTTAAAAAAGAAATAAAACAAAAGCTATTTTATTAATTGATTTAAAATAACATTCATATTTGTTATTCTATGAATATGTGTAAAGTCAATAATTATACACGGTTCACTTGAATCTGACGTTTTCGTAGTTACATTTTACCACCGTTCAATTAAAGTTTTTGATAAGACGTTGCTGGCTGTACAATCACATCTTGTCTCATTGAGAATAACATCTGATTTGATCACATGTTTTTAATAAGTACAACCTACAATCATACAAATTTTGTATTTATTAATAATTTGAAGAATTGGTTTATTATGCTATGATAATATGATATTTTTATATAAACAATTTACTCTGTGATAATATCTGTGATAGCTTGTATTTTAATAATTTAAATGTTTTATTTATGTTCAATATTTTGTTATAAATTGCTTACCTTCTATCGAATTGTGTGAGGCATCTTTTGAATATTTGTTGATGTCAGATATTCCTACTGAATTGAACAATTATCTAGTTGAATGTTTATACTGGGTTTACTTGATGTTGATTCATTCGGAGTTACATTTTCACTACTGTTTAATTTAAGTTTTTTTAAAACATTACTGGCTGTGTTATCACAACTTGTTTCATTAACAATAGCATCTGTGATTTGATCACATATTTTTCGTTTGTTCGCTATTGAGTCTTCAATATAGCCTTCAGCTACTTGAGATGATTTCCATCCGCCATGCCTTTTCAAATCAGTCATTGAAGCACCAGCATCGGCTAATAAAGTAGCTGAAGAACGCCTTAAGGCGTGGCCAGTGTAAAGTTCTGGTTGAGGTAGTCTAAGCCATTGTGCAATCAGTGAGGGAATTGTACCTATTTTGTTTACTCCAATAATCTGACAAGTGCATTTTCCTTTCTGATAATTCAAGAAAAAATTGTTGTGTCGTACATTAATTCGCAACTTTGCCAGTGTGTAAATTTTTTTTTTAATTCGGCAGTAGTGTGCAAATGATTCTTTTTTCATAGCTGCTGAGGTGGTAAAGGTTTTATTGCACAATTAATAGTGTGAAAATGATTTTTCGCACGGTAAAACTTTTGGAACTTACTTTACGCACTAGATACAGGCATCAGAAGTACTTTTACGTACCGATTTTACGCACAGAATTGCAAAAAATATACTTTAAGCCCATTAGTATCGTATGTGTCGTGGACGATATATTAATTTTTGTCGGTTTATATAAATATATCCATCAGATCGAAATGGACCATTTCCGATACTGTAATCGTAGCCTAAACCATATTTGAAATCCTTTAGTTAAGGGCTAAAACGGATTTCTAAATGATTTTTCGAAGTCTTTAATTAACATGCCCTTAAATTTGACGGGTTAATAAATCATTTTACTCCTGTTATAGCTCTAAATCTTGCTTCAAGCTAGCAACGATAGAGTCGGTCAAGCCCCATTGCATCAAATCTCATCCAAAAAGAGTTTGCCATACGTTTTGGTTCTATCGGATGGCCCATATGAATTTATTTATCGATAATATATTGTTTGAAATAACGGTCTTCATGCGTGCGTGCGTGTGTCGTATGTATACATGTGTATGTGTGTATGTGTATGTGCATGATTTATCTAAAACTAGAGATGTAGCTTACATAAACTTGACAACAAAGTTACTTCTAGAAATAAGGATACCCACGGATGCGTAGTAAGTCAGGGGATTCAGGGGTACGTATAGAACTGACTATTGTTTAGAGTTTCTCCAAATATGAACATTAAAAAAGCCGCTGACAATTCATTTGCACGTAGCTTCCTTAAACTAAATTAATGGTTTCAATATGAAATTGTTTGCTCTTATAAATTAATTTTAAACTAGCTACATATACTCGCTCGCTCACGTTCGCTCGTACGGTTTAAAAGTATAGTAGCAAAGTAAAACTACGAGATCTTTGTATGTATTTAAAAAGGTTATTTACATAAAAAAGTAGATATAATTTTATTATATATTATATCGGTGTAATACTTATATTATTTTTATATTATTATATAATCGGAGAATTACACTATCAACCCTGTGGAACGCAGAGAGTAAACTTTTAAATTAGAAGTCATTTTACAGTTTATAATAATAGCACATAATAAACATTACATCTATTATTATGCGTACCGTATTTACATCATCACACATCGCCCATTAGCCATCACCCATTACCCAACAACCGTCGCCCATCAACCAACAACCATCGAGCGTCACCCATCAACCATCAATTATCAACCTTAGCCCATCGCCCATCAGCCATCGTCCATCAAACATTACACATCAACCATCAATCATCAACCAACAACCGTCACCCATTAACCATCAAATATTAACCATCGCCCATCAACCATCACCCATCAATCATCGACCATGAACCATCGCCCACCAACCATCGTAATAATCCAAATAAATTATAAATTATAAATCATAAATACATTATAAATTATAAATACATTATAAATTATAAGTACATTATAAATTATAAATTATAAATAACTTATAAATTATAAATTATAAATAAATTATAAATTATAAATTATAAATAAGTTATAAATAAATTATAAATAAATTATAAATTATAAACAAGTTATAAATAAACTATAAATAAGTTATAAATAAATTATAAATAAGTTATAAATAAATTATAAAATATAAATAAATTATAAAATATAAATAAATTATAAATTATAAATAAGTTATAAATAAATTATAAATAAGTTATAAATAAATTATAAATAAGTTATAAATTATAAATAAATTATAAATTATAAATAAATTATAAATTATAAACAAGTTATAAATAAACTATAAATAAGTTATAAATAAATTATAAATAAGTTATAAATAAATTATAAAATATAAATAAATTATAAAATATAAATAAATTATAAATTATAAATAAGTTATAAATAAATTATAAATAAGTTATAAATAAATTATAAATAAGTTATAAATAAATTATAAATAAGTTATAAATAAATTATAAATAAGTTATAAATAAATTATAAATAAGTTATAAATAAATTATAAATAAGTTATAAATAAATTATAAATAAGTTATAAATAAATTATAAATAAGTTATAAATAAATTATAAATAAGTTATAAATAAATTATAAATAAGTTATAAATAAATTATAAATAAGTTATAAATAAATTATAAATAAGTTATAAAGAAATTATAAATAAATAACAAATATTAAATCAATTATAAGTTATATATAAATTACAAATTACAAATAAATTATACATTATAAATAAATTACAAATTATAAATAAATTATAAATTATAAATAAATTACTAATTTTAAAAAAATTATAAATTATAAATTAATTACAAATTATAAATAAATTACTAATTTTAAAAAAATTATAAATTATAAATTAATTATAAATTATAAATAAATTATACATTATAAATAAATTATAAATCATAAATACATTATAAATTATAAATACATTATAAATTATAAGTACATTATAAATTATAAATTATAAATAACTTATAAATTATAAATTATAAATAAATTATAAATTATAAATAACTTATAAATTATAAATTATAAATAAATTATAAATTATAAATTATAAATAAGTTATAAATAAATTATAAATAAATTATAAATTATAAACAAGTTATAAATAAATTAGCCATCACCCATTACCCAACAACCGTCGCCCATCAACCAACAACCATCGAGCGTCACCCATCAACCATCAATTATCAACCTTAGCCCATCGCCCATCAGCCATCGTCCATCAAACATTACACATCAACCATCAATCATCAACCAACAACCGTCACCCATTAACCATCAAATATTAACCATCGCCCATCAACCATCACCCATCAATCATCGACCATGAACCATCGCCCACCAACCATCGTAATAATCCAAATAAATTATAAATTATAAATCATAAATACATTATAAATTATAAATACATTATAAATTATAAGTACATTATAAATTATAAATTATAAATAACTTATAAATTATAAATTATAAATAAATTATAAATTATAAATTATAAATAAGTTATAAATAAATTATAAATAAATTATAAATTATAAACAAGTTATAAATAAACTATAAATAAGTTATAAATAAATTATAAATAAGTTATAAATAAATTATAAAATATAAATAAATTATAAAATATAAATAAATTATAAATTATAAATAAGTTATAAATAAATTATAAATAAGTTATAAATAAATTATAAATAAGTTATAAATTATAAATAAATTATAAATTATAAATAAATTATAAATTATAAATTATAAATTATAAATTATAAATAAGTTATAAATAAATTATAAATAAATTATAAATTATAAACAAGTTATAAATAAACTATAAATAAGTTATAAATAAATTATAAATAAGTTATAAATAAATTATAAAATATAAATAAATTATAAAATATAAATAAATTATAAATTATAAATAAGTTATAAATAAATTATAAATAAGTTATAAATAAATTATAAATAAGTTATAAATAAATTATAAATAAGTTATAAATAAATTATAAATAAGTTATAAATAAATTATAAATAAGTTATAAATAAATTATAAATAAGTTATAAATAAATTATAAATAAGTTATAAATAAATTATAAATAAGTTATAAAGAAATTATAAATAAATAACAAATATTAAATCAATTATAAGTTATATATAAATTACAAATTACAAATAAATTATACATTATAAATAAATTACAAATTATAAATAAATTATAAATTATAAATAAATTACTAATTTTAAAAAAATTATAAATTATAAATTAATTACAAATTATAAATAAATTACTAATTTTAAAAAAATTATAAATTATAAATTAATTATAAATTATAAATAAATTATACATTATAAATAAATTATAAATCATAAATACATTATAAATTATAAATACATTATAAATTATAAGTACATTATAAATTATAAATTATAAATAACTTATAAATTATAAATTATAAATAAATTATAAATTATAAATAACTTATAAATTATAAATTATAAATAAATTATAAATTATAAATTATAAATAAGTTATAAATAAATTATAAATAAATTATAAATTATAAACAAGTTATAAATAAATTAGCCATCACCCATTACCCAACAACCGTCGCCCATCAACCAACAACCATCGAGCGTCACCCATCAACCATCAATTATCAACCTTAGCCCATCGCCCATCAGCCATCGTCCATCAAACATTACACATCAACCATCAATCATCAACCAACAACCGTCACCCATTAACCATCAAATATTAACCATCGCCCATCAACCATCACCCATCAATCATCGACCATGAACCATCGCCCACCAACCATCGTAATAATCCAAATAAATTATAAATTATAAATCATAAATACATTATAAATTATAAATACATTATAAATTATAAGTACATTATAAATTATAAATTATAAATAACTTATAAATTATAAATTATAAATAAATTATAAATTATAAATTATAAATAAGTTATAAATAAATTATAAATAAATTATAAATTATAAACAAGTTATAAATAAACTATAAATAAGTTATAAATAAATTATAAATAAGTTATAAATAAATTATAAAATATAAATAAATTATAAAATATAAATAAATTATAAATTATAAATAAGTTATAAATAAATTATAAATAAGTTATAAATAAATTATAAATAAGTTATAAATAAATTATAAATAAGTTATAAATAAATTATAAATAAGTTATAAATTATAAATAAATTATAAATTATAAATAAATTATAAATTATAAATTATAAATTATAAATAAGTTATAAATAAATTATAAATAAATTATAAATTATAAATTATAAATTATAAATAAGTTATAAATAAATTATAAATAAATTATAAATTATAAACAAGTTATAAATAAACTATAAATAAGTTATAAATAAATTATAAATAAGTTATAAATAAATTATAAAATATAAATAAATTATAAAATATAAATAAATTATAAATTATAAATAAGTTATAAATAAATTATAAATAAGTTATAAATAAATTATAAATAAGTTATAAATAAATTATAAATAAGTTATAAATAAATTATAAATAAGTTATAAATAAATTATAAATAAGTTATAAATTATAAATAAATTATAAATTATAAATAAATTATAAATTATAAATTATAAATTATAAATAAGTTATAAATAAATTATAAATAAATTATAAATTATAAACAAGTTATAAATAAACTATAAATAAGTTATAAATAAATTATAAATAAGTTATAAATAAATTATAAAATATAAATAAATTATAAAATATAAATAAATTATAAATTATAAATAAGTTATAAATAAATTATAAATAAGTTATAAATAAATTATAAATAAGTTATAAATAAATTATAAATAAGTTATAAATAAATTATAAATAAGTTATAAATAAATTATAAATAAGTTATAAATAAATTATAAATAAGTTATAAATAAATTATAAATAAGTTATAAATAAATTATAAATAAGTTATAAATAAATTATAAATAAGTTATAAATAAATTATAAATAAGTTATAAATAAATTATAAATAAGTTATAAATAAATTATAAATAAGTTATAAATAAATTATAAATAAGTTATAAATAAATTATAAATAAGTTATAAATAAATTATAAATAAGTTATAAATAAATTATAAATAAGTTATAAATAAATTATAAATAAGTTATAAATAAATTATAAATAAGTTATAAATAAATTATAAATAAGTTATAAATAAATTATAAATAAGTTATAAATAAATTATAAATAAGTTATAAATAAATTATAAATAAGTTATAAATAAATTATAAATAAGTTATAAATAAATTATAAATAAGTTATAAATAAATTATAAATAAGTTATAAATAAATTATAAATAAGTTATAAATAAATTATAAATAAGTTATAAATAAATTATAAATAAGTTATAAATAAATTATAAATAAGTTATAAATAAATTATAAATAAGTTATAAATAAATTATAAATAAGTTATAAATAAATTATAAATAAATAACAAATATTAAATCAATTATAAGTTATATATAAATTACAAATTACAAATAAATTATACATTATAAATAAATTACAAATTATAAATAAATTATAAATTATAAATAAATTACTAATTTTAAAAAAATTATAAATTATAAATTAATTACAAATTATAAATAAATTATACATTATAAATAAATTATAAATCATAAATACATTATAAATTATAAATACATTATAAATTATAAGTACATTATAAATTATAAATTATAAATAACTTATAAATTATAAATTATAAATAAATTATAAATTATAAATAACTTATAAATTATAAATTATAAATAAATTATAAATTATAAATAAATTATAAATTATAAATTATAAATAAGTTATAAATAAATTATAAATAAATTATAAATTATAAACAAGTTATAAATAAATTATAAATAAGTTATAAATAAATTATAAATAAGTTATAAATAAATTATAAAATATAAATAAATTATAAAATATAAATAAATCATAAATTATAAATAAGTTATAAATAAATTATAAATAAGTTATAAATAAATTATAAATAAGTTATAAATAAATTATAAATAAGTTATAAATAAATTATAAATAAGTTATAAATAAATTATAAATAAGTTATAAATAAATTATAAATAAGTTATAAATAAATTATAAATAAATAACAAATATTAAATCAATTATAAGTTATATATAAATTACAAATTACAAATAAATTATACATTATAAATAAATTTCAAATTATAAATAAATTATAAATTATAAATAAATTACTAATTTTAAAAAAATTATAAATTATAAATTAATTACAAATTATAAATAAATTACTAATTTTAAAAAAATTATAAATTATAAATTAATTATAAATTATAAATAAATTATACATTATAAATAAATTATAAATTATAAATAAATTATAAATTATAAATAAATTATAAATTATAAATAAATTATAAATTATAAATAAATTATAAATTATAAATTATACATTATTAAATATAAATCGATTATAAATTATAAATTATAAATTATAAATAAATTACTAATTTAAAAAAAATTATACATTATTAAATATAAATCGATTATAAATTATAAATTATAAATTATAAATAAATTACTAATTTAAAAAAAATTATACATTATTAAATATAAATCGATTATAAATTATAAATTATAAATTATAAATAAATTACTAATTTAAAAAAAAATTATACATTATTAAATATAAATCGATTATAAATTATAAATTAATTATAAATTATAAATAAATTATACATTATAAATAAATTATAAATTATAAATAAATTATAAATTATAAATAAATTATAAATTATAAATAAGTTATAAATAAATTATAAATAAGTTATAAATAAATTATAAATAAGTTATAAATAAATTATAAATAAGTTATAAATAAATTATAAATAAGTTATAAATAAATTATAAATAAGTTATAAATAAATTATAAATAAGTTATAAATAAATTACAAATAACCCTGGTAGAAATCTTATCGTGGCGGCCACATTCGCTATAACGGCCTTTATAGGCAAACTAGATAGTACAAGAGTGTACAAAACTCGATAAATCCACACAGATCTATATAGTTTTCTCAATAATAATATGTACGTATAAAATCTGTGAGGTTATATATTATTTATTGAACAGAAGTTTTATTGTAGAAATTAATGTTAAATAAAGTTTAACATGCATTTTCAATTATAATAATAAGATCTACAGTTATATCCATACTATTTACATATAAAAGTAGTCAGAATGCATATCTAACCTAAGAAATGAAAATTTAGAAACAATGTTCCTTGCATATGAAAAACAGTGATCATAAAATAATGTTATTGATTGATGTAGTTGTTTCTTGAAAAGTAATGTATAAATAATAATATCATATGTACAAATATGTACTTTATGACATGCTTTATTTAAAAACTAGAATTTTAATTTCAGAACTACAAATAATTTTGTATCCATCTGCGAATTTTTATAATACATAAACTGCTCATCCGTGACAACATTTTCAAAGACAAACACATTAGTCGAACACATGTAGGCGATAATTTTCTTTATAAGTAACAAATTACTATGTATTAACTGGCCATAGATGTCAAATGAAAGTGTTTGATTATAAATTAATCACAGTAGGAAATACAAAAATAGAACATATGTATATAATAACTCAAATACATTATTTCTTTATAAAAATAGAAAATTATTCAGTTGATAATAAATGTGTGTGAAAATAGTTTTCCGTACATAAAACATACAGGTTTGGAAACCAAGCCTGTATTTAGGATGGAACATAATCAAATGTAAGGAAAATAATTTTACATAAACAAATAAATATATGCACTAATACTTCATATACTTAGTTATTTGGATATTCAGATTATTTTCTTATTTTGATTGTTTAATATATATGTGTAACATAATATTGTTATTGAGTTCTTAAATACAAAAACTTGATGTATCTAAAATTAGATAACCTTACACTTTAGAGGTTATTTACAATTATTTACATTGGTAATAGGTGAACAATAACAAGTAAATACCTTTAAATCAAAATAATACATAATAAGCATAATAGATTATGCTTCTGTTTCTTAAAACATAACCTTTAAGTGGTTGTTATTGTCATAATTTTGCTTATCTAGTTTTATCGGGGCAAATAATATGGGAAACTAGAAGGGTCGACCGTTACACGCCTTTATAGTAACTATCTAGTTTGCCTACATAGATCTACACAGTGCGAGATTATTCTACATAGATCTATAAAGTGGACGGGATAAATTTCTACCAGGGAAGTTATAAATAAATTATAAAATATAAATAAATTATAAATTATAAATAAGTTATAAATAAGTTATAAATAAATTATAAATAAGTTATAAATAAATTATAAATAAGTTATAAATAAATTATAAATAAGTTATAAATAAGTTATAAATAAATTATAAATAAGTTATAAATAAATTATAAATAAGTTATAAATAAATTATAAATAAATCATTAATAAATTATAAATAAATTATAAATAAGTTATAAATAAATTATAAATAAATCATTAATAAATTATAAATAAATTATAAACTGTAAATAGATTATAAATTATAAATAAATTATAAAGTATATATTATAAATAAATTATAAAGTATAAATTATAAATAAATTATAAATTATAAATTATAAATAAATTATAAAATATATATAGATTATAAATTACAAATTATAAATAAATTATAAATTATAAATAAATTACGAATTATAAATAAATTATAAATTATAAATAAGTTATAAATAAATTATAAAATATAAATAAATTACAAATTATAAATAAGTTATAAATAAATTATAAAATATAAATAAATTATAAATTATAAATTAGTTATAAATAAATTATAAAATATAAATAAATTATAAATTATAAATAAGTTATAAATAAATTATAAAATATAAATAAATTATAAATTATAAATAAATTATAAATTATAAATAAGTTATAAATAAATTATAAATAAGTTATAAATAAATTATAAATAAGTTATAAATAAATTATAAATAAGTTATAAATAAATTATAAATAAGTTATAAATAAATTATAAATAAATTATAAATAAATTATAAATACATTATAAATTACAAATAAGTTATAAAACAATTATAAATAAATTATAAATTACAAATATATTATAAATAAATTTTAAATTATAAATAAGTTATAAATAAATTATAAATAAATCATTAATAAATTATAAATAAATTATAAACTGTAAATAGATTATAAATTATAAATAAATTATAAAGTATATATTATAAATAAATTATAAAGTATAAATTATAAATAAATTATAAATTATAAATTATAAATAAATTATAAAATATATATAGATTATAAATTACAAATTATAAATAAATTATAAATTATAAATAAATAACAAATATTAAATCAATTATTAATTATATATAAATTACAAATTACAAATAAATTATAAAATATATATAGATTATAAATTACAAATTATAAATAAATTATAAATTATAAATAAATAACAAATATTAAATCAATTATAAATTATATATAAATTACAAATTACAAATAAATTATACATTATAAATAAATTACAAATTATAAATAAATTATAAAATTATAAATAAATTACTAACTTTAAAAAAATTATAAATTATAAATTAATTACAAATTATAAATAAATTACTAATTTTAAAAAAATTATAAATTATAAATTAATTATAAATTATAAATAAATTATACATTATAAATAAATTATAAATTATAAATAAATTATAAATTATAAATAAATTATAAGTTATAAATTATACATTATTAAATATAAATAGATTATAAATTATAAATTATAAATTATAAATTAATTATAAATTATAAATAAATTATAAATTATAAATAAATTATAAATAAATTATAAAATATAAATTATAAATTATACATTATTAAATATAAATCGATTATAAATTATAAATTATAAATTATAAATAAATTATAAATAAATTATAAAATATAAATTATAAATTATAGATTATTAAATATAAATCGATTATAAATTATAAATTATAAATTATAGATTATTAAATATAAATCGATCTTAAATTATAAATTATAAATTATAAATAAATTATAAATTATAAATAAATTACTAATTATAAATAAATTATAAATTATAAATAAATTACTAATTTAAAAAAAATTATAAATTATAAATTAATTACAAATTATAAATAAATTACTAATTTTAAAAAAATTATTAATTATAAATTAATTATAAATTATAAATAAATTATACAGTATAAATAAATTATAAATTATAAATAAATTACAAATTATAAATAAGTTATAAATTATATATAAATAACAATTTATAAATCAATTATAAATTGTATATAAATTACAAATTATAAAAAAATTATAATTTATAAATAAATTACAAATTATAAATAAATTATAAATTATAAATACTTTATTAATTATAAATAAATTACAAATCATAAATAAATTATAAATTATAAATAAATTACAAATTATAAATAAATTAAAAATTATAAATAAATTATAAATTATAAATAAATTACAAATTATAAATAAATTACAAGTTATAAATAAATTATAAATTATAAATAAATTACAAATTATAAATAAATTACAAATTATAAATAAATTACAAATTATAAATAATTTTTTTTTACATTAAACATATGCGTCTTAAACCCCAATATAAACTCAAAAAAACTAAATAAAATTTTGTATGTAAAATAAAAAATTTTATTAAATGATTTTTTTTTTTTCGAGGGGTAATTAGCGGAAATCTTACAGCATCTTTTGGTTCACCCCTTCGAGTAAGCAAACACATATTGCTATGTGTGGGCATGCCCGGGGGGATTGCCGTCCGATGCCTCGTGTCCTCCACCAGCCTTACACGAGGAGACCCCTGGGAGGGACCGCTCTCCCAGGGAGTGTGAGATTCTTACTCACTAAAACCGCTGAACCGTTTTGTGGCATTAGTTTCCAACCCGGTATAGCTGCTAGGCCTAACTTCGGGATGGAGCCACCTTCTTGGCCTAATGTGGCCTTCCTTCACCCTTCTTTAGCTTCTTCATATTCTTTGTTTCATTCTTTAATCGTTATTCTTCCGTTTTATTCGATCTTCTTTCTTGAATAATCTTGCTTATCTTCTTTCTTGATTCTTCTTGCTTCTCTTCTTTCTTGAATCTTCTTACTTCCCTTCTTTCTTGTTTCTTCCTTCTTCTCTTCCTTCTTCTCTTCTTTCTTCGTTCTTCAATCTTCCTGGGCTCTTCTACCCTGATTACGTCTCTCATCTTCTTCTTTCTGCTTCATCGTGTAGCAAATATGCCTCGTAATGACATGCCAGTCTGATTCGGATCGCAACATAAGCTCTACCATATTTTCTGGAGTCACGTCTTGCCGTAAGGTTGTGTTCATTTCTTCCCTACTTTGTTGCCACTGTGGACACTCAAAAATTGTGTGCTCAGCGTCGTCATGCGAGTAGTTGCAGTATTGGCAAGCTGCATCTGTCTTTTTCTTAAACCGATAGAGGTACTCGTTGAAGCATCCGTGACCTGTTAACACCTGTGTTGAATCCTGCCCATACAGGGGCTGCGTACAACAGCTTCGAGTGGACTACACTTGAGAGAAGCCTTCTCTTACCTTCTTTTGGTCCCCGAACATTTGGCATGAGTCTGGAGAGGTTGGCACCTGCTTCCAGGGCTTTGTTCGCCGCTTTTTTAATATGTGGCAGAAAACTTATTTCCCTGTCTAATTCTACGCCAAGGTAGGTCAGTTGCCTTTTCCATGGTATTACCGTGTCACCTAGGCCAAGCTCCGGTTCTTCGAAGCTTCTTCTGTCAGTAACTAGGACTGCTTCCGTCTTGTCTATGGCCATCTCTAAACCTTTTCTGTCCAGTAGCCTCTTGACTCTTCTGAGTGCGTCGTTGATTCGGATTTCACGTAGTTCCACGTCCTCTGCCTCGCAGATAATCAGAGTATCATCTGCATAGCCGACTATGATGGTTCCGCTTGGTAATTCCATTCTTAGTAGTTCGTCGTACATCAAGTTCCATAAGAATGGCCCTATCTTGGATCCTTGTGGCGCTCCTCTTGTCATTTCTTCTTCTATAGTCCACGCCTCTTCCTTGTAGAGAACCCAACGGTCGCTCAGGTAATCTTCCACCATACGCCGTAAGTAGATCGGCGTATCCCGCCTTACAAGGCTATCGATGATCTCCCTCCACCTGGTAGAGTTAAATGCATTGCGTACGTCGATAGCTACCAAAGCGCAGAAGCCCTTCTTCTTTCTTCTTCCTCTTCTGTTCTTGGCCGCTTCTACGATTTTTACCACAGTCGATATAGCGTCAACAGTAGATCGACCTTTCCGGAAACCATACTGCATGTCGGAGAGAGCATGATCGTCAATCATGTGTCTTTCTAGCCTCCGTAAGATTAGACCTTCGAGTAGTTTCCCCATCGTGTCAAGCAGGCATATGGGCCTGTACGAGGAGACCCTATCTAGGGGTTTATCTCCTTTCCTTAAAAGAACGAGCTTTTGTCTTTTCCACTTACTGTAGAACTTTCCTTCTTTTAAGCATGCGTTCATTGCATCCAAAATGGGTTGCGGATACACTTCGACTACTTTTTGGATTATCTCACTGGGAATGCCATCTAGTCCTGGTGCTTTACCGGTTTTTAGCTTCTTAGCTTCGCTCAGGAGTTCTTCCAGTGTAAACATATCCTCTTGTTTCACCTCTTCGTTGCGAACCTCCCTTTGACTTTGACCTCGTGGTGTGTCTGTCGGAAAAAGTGCCTTCACAATCTCTTTCACCCAGACTGCGTCATCGAGGCCTGGGACTTTACGTTTCTTGACCAATTTCTTGGTCACGATCTTGTACGCCAGACCCCAGGGATCATTATCCACCTCCAGTCGAAGGTCATCCCAGGCTTTTTGTTGGCTCTTCTTTATTGCACGCTTCAGTTTCTTCTTTGCTTCTTTGTAGGTCTGACGGAGCGAACAATTGCCATGTGAACGTGTGTACCTTCTCCTGGTCGCTGTATTTATTAAATGATTGATATCACATAAACAAGGATTATGTATAAGTTTGAAAATTTGATAAATTCAATAAAAAGTATATAAGGTACAAAAAATTATAAATATATACTAATCATGAAAACTAAAGAATGGTGGAATAATGCCCATTCAACGACTATAAGAACTAAACATGCATAATATCTGAGAAAGAAAGTTTTTTGAAAAAAACAAACAGCACTGATCAGAGCGGGACAGTAACAGCTACAAGATACATAGCGTAAAATAAATGTCGGTGAATAAACGGTAGAAATAATTAAAATAAATCTTGAAATGCAAAGGGTGGTAGAATAATGCCTAAACAACTACTATAAAACAAACAGCATAAATCAGAGCGGGAGAATAACAGCTACAAGGCACATAGCGTAAAATAAATAAAGCGTAAAATGTTGGTGGATAAACTGTAGGGATAATTAAAAAAATATCTCGAAAAATAGTGTAGATTATTATTTTAATATGTAAGATTACTATATCTTTCCGCAATATAATCGTTTAAATCAAAAATTACGTTTTCATGTTTATACACGATTTTTGAGTTTTAGATTTTCGGGCTTTTTGTTATCAAAAGGAAAGAAAGAGCATACCAAAAATTTGTGGTTGTAAAAAATAGATAATTTTATTCTCTTTTTAATGCATTTACACTAAATTGATCATAATATTTCTAACGTATCAAAAACCCGATAATTGAAAACTCAAAAATTGAAAAATCAAAAAATTTGATAAAACAAAACCAGTCGACGAATTTTAAAATTTCTTTTGAATTTAGAATCTTCATTTAAAAACGAAAAAAATGAGCCCTGATACCAATAAAGCGTGCATTGTGCAACTAAGGGGGAAATTCGTGCCTTCGGCGTCTTCGACTTACACTCGTGCTCAATTATCATCCTCGCTCATAAAAAACCCAGTCACCCATGTTACACATCATATTCAATTTAATAAATGTGTGAAACAGGACCTATTTCATGAGTGCAGCTTAGAATAATATGCGAGTATTGTTTTTAATTCTCTTTTCCGAAAATTTCCGCGAGTAGAAAAACCACTTCCCAAAACTAACTTGTTCTTTAAACCCGATAAGGCCCGATTTAATTGACAGAATTTAGAGTTTATCACGTTGAAAATTTAAAAGATATAAGATATTGCGTGGGACGCCTCAACTCTACGGATCCTTACAGATTAACAATAAATATAAATTATGTGGCTTGCAGGAATAACCACTTAACTAACTCGTTTTGAAAAGTGAGTTTACATCGATTTTAATCTGTCTTCATAACCCTTTTTCATATCAAAGTCGTAGAAAGTACCGAAACTTACATATATGCCAATGCCAGCCAAGTACATAACCACTTAACTGCACATTCGTACAAATTGTTCCCGGAATAACCACTTAAGTTCATTCTAAAATCGTTCAAAAAGGGTTTTAACATTCTTTAAAACTTTATATTATGTATATTCAACAAAATATTGTTTTTGAAAAGATTTATACCACTTTAACTATTTTTTAAATAATTATTATAGCATTTACAAAAATGGAGCTACGGTGTTCCCGGAATAACAACTTAAGTACATTTTCGCATGTAACATAGACCCACAAAAGCTAATAATAATTTTGGAGCTTGCTTTAAACTTTTTAACGTATAAACATGTTTTATGCTTTGGGGAGTCCGAATATAATAGTTTAAAAAAATGTATTTATGTATGTGTGTTTATGTGTCTGAGGTTGTGTGTGTGTGTGTGTGTGTGTGCTAGTATGTGACATATCACCATTCGTTCAATATGCGGTATTGCGTCTTCACACTTTGCACAGATATTTGCTATCAATACCCGATGTGCGCTTGAAAGTTTTATCGAAAATGGTCAAATAAATTATTTTTATAGCCATTTTTCAAAATTTAAAAATTTTCAAATTTTGTTTTTTTTAATTTTTTTAATGCAGGAATGGTTTTTGTGAAACGAATTTTTTACATAATGAAGTACTCATAAAATCCTTCATTTTAAAACTGAAAACAATTTTGTTTGAATTATTTTTCAGTTGTTATATACTACGTGATCAAATTTTTCTTTTCGACATTTATTACTCGAAAACTATACGACAAAACTCATTAAAATATTTACTGAATATTTGTTTCATATACAAGTATATTCCTATATATTTTTAGGTAATTTAAGACGGTTATTTGAGAAAGACAATCAAATGTAAAGAAAATGCATTTTTTTGAACAACGATAACTCGAGTAAAAATTGATGTAATGCCTTGAAAATTCAGAGAATATTTATTAGGTGTCGGGTTATTGGTTAAATATTTTTGAACCGATTTGGTTCATAATCTTCTGAGATATTAGAGATTATTCAATTTAAACAATACTTTTTCACCCTGTATATCACGACATCTCTAAGCTTTATCGTTGTACTATTTCTTGTAGATATTAAGTATTATTATTGAATATTATTATATATGAGATTTACTATTCTACACTTCAAGCCAACTTTACGTATTATATTACACGAAAAAATGCAGTAACTGGAAAGATAATGTTATATTAAAAATATTATTATTTTGTGATTTTTTAAAAATGATTTAATAATGACATAATTTATTTCTGCAATATATAATCTGTATCTATCTATAATAGAACATAGAAAAATTATAATTTTTATACCATTTTGACGATGGAATTTGTAAACTAGTATTATGTTAAATAGTAGTCAAATTTTTAAATGAGTGATTTTAAAAAATGATGCGTTTATGTGTCTTATGCATCTTTTTGCAATGAAAGAAAGAAAACAATAATTCAATCTTTTGTAGGTATAAATATCATTTGATTTTATAGATAAAAATAGATTTTAGAATCAATGACACATGGTTGACCAAAGACACCCTGATATACGATATATACGATAATATGTTTATTGAAAAATATTCATTTTTCAATAGGGCATAAATCACTGAATGAAAATATTTAGACAGGAAAATAACTATGACGGACGGTACTGCGCAGCTCTCCCTTATTTATATAATAATTTTAATTAAATTCTCTTTGAGAAAGCATAGTGCCAAAGCAGTTGGCAGCGCTTTTTATTACTTTCTTTATGGTAAATTCTCTTGCAGTTGAGGAAGCCTCTTAAAATGCTCGAAAATACGTTTACCCGAGTTATAGCGTACATATATAATTTTCCGGAATAACCACTTAACTACAGTATTTTATGCTCTTATGTGTATTTTCTCGGGGATGTAAGAAGTATTTTTTAACCCTAAGGCTGTAATTAACTTGGTATTTGATACCTTATTTAATAAAAATTGTGTCACCTGAAGACTCTTACATTTCGATCTAGCGCATCAGTACAAACATTAAAACCTCAATATCTCAAAAACACGAAAAAGTCAGTTAAGTGATTACTCCCGAAAGCCACAGAATTGTAAATTGCGCAAGTATATATATACATTACGATATGTACGTGCGTGTATTTGTGTGTTTGTATATGTGCAAGTGGTGTGTGAGCGCACGTAAGTTTGCATGTATTTACACTCAATAACGGCGTAAACTGTTAAATTTGTAATTCCTAACCAATAAAGGGCCGTTCAGAACTATAACAAAACAAGTTAATTTGAAAAATTTTGCAAATTGTCACAAAGATGTCAACGTTGGTGATATAGCAGAGTAAAATTACTATTTACTGGTGACATCGTTTAAAGCAGATGAATGATAATCATTTATAATATGTATCAAAATTTTTATAGACGTTTACTAAATATGGAAAATGGTCTTATTACGTTATGAATCTGAACGCTTTATATATTGAAGCTGTAACGTACAAAAAAGAGAGACGAAGTGGGTAGCGAAAAAATATGAACGATCGGATCCGGGGACCCCAAGATTGAAAGGCGCGTGTTCGACCACTGAGCTACTGTCTACTATGCAAGCTGACGCATCTCGCTGTCTACATCTCTTATCGCTGACACGTCTCGTAAGTCGTACTGCAATCGGCGCGGATTATTCATCCGTGACAAAGCAATGCGTAATTTGTATTGCTTATTAGTAATTAAAAATTCAAATGCGGTCTTACAGTTTGTACCGTTGCTGATTGAGCGTATGTGGGCTCTTAGATTTGTTTTTATCAGAATTCTATTGTACGGGAATTATGAAAATTACTTTACTTTATATATAAAATGTAAGAAGATAGAACAGTTTAGAAATATTTAATTTTCTCAAAACACCATATTATATATAAATAAGCCATTAAAATGGATGCGTCTATATTATTGAATGATTATGTTTGTTATTATTTTGAATATATAATAAATAACTATTATTTATAAATGCACGAAATAAGTCATAGATTCAATAACATTAAAAAATGTGTTAATTATAATATATTAAAAATTGATAAGAAGACATTAATTTATATTAAAATATTAAATATTTATAAGCATACATATAAAATAATTTAAATATTATATAACAGGGTTATTTTCTGCACCTATCATAGAAAAAAGAATTCCATTCTTCCTACATATCATTCACTTAATGTCTTTCAAAGGAAATGTCGATGTTAGAGATTATATATCTATGAAGTATGTGAGTGATAGAATGCTGTTATAATATATCATATGTTATTAGTTTTTTGCATTTCACAAAAAATTGTTGCGCAAGACGATTTTATAAAATTCGCGTTTTATTACTGGTTTAATAGCTATAAATGACAGTCAAGGCAGTTAACTATATTGGGTTGGGCTTAAAACATCCTTCTTTATGTATGTAATCATATAATAAAAAAAATTTCCTAGATTTAAGAAAATTAGCTTTAAACGTATACTTTTCCCTTAAGTACAAAATGGTCTGCCTAACGCCGAATTTTGAGCATATGTAGACCTCATAAAAAATGTATCTGCATCGTATTTCAGTAAATTAAGCATCGTAAAGTACAATAAATATCTAGGTGGCTGAAATAACAACAGTTAGAATTAAGTTGTAAAGCACCCAATGACTCAATATAAAGATATAAAACTCTATAATAAAATGTAGACTGATTTTTTCCAGATAAACCCTAGGTAGATTAATTTATATACTTAAACATTACAGCAAACATTTTAATTTAAGATATTATAAAGACAGGTATTCGATAATGTAGTTGCTGATTTTTACTGTTAGGGGATGGTGGGGCACTACGGGCACCCGTAAATTCAAAGGCGTGTAAATAATTTATTTTACACTTAATATGCCAAAAAAAATAACTACCGTACTATTATTTGAATGAAGAATAAATTCCGCTATATTAAATTTTTTTTTAGAAAATAAATCCTGCGTAAAAAACAATTTACATATTTTCCATAAACTGCCCGTCGTACCCCACCCATGGTGCAAAACGAGCACAGTGTGGTGCATAATTGGCACGAGCGTGCCTATCATTTTTATTATCAATTATGAATATTTTGTATAAGTTTCATAAAAACACTGTTTTACAGGTTTAGGTACAAGTGTTATAAGAATGAATAGTTTGATTGAACACATTATATTTCCTAATATTACTTTTTCGTTTTTTAATAATGCATGCATGGATAGGCTCTTTTCTATATCAATAAAACCAAGTCAAAATTGCAAAAATGTTTAGCTATTTTTAAATGTTTTCAAATTCTAAAATTTTTTGAATATTTTTGGAAATTTTGAAAACTTTGAATATTTAAACATTTTTTTAGAAACTGAAAATTACAATCACATACGATGATGCCGTATTATGTATAATTCAAATTAATTTTTGTTAAAGCTATTTTTGAAAGAAGAAATTTTAGAAAAAAAAATTATAACCTATGCAAACCTAAAGTAGGATATACAAGCTTTATGATACATATTATTTTGAAGGAATTAATACCTCCTTTCTTACTTTCCCTCGTGTTTGAGATTATGCAAATATTTAATTTTTCTTTTGCTTAAAATTTTCAATCCGATTTTATAATATGTTACACTTATTTTTTCTATACTTTTTCACAATGAGTCAAATGTTTGTGCACTTTTTCTTAAATCTACTGGGAAATCAATTTTTTTAATACTAATTTTGAAAATAAAATGGAGTGCCCCTTTAATCTGCGTGCCCGTCGTGCCCCGCTCCCCCCTATGCTTAGCTGCATTTTACAATAAAATCGTCTACCTAATTTTTTTCCAGGCATACCTTAGGTTGACCATTTTATATTTACTGATTACGTTAGAACATTTAATTTAAATCAAAGATGGCCAAGTATTCGACCTCAAAATTTTGTCGAATACTTTTTTAATTTTATACCTCTCTAACCTCAAAATCACAACTTTGATATGGTTTCTCGCTTCGCTCGAGGGTAAAAACGTCATATGAGGTAAATAATTCAAAACAATGAAATTCGAGTTTCTAGAGGTCTTACATAACCAATTAGTGCAATATAGACCACTTAAAAAAGTATTCGAAAAAAATATTCGTCGTATTCAAGGGGAGTTCACGGAGTCGTATCACGGATATTGATGAAACTTTGGAGATCGATTTTTGGTACCTCAAAATTAATCCCGATTCCCGTAGTTTTATCAAATGGACTCTTGCACATGAGATAGAACTTAAAACATTAGTATTGCTCATATAGGCAATGCTAAAAATAAGATATATGTAGATATACTATCGACATTAATTAAATACGCTGTATCTGCTGTACAAAGGTCCATTTTACAAAACTACAGGCATTGGGCTTCATTTTTAGGTACCAGAAAACGATCCCCATAGTTTCATCAAAATCCGTGACCCGGACTACGTGTACTCCCCTTGTCAGTATTCGAGAAAATAATTCATGGAATACTTTTGACGAATACTTAATATTCGAGAAAAGTATTCGTCGAATACTTTTGGCGAATACTCAGTATTCGAAGAAAGTATTCAATGAATCCCTTACTGGAATACTTTTTCATAATTTATTGATAAACGACTTGTGACTATTGGTTCGTGTTTGTTATTACTTCTGTAAGGCCTGCGGTTTGGGGATATAAATGGCGATATCATGACCACAAACTGAAATTTCTTTTAAACGATAGCTTATGATTTCAGTATATTAGACCAAAAAAGTTCTGCTTTGAGAAATGTACTTTAACTGTAATTTTTTTTAAACTGCTTTTCAGGTTGTCTAGAAACCAACTGTGACCATGCATCAAGCTGGTAGGTGGAGAATTACCCACAAAGATTCAAATAATTTTTATTTAAGGCTATTTTATCGTTTTGTTGTAAATAATTGTTTAAATATTTATGAACATTTTTGGGTTAGGAATATATAATTTATTAAAATAAATTATAGTAAAATAATGCTTTATACATAATTTGTCTCACTTTATGTAAATTTCAAAGACTTTTTCATTATTTTTGGCCGCTTTTAATGATTTTAATATTTTATTATGCCACTAGAAATTCTAATTAATGTGAGAACACTAGAAATTGTTAAAAACTTTTTGATTTCTCAAAATAAATATCCTTCTATCTATCTATTTAATAGTATAACGTATATTTTATTTGAATCTATAGATTCAAATAAAATTACCCCGAATATTTCTATCATTGTATAATCAAGCCTTTTGCTATTTATTTAAATAATAATTTATTTAAAAACTAAGAATTATCCCCGATTTGTCAAAAATTGAAGACAATTTAATTTAATTTGATTTACGGGTGAAAGCCATGGAACTGACAAAAAGCAGCTGCTTCCAAAAAATCTTTTTGTAATATAATTGAGCTTTTTATAAAATATCTATAATATAACTATACCATACCTACATATAAAATGCAAACGATTTCTTATGATATAATATAAAAAGATTCAATTATGCATATAAGTTTAAAAAATATTGTTTTTTTTTTTACAAAATGGCAGAATAATGAAATATGGGATTAAAAACCCCTTCGCTTAACTGAGGATTATATTATTACAAAGCTATCATCAAAATTTTTAGTCAAGAATATTAAAAAGTGACGAAGTTATACCTAGACCCACCGAGTTTTAAAAAAGTAGTTTCAAGAAAAAGGCAATGTCAAATCCTGATTCATCTCCACGAAGCCTTTTGTAGCA
Organism: Gastracanthus pulcherrimus; assembly: GCA_949152435.1. Lineage (NCBI taxonomy): Eukaryota > Metazoa > Arthropoda > Insecta > Hymenoptera > Pteromalidae > Gastracanthus > Gastracanthus pulcherrimus. Next base: position 37,673,132 of record OX424576.1, on the reverse strand, counting down.
CAAAGAACTTTTCGAATTTATTTTGAAATTATATATCCCTTCCTTTGTAACTCTAAACAAAAAATAAAGATGATATAATTTTTTTTTATTTTGAAAGTCCGTCACCATTTTGAACAGAATCCGATTTCTAGTGTGAAAATATTAATATATTATACAATAATGTATGACTTCTACCTATTAAGGTAGTTCACCGGTGACAATAAGGTTAATAAGTTAATTTATAATTTCAAATCATCATTAAACGACATTACTTATAACTTGATATCTTCAATTCATATATTAAAATGTTAAGATATTAAAAGCAACCCAAAAGTTTTAAAATAAGGCAGAAAACTAAAGTGCGGTATAAACTATTCTACAGACTGTACCATAATATAGACATACTAATAACACAGGCAACAATGTTTACTTAGCCATATCTTTGAAAGGGGAACGGCTAACTGTAGCTTTTCTTGTTTTACGTAATATATGTAGTAATTCTTTACATCATATCAGTTTTTCAGGGAAATATTATAATTAATTTCTGCGGTTAAAAATTAAAATGTCTCTTTAACACACGCTTAACCTATACCTTACATGTTAAGACTTTCAAATTTGACATTGAATATTTCCATTTTGGTAGCGGTACGGCTCTTACAGTTTTGCGGGTGAATAGATAATACTATTAATAACATTCTGTCAAAATTTAAAACAAATATATAATAAATCGATTAGCCAGTGACCATCCTTAATATACTGAGCTGAACTCTATAAATGAACCCAAATGATCGCAAATTATTATAATGTATACAATTAGTTATATATATATATATATCTATATATATATATATATATATATATATATATATATATATATATATATATATATATATATATATATATATATATATATATATATATATATATATATATATATATATATATATATATATATATATATATAGAGGAAGATTATATAGAACAACATTTAAACAGAGGTAAAGCAAAAGAATATTCATAGGAAATTAACTAATAAAAACCCATAAACCATACAAACATACACCCCTAAACCCAAAACCCATAAATCTATAAACGCAAACTCCATAATCCCAAAATCCATAAACCCATTAACCCACAAATCCATAAAGCCATAAACTCAGAACCCGTAAATCCAAAACCCACCAATCCAAAACGCATAAACCCATAAACACAAAACCTATAAACCCATATACCCACAACCCATAAGCCCCAAACCCATAAATCCCAGACTCGTAAATTCAAAACCAAGCAACCCCAAACCCACAAACCCCAGACTCGTAAATTCAAAACCCATAACCCAAAACCTATACACCCAACTCCATTTACCCAAAATTCAGAAACCCAAAACCCAGAAACCTATAACCACAAACCCATAAACCTAGAAACCCGTAACCACAAACCCAGAAACCCACAAACTCATAAATCGAAACCCCATAATCCTACAAACCCCAATCCGATAATCATACACTATAAACCCAGAAACCAAAAACCCACAAGGATGTGTTTCGAATTTCTGGGCTTATGGGTTTATGGGTTTTGGGCATAAGGGTTTTGGGCTTATGGGGTTTGGGCTTACGGGTTTTAGGCGTATGGATTTTGGGCTTATGGGTTTTTTGCTTATGGATTTTGGGCTTATGGGTTTATGGGGTTTGGACTTATGGGTTTTGGGCTTATGGGTTTTGGGTTTATGGTTTCTGGGTTTACGGGTTTATGGGTTTTTGGTTTATGAGTTTATGGGTTTTGGGTTCGCGGGTTTTGGGTTCGTGGGTTATTGTTTTATGGGTTTAGGGTTCATGCGTTTTGGGTGTACGGGCTTTGGGGTTATTTTTGAGTTTGGGGCTTCTGAGTTTATGGGTTTTGGTTTTTGGGTCTTGAATTTACGCTTCTGGGGATTATGGGTTTTGGGCTTATGGGTTGCGGGATATGGGCATTGGATTTACATGTCTGAGGTTTATGGATTTTGGGTTTATGGGTTTTTGGTTTACGGGCTTTGTGTTAATGGGCTTCGGATTAATCAGTTTTCGGTTTATGGGTTTATGAATTAGAGGTTTATCGGTTTGGGTTTAAGGGTTAAGGGTTTACGAGTATGGTTTATATATGGGTATATGGGTTTGGGGTTTTTGGATTTTGAATTTAATGGGTTTTGTAGTTATGGAGTCATGGGTCTGGGGTTCATGTGTTTGGTCTTATGATTTTATGAGTTTTGTATTTATGGATTCATGGGTCTGGTTTTGGGTTAATTGACTTCGGGTTTTACAAGTTTAGGTTTATGGGTTTAGGGTTTATGGGTTTGCGGTTTAGGGGTTTATCGTTTTAGAATTTAAGGTTTGTGTGTTTATGGGTCGAGGTTAATGGGTTTGGGGTTTATAGTTTTCTGGTTTATGGATTAGGGGTATATAGATTTAGTATTTATGAATTTCGTATTTTTCTGTTGCACCGAGGGGTGGCCGCATTCATTGCCTGCGCCTTAATCCGACCCTGAGCGGAATTAACTCTTGAATATATACAATATCAGAATCTAAAATTAGCATGATTAAATAATTATGTCAATTTTCGATTTTGATGACAATTATTAGCGGATAATAATAACGTAATCCAGAGTGTATAAAAAATTATAAAACGAGAATTTTTAAAAATCTTTCCCGAAACTTTGACTCATTTATTCACATTTTCCTCTTAACATAATATTGGTCATTCAATTTAACACCCAACGCACGCTCTTCGCGTTGAAAATTATTCCTAAAATTGAATTTTCCTAATCACCATGCATAATTTCCCGAGACAAAGGCCTGTCGTCGCCCAAAGCGCTCTACACTCGAAGACTGCATGAATTCGCATGTACAACAACTATTCCGCGAATTCGTTGCTCAAATAAATAGCTAACAATGATTTTATATTAATACAGTCAGTAAAAAGAAGCAACGATAGGAGGAGAGAAAAGAGAATGAGGGGGAAAGGGAGTGGAAGTTATCTCCATCGTTTCAGCTACTCTGCGCGGCCTACTCCATTATTCAGGACCGATGCTCGCGACTGTATCTACTATTCCTTTTCCGAGTCGGCTCTCGGTCCTTTCTGCCGCTGCGCGCGTCTGTGCTGCCACCCGACGTCGACGACGCCGCCCTCGACTCTCGAGAGCTCGACTAGTTAATACGAGATTCATCCGGAGAGCGGCTCCTCTTCTTTCCTTTGATACCGATTGTTAAAAATCGCTGCTAAACATTTGCTCTCTGGTAGTGTGGGTCGCTGCTTCGAGCAGGGCAGCAGCTGTCTTTTGCATTCGAGTAATTATTGAGTAGGTTCGATGAAGCGAAGCGAAAGACGTGCTCTTTGAAATTGCAATTTTTCAATGGAGTGTGCGTTGAGGGCGTGCGTAATCTTACGCAGTGAGTGAAAGTTGCAAAGGATTAAATGCGTCCTGCTAATGGGTGCAGTTATAGGTATTCTATAATTGTGGGTACATCCTCCACATAATTCGACTCGTGGAACTGATAGACATTAAGTGCGCAATGATTCATTTAGAATGACTAATAAATAACATGTTTTTCTGACTAGATTATTTTTCTTCACTTAGCAAACATCAGATATTATTACACCCTACTCTAATACTTTGACAACATTTAAAATTAAAATAAAATAAAATAATGTTGTGTAAAAATAAGTTCAAAAACGTATTTTAAAATATAATACGTTCTTATATCGTATGGTACAGTTTAAGTTTAATTTCAGTCTATCATTGTACACATATATTAGCTAAATGTAAGTATAATCTTATAACTATACTTTTGGCTAGGCAAGAAATCATTCATCTATAAAATAAAGTCATTATATACTTTAATAGTTCTCTTATTTTTCAAGTATCGTAATTTTGCACATTAATTAAGCTTTCGCAAGCAAACTAGTTAAGGTTCCGCCTACGTACGATGAATATCCACTGTGAAGTCAAGGAAGATAATAGAGGCAAATAATGCTTTACTTTTGTTTTTCGGTATAAGGTTTTCTACTTGCATACTCCACCTCACAGGAATTACAAATATGGAAAATTATGTATATTTTATACCAGGGTATATACATTTCCTTTTTCAATACACACTGAGAAAACTATATTATAACGGCAACAATATATTATACCATAACCTTAGTAATATCATATCGTAAAATTTACGATGTGAATATCGCATAAATTTCAGAAACTGTTTTCAAACGTTCAAACAAAAAATTATTTTAAAACAATTATTTACGAGCCATTTTTTACGATATTAATATAATTTTTTACGATATCGTTTTCTAAGTGTCCGTATTAGAAATATATATATATATATATATTCGACTTTTTATATTTTATTTTTTCTTTCTCACTTATTAAAGGCAGATGATTATTAAAGCTAAATGATTAAAATGCATTTTTAAATTAATGATCGAAATAAAAGCTATACTTAAAAAAAGTCATGTAGTTTAAGGATATTGTTTTACATATTTCTTATAATAATAGCTTAATCCAGCGTTATCTTTTTAAATAGAAGCCAGTCTTGATTAGTTATGTAATAAATAATAAATAATAATTCTGGTCTGCAGTAATAAATAAATCAGAAAGAATAACCTTAACGCTCCGAGCAAGGACTCGCCAAAAGCCCCCGCACTTTTTCTCGTCCGACCCACCTAATTTCCTCAAGCCGTTAATATTTCACTCCTAAATCCCCCTCCCTCGCAACGAGCCGCGCGAGCGCGCAAATTAGCACTCAGTTTTCGTTTCATCATCCTCGCGTACACAGTCGCCGGCGTCGCCGCATCACAGGATCTCTCGCCCGGCCACCGTGCTCGTGCGCCCCTGTCAAAGGGATCCGCCGCCACCGCCACGCTCTCCACCTACGTATACTCCGCGTGCAGGCCGCGAGTCGAAAGGGCGCAGAGCAGAAGTCGGCGTTTTCGGCGCTCCTTTCTCACCGCACCCATACATATATACATCCCAGCATCCCGCGCATACATACACACCTGGTACACGCGCACGATGGCGAAATACGGGGGTGCACAGCGAGGCGCGCTCGGCAGGACCGCCACACGCACACACACACAGCGCGGCGACAAAGAAATTCAGATGAAGGTCACTTTGCCAAGGGGCGCTTAGCCGCGCGACGAAAAGGGACGAGGAGAGCGAGACTTTAAACCTCGCAGTGGCACCGCCGCGCTGCCAGATCAGAGGCTGAACTTTCATTCAAGCCTATGTGGCCTGGCGACGTCGCGCGCGCGCGTCCTCTCTCTCTCTCTCTCTCTCTTTCTCTTTCTATTCGGCCCGGACGACACGCCCTGTTAAAGACAGCCTTTAACGGCGCCGCGCGCCTGCTCGCGCAACCCCTTTTTCGCGTTACCCTTTGCCCGTGCTGGTATTGTTATGGAGCCGAGACGCTGTGCGCTGGGAGACTGAAAAAACAAAATTGCCCGACTTCATAATCGCACGCGCGCTAATTCTTGGCGCGTATAATGAGCGCGCCGCGGGAGTCTGCGTCGGTGGCCGCTTGTTGTAAGGATGCGTGGCGTGGGTCAGGGTAGGCAAAGGCATCATTTTCTCAGATCTCTGCGCAGAAATAATTTGTTGTGAAAATAAACTGTTTTACTGCGCGCGTACTTTATTTTATATCTTATTATACTTGTATGCATTAGTGTTTTGTTCTGGAAAAAGCTCTGAAAATTAGAAGTATACGCATATTCATTGTCAGCATATCATTAATTTCATATGAATGATGTCTAGGTTGTTGATAAATAACACTGCAGGATGAGCGAGTCAGGGTCTTAACAGAAGTTGCAAGTAGTATGTCCAATGACATTAAGTAGTGTATTTTAGTTATATCATAAACTTTATGTTTTTTATAAATATATCCAGAAATTTAGCATTTCTTTTTTCACTACCTAAAAATAATTATAACATAAGTTAGATAAATTTCCTTTTTAGATAAAAATTATTCATGTCTTGAGGGCATTCTCCTTTATAATATTTATGAGCTATACCAAAATGTTTTTCTTACAGATTTCTGAATTATGTATATTATACACAAGTATCTCTTGAGTTAAAATAAATTATTATTCAAAGAAAATTGACATGAATTTATTATTTATCAGATTTATTACAAAAATTAACAAGAAGTGCAATTTACTTACTATATATAAAGAAAATCTTTTCACTCGGAAATGTAAAAGAAGCTTGTATTATATCTAGATATTTTAATGCTGTAGGAATAAAGAATATAAAGCATTGATAAAATCGATACAGAGGTTTAACTTTAATACAATTTTTAGAGCTTAATTTTCCACAAAATCAACCTATCGTATCAAGCCTCTCTCTAAATTCCCTGAAGTAGAAATTTTCTTGCTACTTTTGAATAAAAGATACACTTGATTAGAGTGTATTTGATTGATTTGAGTGTATCTTCATTGGCAATACTTGAAATCTTGAATGGTGAATGTGATGATGCTCCGGATTTTTGTCTCTTATAGTGATAAGTAATAAGAACACACAATCTGAAAATACAGAAAAGTACATAAATGAATGTTAAAAGAATATGTCAGAAATATTAAGAATAATTATTTATCTCACATAATAAGTTATATAGAAATTTTAATGTTACATAAACAGGAAAACTTAAAAGTTTAACTATAACACTTTTTAAGTACGTTTGAATAATTATAAAATGTACGCAAATATTGTTAGTAATTTGTATACAAGGAAAAGAAAATGTAATCGTACAATGAAATATGTTCAATCATTTTTAAATCATCTATACTTTTAAATATTTATAACAATGACCCAAATTATCTATCAAGTATTTATTAATTTTTCAATTATGTTTATAAATTTTGATAGATTTTATATTTTTTATTAAATCTGCTCCTCATTGATGCATTTGTAATGCTGCCTGACTTAATTCGCCTATTACTACTTCAATTTTTTACATACCTGTATCTGTATATTTAAATAGTCTTATTACATTATGTTATACGCTCAATTATAGGCTCTTTCGCGCAGCTTAGAATAGCTGTATTTAAATTTTCGCGCCGTTGCTCGGAGTCCCCGGCAGCGTAGTTCGCCCGCCGCCGCTAGGTGGCGTCGCCTCTCCCGCAGTAGGAGTAGCGCAGAGAGGCGCAGATTGGATCGGACTGGAAGGCTTTCGACCTGTTCGTCCTCCCTCGTGACTCTCACTTGAGAAACCTACCCGGTAACGCCTAGAGACGACTACAGGGTTAATCACTCGAGTTCGAGAATAAATCACGCTTTTGTTCAATTAAACAATTTGTTTAATTATTTCTTCCCACTCGTTTTCCTCCACTTGCATATCTACAATGAGAGTCTTTGTCTCATCGGCAATGAATGTCGCCGGGCTGCTACTCTCGGAGCAGCTCTAGGCTCGTAGAGGGCTAGGTGGAGGGGCCAGTGCTGTGACCTCCCTCTACCCAACGAGGAAGCCAGACAACAACGCTCCAAGCGCTCCATGCGAGTGTTCTAGCACCGCTACCTTCGTGGGAAAGACGACGCACTCATCGGTGGATCATCGCGTCTGCAGGCAACCACAGTACAAACCTGGCGACACGTCGCTCTCTGCTTAGCGACTTCACCAGAGCTACCGGAGCTACAACAATTATTCTTGTAATATTCAAAAATGTACGTACAGTGTATGGTCTCTTGTTTATGCAATTTAAAAGACGTGTGATTTAATTCATCTATGACTACTTTAAATTTATATTAACTTGCGTTGCTAATATCTTAAACGATAGAAGTTTAAAAAATAAAGGTATTTGAAGTACCTATGATAACAAATTTATTTATTAAAATATAATTTTCCAGTAAATAATGTGTAGAGCAATATGACCTTAACATTATTGATTGGAAGTGAATATTTTACCGGTTAAAATCAATATTTAAATATTAATATTTTTTGTTATCATATTGTAATGAATAGAACATTTTAATTATAACTGAACAAGTATATATATATTGCCATTTATTAAATATTAAAAAGTATCTCCTTTATTTTGACTTTTCTTACTATACCCTCTGAACTTCAAAAAATGTCCCTGGAGAAAACTAAAAGCAGAATAAAAGTAGATCCCATGAGTCTAAGTCCAATAAAAATTGTCGTTCGTATTCCGTGTGCAACTGAAATAAATATATGTCTTTAAATTTCCGTAAGCTTTCACTATAATAATTTTACCAGTATTTTTAAAAGTAATCTTTATTGACCCTTATTGAAGTAGGACCATTTTTTTACAATTCAAATTATTTCTTGATTCATATTGACATCGGAACTGATCGACGACAGCGCTAAGGCTTGTGTCTCTGGTGGCGACAGTCGAAGCTGTGTGAAAAGGCTCTAAGTAAGCTTTTTGATGACAACAGCACCAAAAATTGTCAATGGTGGATACAAATCGAAGTAAGAAATTTATGATTTAATGAAAAAATAATGACATCGCATAGAAAATCAAGAAAGTCATTTTTTTTAAATATCAAATTATACTAAGTAACGCTACTTTACAAAAACTCCACGAGTTTACCTATTTTATACATCAGAGATAGATCAAAAGTATTGTCATCATTATCATCAGCTTTCTAGAGACAAGATGGAATCCAATTATTTACACAAAGAGCAGACATGTAAAAAGAGACATACCAGTCCTTTCAATTCATCGGACTAAAATACGCTGACCTTTTTTCTCTTTACCAGTGGCTACAAATGTGTCAACCATGATTAAAAAAAGAAAATTCGCTGCACCGCCCCATTAATTAGACCGGCTATGAAAGGATGTAAGATGAGTGCAGCGGAAGCAGCGCAGGTAGAAAAGGCAGCAAACCTCCCTCTACTGTCTTTGCTTCTCTCTCTCTCTCTCTCTCTCTCTCTCTCTCTCTCTCTCTCTCTCTCTCTCTCTCTCTCTCTCTCTCTCTCTCTCTCTCTCTCTCCCTCTCCCTCCCTCCCTCTCCCTCTCTCTCTCTTTCTCTCTCTTTCTCTCTCCTTCAGTGTCCTAGAGTAATCCAGGCCGAAGTAAAAAAGAGATTCGATAAAAAGAGAGAGAAAGAGAGAGTAAAAATAATAAAAAAAATAAAATGCGATGCAAAAAGAGCGAATCTTCTTTCAGGTCGTGCGTTGCTCTCCGCGCTCTGGCCTTCATTTTGTACTCGTCATGTCGCAAATTACGCAAATTATCGGCATAACCACGTTTCCCTCGGGCCGCCACCGACGCACGCCACGGCGCTTGATGAGCTGCTGCTACTGCTCTGAGCTTTGGAAACTCTGCGCGAGCGTGCATGGCAGTGCAGGACGAAAACGGAAAACAACCATTGAAAACGCCAAGCACTCGAATTCAGGCTCTGGAAAATATTTCACTTTTTCATTTCGATTGCGACTCTCTCTCTCTCTCTCTCTCTCTCTCTCTCTCTCTCTCTCTCTCTCTCTCTCTCTCTCTCGCTCGCTCTCTCTTTCATTCTCTATGTATATGTTTTTGCGCGTGAACATGCCTCGGCGCGACCAATAAGCGTGCGGAGATGTTGCTTTTTTGCATGTAAAAAGAGTATGAAAAATAAAAAAAAGAGAGATAAAGTAGAGGAAAGGCCAAAAATAAAATGTAGAGAAAAAAATGAATAGGCCCGCGAGAAACAAGAGAGCCAAACAAATGAAAAATTTGATGGAACACTCGGTACAAAATAGAATGCCGGTGAAAGAGTTGAGATTGGGGGGAAGAGAGGAAAAAGCCAGGCGTAAAAGTGCAGATAAAGGAAATAATCGAGGAACAACATAAATCGAAATGGAGGAAAATATTTTCCATGCGCTTGCCTGATTTCATGAGTGGTATATCGTAAGATGAATAAAAATTTGACAATGCTTTTAAAGCTAAAGAATAGAGTAAACAATTATTATAGTTATGGACTTATAATAACTATGTAATCTTAATTTGAAATCGGTTTATGTACTATTTTAAGTAGTTCAAATAAATATTATTTTTGTTTCAATATATTGATCTCGAATATTTATAGTACAGAAGTATTAACTCAATTAAAAGAGATTTATTTTAATCCTTCAGTAAACTATACGTGCGCGTGTTATTGTTCAAGAGGCATTTTGGAAATAGTAACAATAATACTTAAGTTTACGTCTGTTGGGTGTAATATATTTGAAATATCTTTACGTATATAAAGCTGGCATTAATTATCATTTTTGTCGCATTAAAAACTTTTACATAAGAAACAAATTTCTATATTAGTATAGAATAGATAATTTATAGATTATACTATAATATATATATATATATATATATATATATATATATATATATATATATATATATATATATATATATATATATATATAGAGAGAGAGAGAGTAATATTAACCCTTTAACTTGGGCCACGGGAGAATTGTACAATTGTGAGCTATGTTGGTGTTAGTAAATCATATGGTTTCTCCTTCATTTTTACAATAACTAAATTATCATTTCAATATCTTTACTGTTCATATTATCTACTGATGTATGATAAATTATTCAAGTGATTTTTCAGCTTAAAAAGTACAATATTATGCAAACAGTTAAACAAAATAGTTTTTAATAAGTTAATATATTTTATAATTATATTCAGTACTGATATATTAGTACTATGCATGGTCTTAAAGTTTAGAACGAAAAATGAAAGTTCTATAAATACTATTACATAAGGCTATTATAATTCTAAAAATAAGAGATATTATATTATGTGAATGAAAGTTTTATCATAATCTACGTAAATGTAAAAAGAAATGACACATACAAATGAGAAAAATGTTCAATTTCGTTCGTTGTTTCATAAAAATGCAACTTTCAAGAATTTTGCACCAACCATTCGACTTCCAAATCAATAAAAATTACAAGTGAAATAATCTGAAAACGTTAAATATAAACGTTTGATAATAACTCTTTGAATGCGCGCAGCATATCCCAGGTAAAATCGTGATATTCCATTCCGAGCACGAAAGTAAAACGTAGTAAAGGAACGGCGAAGAAGAAGCGAGCGCGATGAACGAGAGTATAAGTAAGAGAGAGAGAGAGAGAGGGAGAGAGAGAAATGAAAAATTTGATGGAGCGCTACGCCGCACGAAATAGAACTGCTGCCGCGCGCAGACCGCGAGAAAGACGTCTCTCTGGAAAGAGCGACACAGAGAGTCAAAACGAGAGCACAAAAAAAAGAGAAGAAGAGAGAAGGAGCCGTAGTGCGCAAGAAGACGAAGAAGGAAAAAGTGCAGTGGAAAGATAAAGGAAATTAAGAAGAAGTAAGATATAGACCGGCAGAGTGTAGTAAAGAGCTGTAGGTATATATATATAGCGCGGAAACAGAGACGGTGCGCGCGGGTTGAGTTTAAAGCCTCGGATGCTGCGAGCAAGGGAGAAGGAGAGAGGGAGAGAGGGAGAGAGAGAGTCACGTGGGAAAGGGGAAAAGCCGAGATACAGGCCGAGATCAATACGAGGTCGCTAGGCAACGAGCCTCCGGCGAGAGCGAGCGAGCGGTCCGGGTAGACAGGGTGCCGCCATAGCCACCCAGCCCCCAAAGCCACCACCCACTCGCTCCCTCGTCTCCTTCCGCCCCCGCTCGCTCTTTTCTCCCTCTATATATACGTACACATCGCGCACACGTACACACGTACAGCCTTTGCCCCATCTCTCTTCTCTCTCTCTCTCTCTCTCTCTCTCTCTCTCTCTCTCTCTCTCTCTCTCATCTCTCTCTGTTTGCACCTCTAGCCACGCATATGTACGCCGCGGGCGAATGTGCGCCGCGTCTCTCTGCATCTCTGCAGCCTCGCTAGCGCGTCTCTCTCTCTCTCTCTCTCGTCCCTCACCGCGAGTAGTCGAGTCGTTCCAGATACTCCGAATTCCGTTAAGGGAACAGATGAGATTTTCCTCGCGTTGTTTACACTCCTCTTTTTGTCCTCGTTCGCGAGGAAATGAACGCGTGCACGCTACCTAGCGAGCTGCTGCTGCTGCTGCTGTTGCTGCGGCTGCACGACGCCCTCCCGAGATTTTCCTTCTTTTCTTCCCCTCGCTCTTTTTCGCGGGCTCGCGAACTATATATACGCGGCCGCGAGAGAGAGAGTCCCTTTCTTTTCTCGTGCGCGCCGCGTTTTCTTTTATTTTTTTCGTTCACTCGCTCGTTCGTTCGTTCGTTCCCTTTCTTTTCTCTTTCTCTTTCTTTTTTTTTCTCTCTTCTCGTTGAAGGCTGGTTGAGCTCTCTTTCTTTCTATTTTACGCGCCCAGCAGAGGCAGAGTATTCTTCCGCTAGACTGTTTTTCAGCATAAGTAAGGGCTTTTCGCGGCAGGCGATAACGAGTGATTTAAAGCGACTTCGCGCTCGCCTCGGCTGGGCCCCCGCAGCTGTGCAGCAGCAGCACTGCCAGCTCTCTTTCTCTACTATATAGCTGTACGTGCAGCAGCGCTATAGATATACGCTGTCTTGGAGAAAATTTAACTCGCGACGAGGGATTGAGATTGAATTCGATGGCGCGGGCGCGTCTCGCGAGTTTTAAGCGATCTTGGGCTCGTCGACGTGCTCCTCCTCCTCCTCCTCCTCGTAATAGGAGGACGTTAAAAAGTTGCGCTGCGGATCGTTGAGGTCTGCGGGATGGCACTGTGTTGCAGTGGAATGGTTTCTATTGTGTCTTCTGGCAGGGTGTGTATTACGAATGTTGTTGAGGGGATGAAAAGAAAATACTCGAGAGAATGGCTGTTGTATTTGTAAACTTGACGTAAGAGTCTTACGATTCTGGAACTTAAATAATCAATTTTTTATGGAACTTTATAAGTTACACATATTTTAGATACAAAACTTGCTTTAAGCACAAACTTATGACTTCATATAAAAATGTTTTGCTTTGTATAATACTTTTGAAAATTAAAATCTTTACGAATAATCTTTACATTTAGTTTATCCTTAATAATTATTAAATTTATATATATTCGTTCTTATAATTCAACAGCACTTGCATACTACAATTACATCAAATATGTATTAACGGTATTCGGATCGATATAGAGATGAAAATTCTCCGAGAGACTTTGAAATATGATGTGCACGTAAGCAAAATGGATGATGAAGTATCTAACTAAGAGCAAGGCGTGAATGGAAAATAAAATTTTAAACACTTCAACCTAGATATTAATCAAAGCTGTACGTGCTGAGATTAAACGTCATTATATCACAGATTTGCAATGACAAATATTGATTAAAATATGGCTGATCTTCAATAAAATTAATATTTTCGTATTGTATTCATTGAAAATGATTCAAACTACTTATATCAAAACAAACATTTTGCAACGAAAAGTTTCTATTAAATATTACGATACAAAGTGTTTAGAAATTCGCACAAAAGTCAATTTAATTTTGTAAAAAAAGTTTATTTCTCATGTATTTCTTAAGAGCACCAAAATCGCAAAATGCACATTTCTCTCTATAAACAGATATATATATATATATATATATATATATATAAACAAACAAAATTAGTGTAAATCTGCGTGTCAGTTCGTCGCTCTTAAAAAATATATAAAGTATATAAAAAAGAGAGGCGGGCGAGCGCGCGCGCGCGCGTATAGTCGGTCGCGCAGGGAGGTCGATAAAATAGGCGACGATGGTTATTGCGACAACTGGCAGAGCATGGCAACGCCCCGCTGTATCCAGTGCTCGGCTGGCTTGTCTGTTGGTAACTGCATGGCGATGACGAAGTTCGTCGAGTGACCCGTCGTCGACAGTACGCCGCGTCTCTCGCTCGTCTTGTACACGGGGCAGGTGTAGGCGGGCCGCGGCTTCACTTCCTCCTTGCGCATCGGTACCAACCAAAGCTAATGAACCATTAGGAATTTTCAATCTTTGTGAATTGATAATGTTTATTTGGGAAAAGATTAGCGTATTGGATACAGTTTTCCAGAAGAGGGCGTTATATCTTAATATGACTTTATCGCTGCAGTTAGATTCATTGATCTGTTTGCCAAGTAAATGAATCTCATTATGTTCTTTTTTTATTTTTTTTCTTATAACCTAAATATTTTGAAATTTAGATATAATATGATAATGACAACTAACTCTTTTAATATAATAGTAATTTGGCATTTTTTCGTTTAATCTTTTTCACTACCTATATAATTTAAAAATAATCAAAATCTCACGTATGAAATGAAAATTTTAATTGATAACTTAATGTCAATAATTTAAAATTTATTAAATGTAATCATAGCTCTTCCTAAAATTATTTCCACTATTTACCATCATGAACTTTAGTATGCACATAAAGTTCATATAATAAATTAATTTAATACAAAATTGAAAATTTATTCAGTGCTCTGAAATTTATTAATAATGTGCAGTAATCCTTTCTCGAGATTTGGAATTGTGACCTAACTTGTTTCTGACGTTGATTGAGTTTCCAGAATAACTAGAAACTTGGTCTGAAGACTTATTAGCATATAATTGAAAGTGCTCGAAATTACTTTTCAGTACTTCAATTTTTTAAATTTCATATATACATAATATATTTTTAAAACAACTTAAGCTCAAATTTTTTAAATTTTGAGTTAATAGATAATTTGCAAACTGTATATGCATATCTACAATATCTTAAAGTACGACAGGCATTATAGCCGCTTGACAGTGCTAATTAACAGTAGTGTCCAAAAGTTCAAAGCCTCCAAATATTTTTACATTTAAATACATATATTTTATTTTTTTCTATGCCTGAAAGTAGGTAGAAAAATGTGCATTTCAAACGTGTTTTGCAAAAATGCGAAAAAATACCCACTATTTTCCGCTAAGCCTCTTTCAGAAAGAAACTCGTAAGTATTGAGATTTTTATTCAAATTTTATATATTACATTTTTATATGCAATTTTAATTTTGTTTATTTACTAATTTTTTTTTAAATACGTAAATTTAAAAATAAAAATTTTCAACTGTGTTGTGTACGACTCAAAATGCGCATTCCTCTACCTTTGTTAAAAAAATACGATACTATGTAACACGGTTAGAAAAGATATTTAAAACTCGGGTGAGGTGTTTTCAGCACTCGTCTCTGTCTGTCGGACGCCTTCGGGGCCCGAGACTCCGATTCGTGCTGAATACCTCACCCTCGCTAGAAATAACTGATTTTCTCCCATTGTAGCACAATGTACTATTATGTTTTAAACCCTATAACTTTGAAAGAGAAAATCGTAAAATAATATTAAATGAAGCAAATGAAAGTAAATGTTGTTCTCTTTAAAAAGTCACCAATATATTTTGTTATCCTACCTGCACCGTAAGTATGCTTTTTCATGCATAGTGGGTGGAAAGTCGTTCTTGCCCGCTTACTTCATATATGCACAAAAAAATCATCCTTTCAGTACAGGTATGACAAAAAATACCGTGTGCACCACGGATTAAAGTTGATTAATGTTCATGCTGGTTGCCGTCCTTAACTCGGCACTTCTCGCCTTCGGCTTGCCTCGGATGCTGGGGTAGCCGAGGCTCGGCCTGCAAATTAACCTCGTGGTAATCGCCTACTTTCTGCCCTTGATATACAATATACTATTTTAATATTAAATTTAACAAAAATTACTGACTATTGAAACAGAGTTTGAAAATTGTCCTATTTAAATAAAGGTAAATCTTGAATCTATTTTTCAAACTTTGTTCATTCTCTCGTAACTTTTTTTAAAGTTAATTTTAAAAGAATATTTTGGTGACTTTTTAAAGAGAATAAAATTTACTTTCATTTGCTTTTTTGAAATGATTTTACAATTTTTTTTTCAAAGTTATAGGTTTTAAAACACGAAATAAAATATATGTATTTAAATGTAAAAATATTTGAGGGCTCTAAACTTTTGGCCACTACTTTAATTCTACAGTAAAATGTTATATTTAACGCGTTTCTGTGAAAATAAACAATTCTATCGCGTTTCTTAAAATTTTTGTTTATGGACTTTAGCCATTTGAGAAGCATATGATTCGTATAAAAAATGAGTTTTTATATTGTTCTATAGTCTGTCATCAAGATGAAATGTAAAATAGACTACGCAAGTATCTAAAATTAAATGAAAATAACTGTAGTATTACCGATTATTATAGAGGCAATCTACAACAAATATAAAGCTAAAACTCTAATATTGTTAGTTTTAAGGGGAGGAGGTACTAAAAAAAGGATTTTCTGATGTATGACACACAACATTATTGTTTCACACACATATTTATATAACATAAAATTAAAGTTCTGGAGAAAAAATTAAAATTATATAAGCTAATCGTTCAGCTGAAATGAAGCTAAATGTATTAGGATCGGAACTGGAACTATTTGTACATCTGTGTGTTCCCGGAAAAATGACTAAAGTCCATTTTTTCGATAATTAAGTTTTGATCGATTTTGGTATCCTTACATAGTATATTTTCAGATAAAAATTCAAAAACTCAGGAAAAGTATAGAAAAAGTTACTATATCTACTATTTATGAATTTTTTTAACATTAGTTTAAAGGAAAATTAAAAATTTAACCTTAATATCTCAAAAACATAAAAGTGGACTTAAGTCGTTTTTCCGGGAACCTACAACTTTCTCTCATAGCTTCAAACATTGGCCATTTTGCGCTGGCTATCGCTAGATATAGATATACTCTATGTAGAAAATGAGCCCTTTCTAACAGCTTACGAAGCTCACCGCTCCGATGGAGTTCCGATCCGAATAAGAAAGTGACATACGCAACAAATAATTTTTTTTAATTTTTGAGTTTGAATACTCTAGCATATTCTTATAGATTCTTTTTATATACTCTTAAACTTCAATTTTTACACGTGTTACTAATTATACATTTCGTAAAATTTTTGTCCCTCCTACCCTTAAGATACATAAAAAATAGAAGCCTCGATCGAAGCCCGTGTATTTACATGAGGCATGTTCTCGTAGAGGACTTTCGGCACGGACTCGTCGAGCATCATCTTGTCCATGTTGAAGCGCGCCCCATCGATGTATAGCCCGTAAATGTAAACGCCGTCCTCGGGCGGATCGGCGAAGCTCGTCTCCTTCAACGGCACAAAATCGTAGACCAGCAGATCGATCGGTATGGAATGTTTTCGGGCGTAGTTCTGCCTCGCTCCTGTCAAAAACGCCTGCGTGAAGTAGAATCCGGATAGCCAGAAGGACGTCGGCGGGCCCTCCTCGTACCACGTCTTCACCGTCGATGGATGGTCACGTTCAGTAGGAATATTGAAATGTCAATTCGACCACGGGTTAGCTATGCAGGTGTATGTATGTCCCTATATGCTAGGGAGAAAGAAATGAAGAGAAAGAAGAACCTGCAGAAAGTTAAGTCGGCGCAAAAAGTCCTGAATGTAACTTCCGAGGGGTTTCAGCGACGGATATGAGACGTTACGCCATAGCGCCGGGATCCTTCCCGTAATTATCGACGTAAAGATCTCCTCGAGCTCAGCATCCATAACAACCAGACCTGCGGATCACGGAAGCGCATTAAAAAGTATGAATGCCTCGGAACTTCTTCAGACCAAATGCTTGGAAAAATTATTTTGTTCGATGTAAAACGTGAAAAAAAAAGTTGAACCACTGCTTACAAATACAACAATTATTTATTATTATCATTATTATTATTATTATTATAGTAGTATAGAACTCCCATGAAGTTTCTCGCACACCTCCCCATCCGATCGCGAGGGCGCCCCCCGGCTGCTATGAAGCCATTCGGCCGCGAATTCTGGGTTCCCCCACCTGGCCGCAAGTCCGCACCGCATGTCCGGACCTGCATGCACGAGCCCACAGCATCACCCGGCTGGGAGCCCGCACCGCGTGTCCAGACTTGCACGAGCCCGCAACGCCACCTCGCGCCTTTCCCGCAAGAGATTGTGTGTATGTGTGTGTTGGACTCCACCTTACCGACCGTTAATTGCAGTTATCTGCTGTCGGTAAGGTTATGGAGCTACAAGATGGCGGCAAGCACTGACGCATGCGCGGGCCTGTCTAGACTTGCACAACTGAGAGAGTGTCAGCCGGTCAGGCCACTCCCTAATCCTCCACTGAGGAAGCATGCGAGGCTCTTGAGAATCCAGTCGAACGAGCTACAGAGACGAGGACTAGTATAGTGTTGTGAACATCTCGTCGTAGAAAAATTCTACTCGACCGCCTAGCGTATATGTATAGACCTAAAAGAATAATGTGTATATGTAATATTGTAGATTATTTATGCTTACCATTAAAGAGGATGGGTGAAGGCCCCGACCATGGCCTCACCTGTGAGGTTCTCCGCTTAGCATAACCTCTCCATAGACTTCCTCTTTATAGTTTAATTTAAGGAGGTTCGATAGTGAAGTCA
This sequence comes from Gastracanthus pulcherrimus, assembly GCA_949152435.1. NCBI lineage: Eukaryota > Metazoa > Arthropoda > Insecta > Hymenoptera > Pteromalidae > Gastracanthus > Gastracanthus pulcherrimus. Next base: position 37,654,771 of record OX424576.1, on the reverse strand, counting down.
AAATGATATGTTTCTGAAAATTTAATATGTCATTCTTCTATGAAGTTTACGATAGTTTGTGAAATGTGAAAGCATTAGCCATTACCGTTTTAAAGATAATTGACTTGAAAGTTTGACTCTTATACGCGGGCTCTTATGAGAGCGTCTTGTAAACTGACAATAAACTTCGAGTGCGATTGTTTAAAAATAATAATAATGAACTGAAAAACTATGCAAAATATTGGGAAAGTATTAAAGATCATGTACGTGAATGAGAACACCGATTCCGAGCACTAAGCGAAAACGTAAATAAAGTCACTAGCTTATAGGCTGTGCGAGGAGGTGCGCGGTAAGAAGGGAGCTGGTGTGCGGTGCGGGGGGACGCTCCTTTCCTCACCCCGCACGAAAGATCTATTTAACCTCCTTAATAGAGACCCCTCAGTGAATGCACTTGACAACTTTTCTTCCGAAAAAAGTCAGAGTTATTGACCGAGATTTGAACCCAGATCGCCAGCGTGGAAGTCTGAGCCGTAATCCACTGGGACTCTGACTTTGTCTATGCGTGAACAAACATCAACAATATTCGACACTGTTCGACACTTGTTCGATACTGTTCGATATTGTTCGACAATGTTCGACATTGTTCGACACTTTTTCGATACTGTTCGCCACTTGTTCGTCACTTGTTCGACACTTGTTCGACACTTGTTCGACACTTGTTCGACTCATTTATGTCATAGAGTAACAATTTTATGTCCTAGGGTCAACACTTTCAATACTACACATTTATGTCATGGCTATTGGGATCTGACGCAGGGGTATAACTTCGGACCTAGTGTCACTAGGGCTCTGATTGCTTTAGCGCAAATCCACCAAAGGGCGCCTGTGGCAGATCCTAATATACATTGTATATTACATTAACGTTCTTGTGTATAAATCGTTTCCCCCAAATGATGTTACATTCTAAATCTATATATAGAACCCTGACACCACAAATTCATTTATATTCAGAAAAATGCTTGTCGAATTTGAGAAAAGTTCGAATGGAGTAGATCAACTTCTACTCGATGGTAATATTTTCTTCAAAGATAGAGCTCGACCTGAAAAAGTATTCTGGAAATGTAACTTTCATAAATCTCAACGATGTTCAAGTCGTGCTGTTACAAATGACACTTAGCTCATCAGTTGTACTCTACATAATCATACATCTTCTACAGAGTATGTACAAGTTAACAGTCAAGAGCTCGAGATGGTTTCTCCAGATACTGCGTTCGATGTTCAACAACAGGAAGATGTTTATAACAAAAATCTCAATTTTATGGAAGGGATTAAATAAAAACGTAAGCTGTTGGTTAAAAATCAGGAAGAACCAGTACACAATTCTAATGATTCACAAGAAAAACTGTTGATCAGTGCAAGAATAAACCTTGAGACTTCAAAAGCCAAAATTCGGAAATTCAATCGAATTTCTGGGTCTGATCTTCCCGATCAATCTGAGAAAATTGAAGAATCTCTAGTTTAAGATTCTCTAGAAGATTCTAGCAGCATTATAGATATTCTAGCAGCATTATAGTTTCTGAATAAAATAGATGAATCTATTTTATTCAGAAACTATATGAAAATTGGATTAGAGATCAGAACTATGGATCCAATCCTAAGATGTTGGATTCAATATCAACCAAGTGGATGATAACTCCTAAGACTTCAAGAGCTAAAGTTTATAATTGTAAGACTTCCGATAAGACTAGTGTGGAGGAGGAAAAATTTCTGGCTAGTGAGGAGTACGAAGAATCTCTGACTAGCAATTCTCCAGTAGCCACTGTAGATAAATCAATTCCATCCACTTACGATAGTAATAATATGATTGCTACTAGTTCATCAATTTCAATCAAATTTTAAATCTAGATTCCAAGAATAATCATATATCGATGATTCATACGTGAATTGGAGAAAGAAGAGAGATCGAAAATACGGATTTGATGATTGGGATGATCCTAATGAGATAGTCAATCGTCTCTGAGTAATTATGGCTAAAAATAAATCCATGTAGAATTCATAATGATGAGATTAACTTTCCACCATCTTGTCATATTTTCACCGGACAACTGCCGTATCAGTCATTAAATCCAAATATGAATTTTTCGCTTCAATATGAAAAAAATTATGAATTCACCGCCATTTTGCAGCGCCCTCTGTAGGTGTCAATAATTTGAATTTATTCTCTATTAAGAAATGGTCGGTAATATGACAAAAATTTTAATTTACAGCTCTTCGTTAATTGATAATACTAAAGATCGGTAAAGTAGATTGTTCGGTTACCATCGAGTTTTTGACCATCGAAACAGTTTTGAGGCTAGGATTCCCCTTACGTAAACACTTACACGCATAAATACGCATGCATATATCTACGTTCACGAATAGAGAAAGACAGAGCTCCAGTGGTTCAGTAGATTAGGGCTCATACTTCCACGCTGGCGATCCGGATTCAAATCTCAGGTCAATACCTCTGACATTTTTTTCGGAAAAAAATTTGTCAAGTGCATTCACTGTGGGTCTCTATTAAAAGAAGCCATAAAAGAGGAATTCTAGGGAGAGGTTATGATAAGCGGAGAACCTCACAGGTGAGGCCATGGTCGGGGCCTTCACCCTTCCTCTTTAATGGTAAGCATAAATAATCTACAATATTACATATACACATTATTTTTTTAGGTCTATACATATACGCTAGGCGACCGAGTAGAATTTTTCTACGACGAGATGTTCACAACACTACTAGTCCTCGTCTCTGTAGCTCGTTCGACTGGATTCTCAAGAGCCTCGCATGCTTCCTCAGCGGAGGAGGAGGGGGAACTGCGGCGGCAGTGATGCGCTGTGCTTATGGCGGGAGTGACCTGAAGCTCTCTCAGCTGTGCAAGTCTAGACGGCCCCGCGCACGTGTCAGCGCTTGCCGCTATCTTGCAGCTCCATAACCTTACCAACATCAGATAACTGCGATTAACGGTCGGTAAGGTGGAGTCCAACACACACATGAACACACACACAAAATCTCTTGCGGGAAAGGCGCGATGTGGCGTTGCGGGCTCGCAGCCGGGTGATGCTGTGGGCTCGTGCGTGCAGATCCGGACGCGCTGTGAGGGCTCACGGCCGGGTGGGGGAACCCAGAATTCACGGCCGGATAGCATCTCAGTGCCCGGTGGGCGCCCTCGCGGTCGGGTGGGAGGTTCGCCAGAAACCCCATGGGAGTTCTTAGTATTACAGAATATATTATATTATGGAGAAGTTAATTGTGTGCTAATTTGCTAAAATACCTTTAATCGCTTTTTGCACATTCACTAAACTGCTTCTAATTGTTTGCAGGAGTTTGTTAAATCTGCCCATTTCTTGCACGAGCACTGTATTCATGCTCTGTTCATATGAAGTTGGATACTTGGCAAGGGCCTGAACCAAGTCATAGTCCTGGGGAAGTTTCGACAGAATATCTCCGGATATTGAATAGACAACTTCGTCCGGGGATTTTGCACTATCCGCCGTTGCCTCAGTATCCTAAATGACAGAAAGATCTTTACATTTTTTTAATTCATTGATAGACACTACCAGAAGTGTGACAACTCTGAAAATGAAATATTACATGGAATTCAGAATGTAACTTTTACATTAAATACTGTTTTTGTTCGATATTGTTTAAGTAGGTGAAGTGCATTGATCAAAATGAATTGTTAATTTTTTAGATTTATAATGTAAATGAGTGATCTCATATGGATGATAATCTATGTCTAATGTACCTATTTATTCCATTGATAGTTATTATAATCAATGATCAAAGCAACAGTTATGAAATTGCTACGATATTAAGATATATATAATTTAGACTTAAGGCGATGTTAAACCCTGTGCTACTGGTAAATACGGGGAACCACTTTTTTCATTCATTTTTCAATTTTAAGAAAATATCTCTATGAAAAGTTGTTCTTTTTGATTGAAACAACAACTTTCCATAGAGATATTTACTCAAAATTGAAAATGAAATGAGAAAAGTGGATCCTCGTATTTGTCGGTGATAGGTGGCTTTAGTATCAGCTTAATTGGAAAATTTTCTCTACGCGATATTCTTAAATGAATTCTTACCACATCTTTCTAGCACAATTAAACCGAATAACTATTAACAATAATAATCGAAGTAATAAATTCTAAAATATACAACTATTCGTTTTTACTTCGTATTTTATAATAATGTATTCAAAAATCAAGTTTAATCAATCGAAGTGAAAATGTATATCCCACGTATAAGTTCTATTTCAAAACTCATCAATTCTGAAGTTAAAAATACTGTAATTTATCATGGTCCTAACATATATGTAAGGACACTCCTTTATTATTCCAAAATGTTATGTAAGAACATCATCGTTTCTTTTGCGTAAACTTTTGTACTATAAGATTTTATTGATCGCTAATCTAGTTTTTAAAACCGAAATTATTCTACAGCGCTTTAAATCCAAATTTCGTATACAGAATAGAGATCAGTAATCCTATAAAAAAACCGTAGGAATAAATTTACTCTAGCAATATATTCTTGAAATTGTGCTCAATAATAGTCGCGATTTCAACCATAGTATAAAGATCAGTGATACAAAAATAGAAATATATATATTTTTAAATGTCAAGTTACTGTTCTTATATTAATTAAGAGAGTATATTTCTTGGCTTCGAGACATATTGATTTAAGTCCACCTTTTTGCAGTTGTTAACGGCATAACAACTTAAGTGTACTTTTTATCGATTTATTCGAGGCATACCGATTTAAGTTGCCTTTTTTGCAAATAGAATAACAACTTTAGCTTCTGTTATATGTTGTAAACCGAAATGTACGTTGTTCTTAAATAGTTTATTATCCTAACGACATAAAGAAACTTAATTTCGTAAGATACAGCATGGATGCTGAAGTTCTTGTAGCTTGCATTAGGGTACATTTATAGTGACATGCGGAGTTGACTTTCGGCGATATATATATATATATATATATATATATATATATATAGTGGAATAGACAACTAGACGCATCTTGATACAACCTCGTAGCTTCACCATAAATGAACCCTTAGAGGCATAACAACTTAATTGCGTTGTTATATCATCTTAAGAAGAAACCAAAAAAGAAACTTATGTTTAAATGTGGTATTATATTGGTATGCAGTGTCCAACTATATGAACAGAAAAATAATGTTGATTTTGGACTGTTTAGTACTTTACAACAATAAGTTATACCTAAAAGTGCGATTTTCCCCAAATCACGTAAACTGAACTTAAGTTGTTATGCCTCGAAACCACAGAATTGTATTGTGTAATTATTATCACGTAATTATTTGAACAAAAATATGATATTAAATGGATCTGACCTCCTTAGAATTTTAATTAAATTGGTTATACATTTTTAGGTGAGAATTAATTATTCATCATATATTACATTTTCTTTTTTGGTAAATTTAAGTATTTTATCGAAATATATCGGAAATTTCTTTTTCTGTCGTTCGGTCACCTTAAATATCTACCGAAGAGAAACTGCTCTATTTTTATCGTTCATGTAATTTTGAGAGTTCTAAGCTTCGGATTTAAAAAATCGAAAAAAAATTTATGACACTTTTTGAAGCTCTACATTTGTAAGAACATTTTGGGATCTGATAGAATAAAATATTTTCATAATCAATAAAGTTATAACCATTCAAAAGAAATAATTAACATTGCATCTTATGTAGAACTAAATATTTAAATGCGTTTTTCTCGAAGCTTATTTTTCTAACTTCAAAAAGTTGCTCGCATATTTAGAGTCAATGAATCTAGCTGTAACTCGCAACAAATATTCGTCTAACGATTATTTAAAGAAGTTAGTATTTTTTTTCAAGAAGAGCGTGCATAAAAATGGTTGCCGATTAAATATGTTTACAAAAACATGGAATGTTTTGTCATATATTTATTTAAAATGAAGGTATATTTTTTTCAAGCTATTTCTGATAGAAAATTAAAATAAAAAATACTAACTTTTGTTTGTTACGGATTCTAAAACAAGTGAGAATTTATTAAATTGATATTGTCAAACGTAAATACGCAAGGAACTTTTTGAATTAACCTCTGGTTTGACTGCTAAAAAGTACATTTTATTAAATGAATTAGGATTAGGAAAGTGAAAATTGCTCAAAATTGGTATATATTCTTCTCTTTTAGTTACTAATAACATATTAATATCTCGAAATAAAATTCCGGATATTTAACGATTTTGAAAAAATTAGTGTAGACCCACCTTAAAGGGTCAAACCTGAGTTAAATTCTGTAAAAATTATTGTCCATTTTATAGACAGCAAAAATATTTTTACACAATCTAAGTTGATGCTAGTTTTTATATCTTAAATATGTATATTATATGTGATTTTACCACGAATTAGACCCCTCTAAGTGCTTTATAGTCCCTTGAAAATTTGCTAATCTACAGTATTGAATTTAAGCCTATCTAACCACTTACCACATGTTTTTGAATCAGACGGTTCATTTTCCATGGTGGCCGAGACATTAAAGTATTCTTCAGAAGTGTACTCATGGACTTAAGGAGTAACATTTTTAAAAAAAGATTATTTTCAATTGTTAGGCACACATGTATCAATAATAGTAGTATTTTTATAGTATTTTCATAGTATTATTATTGGTATGTGTGTCTCTAACAATTCGAAATAATCTTTTCTTAAAAATGTAGCTGCTTCATCTCCATGGAAAATACACCGCCTGATTCAAAAACACGTGGTAAGTGGTTAGAAAGGCTTACATTTAATAATGTAGATTAGCGAATTTTCAAGAAATTATAAAGACCACTTAGATGGGTCTAATTCATGGTAAAATCACATATAATATACATATTTAAGATATAAAACTAGCATCAACTTAGATTGTGTCAATATTTTTGCCGCTAATAAAATAGACAATGATTTTTTACAGAATTTAACTCAGGCTTGGCCGCTTAAATAGTTACCGAAGAGAAACTGCTCTTTCTTCATCGTCCACGTGATTTTGAGAATTCTAAGCATCGAATTAAACTTTTCCAACGGTTATTTTGTTCAAAATACAATTAATTCTGACATGAGCGAAGGAATTTGTATTAAAAATTTACTAACATAAGTTATAGTCTCTCAAAGTAACATTTTTTCGATTTTTTAACTTTTTATCATATATTTTGGAATTGAAAGACTATAACTTTGTTTTTGAAATTTTAATACAAATCCCTTCACTCATATTAGAATTAATTGTATTTTGAACAAAATAACCGTTGGAAAAGTTCAATTCGATGCTTACAGTTCTCAAAATCATGTGGACGAAGAAAAAGAGCACTCTCTCTTCGATAGCTATAGGTAACCTAACGCCCAAAAGAAAAATATCCGATATATTTCGATAAAATATTTAAATTTACCGAAAAAGAAAATTTAATATATGATGAATAATTAATTCTCACCTTAAAATATATAACCAATTTAATTAAAATTTGAAGGTGGTCAGGTCCCCTTGAGTAATCGAAAGATCGTTATTGAAATAAAAACGATTAAATATTATAAGCATTAAATATGATGTTTAAAATGTAATCGAACGTTTGTTATATATATTTCATTTCTTTGAAATTCATAACCAATTGCCTCGGATATCATATTACAGTCGACTTTGGCAATTTCTTAAAACTATATAACACTTTGCTTAATAAATAATATAAAGTATGCAGAAAACTCGAGTTGTTGGCAAAGCGATTTAATCGACCGGTATTTAAACTCTTATTCACCAGTCAAAACGTAGTTATGGAATATTCGACAAATGTTTTAAGTGCTTCCGTTGATTGAACTGAGCCCAATCGATAATAGCGCTGCAGTGCACATAAAGCAGTTAATCTCAAATTCCAGCGCAAAGCTCGTCGACTGAAATTCCGCGTACATATATATAAACCTTATTTGACTGAATATATTTCGCGAGAGTGCCTTCCCCCGGTATTAAGAGCAAAGCTCCGCAAACGAGGGTTGGCTGATGGGGGAAAAGTGAAGGAGGGGGGCTGATATCTATCTATACAATGGAATCGACGAAGTATAACGATAAACGATTGTAATACTTGTGTGAGGAGTATCGAGTCGAGCATCAAGTCTGTCTCCTGCTGATCCTTGATAATGTCGGCATTGTCAGCCATGCCGAAGACCTGGGGCCCGGCGGTCATCGGCAGCGATCTGACGTAATCCAAAAACTGGGCGTGGTCGTTCACCTGGGGCACGTAGTAAACGCCGCTCTCGTCGAAGAGGCACTTGGCGTCGGCGTCGCTCGTAATTACGCCCTCGTGATAGTACCTAGCCAGGATCGTATTCAGGATGCGTCGGTCCCATTCGTCGGTCACGCGTCCGCCGTAATTGCATTCGCCTTTGCAAGTCAGAAATTTAATTGCTATCGCCTCTCTCTCTCTCTCTCTCTCTCTCTCTCTGCTTCTCTTTGCTTCTCTATCTCCTTGCAAAACTTTCTCTATATATGCGTGCTTTGCGACCGTATATAGATATTTACACGATGTATATGCGTATTCACGTGTCTTTTCGCTTTCTCTTTGACTTATAGCTACGTACATGTGTCGTATACGGCGCTTCGTTAAATTCCTTTCGACTTTATCGCGAATAAAGACTTTGAGTGCCTTTTGTGAGAGAGGCAATTACGTGTACCGTTTGTTAGGTATACGAGAGATGCTTCACATAAGCTTTTAGAAATTAGCTCTAAAACTTTGTAAAATGAAGTCTCGCTTTGGAGTGTTCAGCCTTTACAAACTTATTTTCACTATAATTGAAGTAAGCTTTATACTCGAAACAGTAAAGAAAAACTATAGATATACACTTAGATTCAAAGTTCTGAAATTTCCACAATTTACACGTATATATATATATATATATATATATATATATATATATATATATATATATATATATATATATATATATATATATATATATTACACAGGGTTGACAACCATGCTAGAAATGAGCAATTTTCTATCCACTTTACATGCATGGAAAAGAGCCTATTTCTTGCACATATATATATAATATAATTTTTAAACGTATTTTTCATGCAACTAATTTTCCTAACTTTAAAAAGTGGCTTGCTCATGAGGTTGTTATGAATCTTTTTGAAACTTTCAGAAAATATACCTTAGTATGTGTAGAACATAAACTACATTTTATTACATAGATTACATTTAAATTTTTTTCTTCTCATCTCATTTTATCCATCAGTCATTATAAAAAAACCGTGATTTTTTTAGGCATTTTCATTAGTCAAATGAAAACTAAATTGTTTTGAGGAAGCAGAAGACGATTTTTGAAATTCTGTCAACAGTTTATTTTGTTGACCAATTAAGGAAGTGATTCAATTTTATTCAAAGCTTTTTCTCAAAATACTATGCGCAAGTGACACTTTGAAAGCTGGTCATTTTCGTTTAATGAAATTGTATTTTATCAATATCTCTACAAATAATCGATATCTTGAGCTAAAAATTGATATAGAACCTATTAATATCATCCTACATAAGCCTTCAAAATGTTATCTCATAAGACTGAACAATTAAAAAATTTTGTCTTTTCTTCGTACCTTAAACTTATTTTAAAACTTGAAATCCTAAAAAAAAGTTCGATCACTCGAACCATTATACCAAAAATCATGAATATAGCTTGTTTCAGTACAAAGTGACTGCTACAGTCGCCAAATGGTAGAAGTGCAATCAGGGATCTCAAATGTGGCATCCGTTACTATGGAAATACATGTATTTCATATGATAGAAGTTGCCACACTTGAGACCCCCTAATTGCACTATTTGTATAAAAAATCAAAATAACATGAAATATTGTTAAAGAAATTATTAAAATGCAAATTTTAGCCATAAAGTCGTATTTAGCTTCAAACAACTTTAAATATATGGGCTTAAAAAAATCTGAAAAAATTCACGATCATTTTACATACCAGAAGGAACATATTTGCCAAAATAAATTTTTTGTTATTTTTGGAAAAATAATTTTGCTAAAATCGTATTATAATGTTTTGAGACATTAGGAATCAAAATACACTATTTTTTTAAACTGCGTGTATGTGTGTGTGCATTTGTGTGTATGCATGTGTATGTGTGTGCGCGTGGTTGCATGTGTGTGTATGTGCGTATGTGTGTGTGAGCGTGTGTGCGTGTGCGTGTGCGTGTGCGTGTGTGTGTGTGTGCATGGATGTGGAATGTCATTACTCTGAATGTACACGGTGAAAATTAATTATTCAAGGCTTCTTATTTTTTAAAGACGGCGGCTCAAGAGAAATTTTTTATTCTTTCGATTTGTTTTAGTGATTTTAGCGGTTTTTCGATTTTAGAGTTTTAGTTTTTCGGATTTTTTGATACCTTAGAAATCATATTATCGATTGAGTGATAATGCATTAGAACGAGCATAAAATTACCTATCTTTTCCGCACTGAGAGAAAGGATTCTCTGCGGCAAAGAATGTTTCTTAATTGTTAAGTTTTGTGGATTTGAATACGGTCAAATGAATATTTCTTAACAGTTAAACGCATCGTCTTAATAGTTAAGAACTAAGTACTTGAGTCGCTTGTTAACGGCTGATCGCTTAACTTTTTATGTTAACTGAATTTTTCATATTTCTAAGATGTTTATATGAGTGTTACATATTAGTATAAGTTTTTGCCTGCCACGATTATATCTACGTATAGGATCTTTTTATGAATGATTATGAATTTTTAATAATGATGCTTGAAAAGCATCATTATATGCTAGAAAATCGTTAAATAACCTGTCGTACTCGGCAAGTTTATCTTACTCGTGCAGACTTTCCTCAAGTTCGAGTTCTTAACTATTAAGAATTCAACATTTGCGGCAAGCACATGAGAATTCGATTCCGCAAGTACACGATTCATTTGCCACTAGGAATTCTTTCTCTTAGTGCGGCCAGAAATTTTGAATAATCTGTTTCCCTTGTTTTGTTATACACAAAATCATATTTTTCTTTCAAACGGTTATATCTGTGAAATATGAGAATGAAAATTTTGAAAAAAAGTGAGATGATTAGGAATATGAAGAAGAATATTCAGTAAAATTTTTGAAGCTCTAATTTTTCTTTTGAAGAATAAATATCTTTTTGTAAAAAAAATCGATTTTTATTTAGCTGCAGCATTTGATTTGAAAGTTTCCAAAACGGTAGCTTTTTATTATCTTTTGAAAGAGTTCTTTGTCCAGATCACAACTACCTTTATAATTCAAAATATTTGAGCTTAGGTATTTTTTGAAATTTTTATTATATTTCTGTCCAAATAGGGCTCATTTTCTTCGTTTCTTAATGAATATTCGAATTTAAAAAGAAATTTAAAGATATTCCTTTTGGTATGTACAATGTATTTAATTTTTTCAGATTTTTTGGTAAGTATCTGAAATTAACACCATGATACATACAATCATAAAAGTTAATATAAATTTGAAATGCTTTTCAAACGGGAAAATTTAAGAAACCCCGACTTCTAAAACTTGTTTATTTTAAGAATTTACACTAAAAATTTAATGATATAATTAGAGACTTAAATTTCATTAATATTTTATCTAACTAACTCCATATATTTCTGTTATAACTCGAGCCATCTGGTTATTGTCAGTTCTTTCATTGATAGAATAGTACAATTAGCATTTAATGAAATTTTTATTTATTAATCTGTCTCAAATCGGAGGAAAAAATTTCATGTAAATTACTATATCACATTGAAATAGCTAGTATCATTTATCGGTACCATTTCTAAACGATAGATATATTTTTGATAGAGCTGGATCAAATAGAGACTTTTATATAGATACCTGTGAGATATTTTAAAGCCACGAATTGAACGTCCTCATACTGCGCAAGGAAGATCCTTAGTTGCAATGCACTGATGCGAAGGTCGGTTTCGTTGAATTCATACCGGTTATTCCAACCGATTGGCCCGAATTTTCGACGTTCCTGCACAATCGCGTGGAAAAAGCAGAGAGAAAAGATGAGCTTCTTAAAGTTGGATGTTTGCTTTGGCGCTTCGAAAAATTCTGGATCGCATATAGGATCCTGAAAGAAGAGAGTTTATTAAGCATTTTTAACTCCAAGAACATTGTATGCTTTACATATAAAAGAATTAGTAATAATACACATAATTTTAATTAAAGGTAGCTCTTGCATATTCACTTTAATCAAGAGAGAGTTGAATAAATGTAAAATGTATTATGAAAATAATCATGCAATTTGTATATATACATTTTCTAACAACCAATAAAATTAATATTTCATTAAATACATGAAACCAAGAATAGTTTTCCTAATCTAAAAAATTTGAATAATAAATTTCCAAAAATTGGATTCTTTTCTCACAAGTAATAATAAAAAGAAATTATTGTAAACGTGCTTCGCTTAAATTTTACAAGGAGAGTGTATGAAGTGCGGGTCGCGAATTTTTATAAGACTTTGAGAGGTATTTTCAGGTGCCTAAAAATGAACCCAAACACCCGCCGTTTTGGCTAACAAGCCCTTATTATCGAGATATAACCAATTATGTCCGAAATACCGGGTTTTTAGTGAAAAAATGGTGCATCTACTTCATATCATAGCTGCGAAAGTTTTTACTCTGAAAAAATAATCCAAAAGTAGGTAATTTCCGTTTTATTACGTGTCAGCGGTTTAATAGAAATTAAAATCTTCAATTTTTCATGTATTTTTCATCACTTTCTTTGTCAATTAATAACTTTGCAAGGGATTAATATTCTTATGCGAATCAAAGCGCAAATTAAAGCTCATTCTGTCTACTTTTACCTACATTTGGATTATTTTTTCCGAGTAAAGTAAACATTTTGTGAAGTTATGATCTTGAGTAGAGGTACCATTTTTTCACTAAATGGGTATTTGGGACACAATTGACTATATCTCGATAATATGGGCTCGTTAGCCAAAACGGCTAAAAGTGCGATTTCCCCAAATCACGTAAACTGGATTTAAGTTGTTATGCCTCGAAACCACAGAATATTGTATTGTGTAATTATTATCACGTAATTATTTGAACAAAAATATTATATTAACCCTGGTAGAAATCTAAGCTGGTTTCTAGCCAGAAATAAGCTAGATGTTCTAAAGCTGCTTTAATTCTGGTTAAGAAATTAGCTAGAAATCAGTTAGAAACGACATGCTTTTTAGCTAATTTCTAGCTAGATTCTGCTTAATATTCTAGTTAATATAAAATTGATAAACTAAGTAATTTATGTATTAATTACTAATGGAAATAATAACAGTTTTATAATAATCAAAGTAATACGCAATTCTAATCACACTACATTAAGTATTTTACTAAATTAAAGTTAAAAATGTACCTTAAATGTCTAGTAGTCAAAAAGTACCAAAGCCCCGAGTAAAATTTCAGGCATAGCGCGTTTCTTACACATAAGAATTATACACATAATTATTGTACACAATTTAGCATTGGTCAAATTATATATAGATATATTTGACCAATGCTAAATTGTGCACAATAATTACGTGTACAATTCTTATGTGTAAGAAACGCACTATGCCAAATTTCAGTGTCTTTATTAGAGAAATTTATGTTATAAATAATAGAATGCATGTAGTCATATAATTATTGTTATTTTAAAAATACGAATAAAAATAGAATAATGTAAGTTATGACGAAATTTGGAGAATTGGTAAACAAATATTTGTATTTTTCCAATGAAGTTTTATTACAAAATTTTATTTTCGACATCAATCACAAAATTTATGTTGACTAAGTTATGATTGGCTAATTTTTGGAATGGAAATTATTAGGTATCAAATACTTTTAGTATTACATATACATATTTCTATAATCTCGTAAGTTGTTATTTGTTGATAAAATTATTTATTTTGTCGGCATACTATATTGAACATTCAATAAAGTATAATAATGTGTATTTTTAGAAACTAATAACTTTTCAGAACAAAATATAAATAGGTTAGATTTGCAAACAAAATACGTTCTTGCTTAAAGCATAGTCTTAAGCAGATTCTAGCCAGATATTAGCTATAATTTGACTTTTTAATAGCTTATTAATCTGGCTAATAATTAATAAGCTAACCAGTCATTCTAGCTAACTTTCTACCAGGGAAGAGGACCTGACCACCTTAGAATTTTAATTAAATTGTTTATATATTTTTACGTGAGAATACATTATTCCTCATATATTACACTTTCTTCTTTGGTAAATTTATATATTTCATCGAAATATACCGAAAATTTTTTTGTCGTTAGGTCACCTTTATTATCTACCGAAAAGAAACTGCTCTTATTTCATCTCCACATAATTTTGAAAGTTCTAAGTATCGGATTGAACTTTTCTAACGGTTATTTTGTTCAAAATACAAAATTCTGACATGAGCGAAGGAATTTGTATTCAAAATTCACAGACATAAGTTATAGCCTTTCAAATCCCAAATTTATGATAAAAACTTAAAAAATCAAGAAAATGTGACTTTGTGAGACTATAACTTATGTTTGTGAATTTTTAATACAAATTCCTTCGCGCATGTCAGAATTACTTGTATTTCGAACCAAATAACCGTTGGAAAAGTTCAATCAAATGCTTAGAACTCTCAAAAGCATGTGGGCGATGAAAAGAGAGCAGTTTCTCTTCGCTAGATATTTAAGGTGACCGAACAACAACAACAAATTTCCGATATATTTCGATAAAATATATAAATTTACCGAAAAAGAAAATGTAATATATAATGAATAATTAATTCTCACGTAAAAATATATAACCGATTTAATTAAAATTCTAAGGTGGTCAGGCCCCCTTAAGGGGTCACTCTACGATCTCAGCAATAATTTTCAATAATTTTGTTTTCATAGAAAAATTATTGAGAATTATTGCTGAAATCGTAGAGTGACCCCTTAATTTATTGATAAAGATAAATAATGTTCGAGATTCCTGTGTATATAAGAGCTTGTACAGTATATATGTATAATATTTACTGCAATTACATACTTGTAAATATGATCGTATGATGTTTGACCGTAAACCAGTCGGAGGTTCATTTGTCATTTTCACCCCGTTTTGCAGAACACTAACGGGAAAATATTCGGACGGGTAACTTGTTAGCCATAGTCGAAAATCAGGATGAACGGTTTCGGGAGTAAAACTTTCGCAAATCTAAAAATACGCCATTAAACAATAAATTATTATTCACATATATAAATAAAATGTTAATCATAAAAAAAGAATATTTCACACCGTCGGCTTCAGACACACGTAGGGAAAATAAACGATAAGCCTTTGTATATATAACATTTTGTAAACATAATATAATAATAAGCTAACAAAAATGTTTAGGTAATTTCAATTAATATTGAATAGGATGCAAAAACTCATTTGAATTTCATATTGGCAGTAAATCCAATTAAAAGAAAGAACAGTTAAATTTGGACGATTTAAAAAATATGTCTGTATAATGGGCACATCTAATATCTATTCATGTATACCTTCTCCAGTGTGCCCATCCAGCTCTTGGCCAGGTGGCAGTTCTGCAGGACGACCCAGGTGCCGTTTTTCACGGCCTCGTCGATGAGCCGGACGGCGATCGGGCCCTGGCCCTGCCCGAGCGACAGCGAGTTCAGCCTGCCACCCCCGAAACCCTGATCGTCGGCGAACTTGAGGAGTATGGCCGTGGGATCGGCCCCGGGCGTCAGGACGAATATCAGCGGCGCGCAGCTGAACGAGTCGCCGTACGAGGAGGACAGGTCGAAGGGCGGCGACTCCACGTACTCTCGACCCATTTCCGCTGCAAATCACGCGATTGATAAAGTATACGGAAAGTTTATGTAATGATATAAATTGTAAAAATAGAAAGATACTCTATTGTAGGAGGAATATGCCTGTATCCAGACACCTTAGCCCTTATACACATAGAAATATTATTTATAAGTATAAGTGAACTTATAATTAATTCGGCCAATTTTCCACTAATATCAAATAGTTTGTAAAGCTTTGATTAAACTGAACCACTGCAGAAAATACAATTGAATTTATAAACCATAGTGCAAATTTAAGAGGGAACTCCAATGATTTTTATAAATCTCTCTCTTTCGTCCCATAATATTAAAAATTCGGTAACTTTTTTGTCATGATTGAAGAAGTTTGTAAAACAATTTGGAGAATTTTTCACTAAAATTCTTTTACTAGTTATTGGAGAAAATACATACTTTTTGTAATAAAAACAAGGGTTTTTAGAATAGTTCCTTGCGCATACGAATTTAATGAATTCTATTTTAAAAAATTCTAGGATATTTTTCAACTTAAAATGAACAAAAGTTAATTTTTTTTTTAAATTGTTTTAACTCAATTAATGGTCTAAAATAAATGAAATGTTTTTTGAACTTAAAGAAACATAAAAAAATTGCATGTCTCAAGACTTACAATGGATGAATAACACATTTACCATAAAAATACCTAAAAACAAAATATTAACTTCTTTTCACAATACTTTAACCGATATTTTCTGGAAGTTTCAAAAATATCCATGGTCCTGGGTTGCTCAAAGAACTTTTTGAAGGCAGAAAAGTAAGTTTCGAGAAAGGCGTGTTTAAAGTTTTAATTTGATATGTTATCCAATGTTAATTGTTTCACTCAAATGGCTATAACTTTTGTATAACAAAGAGTTTGACATCCAGCAGGTCTCAAAATGTTCATAAAACTATAAACATAAAAATATGTAATAAAAAAATTTTCGATTTTTTGGTAAAAAATCAGTGGAGTTCCCCCTTAACGATTTAAAAACCGTACGACTAATATATATCGGATACATTAAAATCTATTAAATAATATAAGTAAACATTAGTTTAACTAAATTTCTATGTACTCAAAGACTTCAGTGATCGATGCTGATATAACCTCTAGCTCGATTCTGCGGCTAAATATAGAAACATTTCTCTTATCGTTTGTGTATATAATATAGTTGATAAAAATGCAAAATCTTATAACTTTATAAGCATATAATATATGCATTTTTGCCTTTATAACTCCAATACTTTTTTAAATCAAAAATGATTCATTAAAAATCTATTTGAAAAGAATTCGTTCCAAGTTAAAGAAATATCGGAGTTATAAGTCCTAGCGAGAAGAGCGCGTCGAGCATATTAAAAATTTCTTTATCGCGATTTTCTGAAAACGACGTTTTTTATAACGGCTGACATGCATTCTCAATTTCTATGTAAACCAAACTAATCGAACTTTTTCCTACACCTATAAAAAAAGGTGAATCTGGCCAGTTGCAGAATCAACTCGAAAAATGAAAGTTAAATTTCACAGAGCTTTTATTTTTTGTATTCACCGATATATAAAATCATAAATCAGTGCTTTAAGTAGTAGGTACTCTACACTCAGCATAATTCCGTTTGTTAACTGCGTTAATCAGCATGGTACTGGTGGTTTCCCAATGGGATTATAGAACGACGCGCTCCTTGCGCGCGACGAGAAAAAGCACTGACTCTTAAATACATCTTGTTTACTCGACTGCGCCCAGCTTATTCGCAACTAATGGCCGTTCCCCGAGATCGCGTCCGATTTATCACCGCGGCCGCAGCGTTAGCAGCGCAAGGTCATGCCGCAAAAACTTCCGAACGAACGCAAAGCTCGCCGCGACGAGCAGTATAAGAGTGGGAGGGGCGGATCCGCGTTTTTATTTTCACTGGCGCTCGAGCGAAAAAAAGCGCGCGCTGCATGTTGGCTCGTGAAATAAAGAAAATGGATAGAGAGAACAAAAATCGTTATAGCGGTCTTTGATTTAGTGCTCGGTAAAAAAGCGAACGAGCGCGCGGGTATTACACGGATTTTGACTCAGGGCTCTGGCTCTGTCCCTCTGTGTCCCTTCGCTCTTTATTTCGCAAGAGAGAATTATTTTCGTTTAACAGGAAAAATGGCTTTCAATTTTAAAGCGATTTCAAAAGAGTTTGCTTTTGTTTAAAAATGCGAGGCACGTCACGTAAATGTTGATCTATTCTTTTTGACAATATGATTTACAAAATTATCTTGGATATGGAAAGTGGATATGAAAGAGTGAAGATATGGAAGTATGTAAGAATAAATCAATAAATGAATTATACTTTAGAAGAGGCATTTTATAGTTACACTTTACTTTCATAAAGTAAAAAAAGATAAAATTATGTCCATTCCTAACTTTCGATATAAGAGGAATTTATTAGTCTATTTTTTCATAATACATGTTTTAAATCTCATCAAATAAAAAAAGGGAAATATAAAACTATTAAAATGGGAATTATTTATAATAAGATCGATAATAATATGTTAATTTGATAAGTACCAAAAATAAATCTACACTATAAATAATTTTTATATAACATACCTTCAATAAAGTTCTGAACAGCGGGAATAACTTTGTCAAATCGAAGGCAGCGAAGAGCAAGTAATTTTTCGAAACGTGAAAGCTTGTCAAACGGTTTCGGGATATCTAAAGTGTGAGGTTCTTTGTGATCGAAAATTACTTTCCAACTTTCTGTATTTTTCTCGAATGCTACTTTTATTCCCTGAAATTCAAAATAACAAAAATATTACCTAGAAAGCTTTTCTGAAATTATAGGTGTACACTTTTAAAAATACATTTCTGGTGAACAGCATTTAAGAGAAAATGTATTTTTCAATTGCAATATACCTCAAAACCAGGAACATCGTTCAAACGGCAGATTTCATCCCAGGACTTGACAGGAAGCCATTTCGCGGGATTGGGATGAGGATTTTCAAGCCCGACGCCACCGGTAAGGAAAAACATCCACTGAGAGCTCGACATTTTTCCTTGCTTGTTGAGCAAATTGACGAGAAGAATGAGAGAAAAGAGAAGTTTGTCTTTTTCGAATAGCGAGCGACAGATGTTCACGTACAAAGAATACGTGAAAGACTTTCTTAAATCCTCGAGGCGTTGCTGTATGTTTTCGACAGGTGGAGTATTATCGATTGTACTTTTGAAGAGATTCACAAACCATACCAACGAATACTGGTACATCGGGTCAATGTTCGCTAAAGTTGCTAAATGCGTAAATAATGTTTCCATATATTGTTAATATATAATTAGTAAATATTTCTTAAATGATTAAAAAATAAAATAGTAAAAAAAATTCTATAATACATCGATTGTATCATTATATATAACGCAATATCAAATATTTTATTAAATGATTATTTTGTTCAGTTTGTCCAACGAGATAAATAAAACTGAATATTTTCTTTATTTAAAAACTGCTTAATTTGTTGTTTGTTTTTAACTTTATAATGCGCAAAGGGATAAATGGTACTTCGTATTTAAGATTCTTTTTAAAAAATTACAATCATGCTTATTTATCCTCTAAAGCATCTTTGTCGTGAGTTACGTAAAGAACATCAAAGGTTGTATAAATTGTTAATTTTCCAGACCAAGCTAGTCTTTCATATAATGTATTCCAAGTTGTTAAAATCGACCTGTATGAGTCTACATCTTGAAAGAGCTAATTCAACCTCCCTGTCCCCTAGTTTTCAAAGCAAAATGAAACTACATAAATTAGTCAAATTAAAATGTTTACATCGTTCAACGTTTTCGAAATAGAAATTATAGCAAAAATAAAAATATACATATATTAATTGTCAAAAGTAAATAAGTTAAGCATTACGTAATATCAAAACATAAACTTTCAAGTTAATTAAGTAATAAACTTCTTAAAAACGAATACATCTAAATACTATTCAGATTTCTGCATTTTCATAAATATTTATGTATTTAGATTTACCAATTGTGAAAAATAGGACTGTGCTATAACTGGCGATCGATGTGTACTGCAATCTCGTCTCATCGATGGACTTCTCCGTAATTTCCGCTGCAGCCTGCTTGGCTTGAATTTCGTTAGAGAGCGTCTTCGAAGAGCTCAACACACTAATTGCAGTTTGATCTTCTAATATGTTTTCATCGGATTCCGAAAGAACTTCCAATATTTGATCTTCTATTTCTTTGAGCATTCTGTTGATAATACATTTATGTTTAAATTATTTACTTACTACATTATTTAAAAAGAGATATTTGTGTTGTACTTTAGAATGGGGCTAAGCAGGCACTATGGGATAAACTGTGCATACGTTCTTTATAAGGCTTATATTAAAATTTTACTATGAGTATGCAATTCTAATAAGCTTCTATCAAACTATCTGAAAACTTCACTCGAATTTTAGGTAGTAATTGCAAACTTATGCAACATATATTTTATACACACGTGCTCAGTTTGCTCCAAATCTGCTAGTTTAGCTCTATTTTACGAGATAACTTAAATTATTATTTTTTTAATTATTAAACCCTTTATTAATACGTCAAACTTTGATAAAACTTAGTATAACTTCTAGTTTAAAACTTGTTTACCTTTATAAACTCATTGACCGGTAAAATAATTTTAAAGTATACTTTAACTAAAATTTTTACCAGCAAATACGTAACTTTAAAAGCGAATCTTTAAAAATAAATTATTTCTATGTGGAAACTTCTATAAACAAAAATGATTATAGTATCATAATAATAATACAATTTTTTTATAGAATTGTCTGCAATATTCAATAATATATTTACTTCTTGTTCTCAGCTCCTTGGACGATCAGCTGATTTTTTTCTGCCTCTAAATCTGGTCTCTCTTTGGCAACCACTATCCCCAGAAGTTGATCCTGTAAGCCAGTCGGTGTGATCATAAAGTTCAATAAAGTTACTTTTACAGCAACTTCGGGTAAATAGTGTGGGTTCCTGAGCTTCGTGGTAATATAAAACCTGTTAAATGTTTTCAGTAATTTTAATAAGAGTCTAAATTTAAGAATTGTTAAATTTGTGAAATTAAATGACATATGTTTTGTAACACATGCACGATTTTCACTTTATTGCCCTCAAAACCGGGCCTAATGTGACCGTTTTCCGACCAGCGGGCGAAAAGTAACTACTTTACGACCGCTGCTCATTTTAGGCGGGCGTAAAGTGAGTACTTTAAGTCCGCTGGTCGTTTTACTTTACACCTGTTCATTCCGCCAATAGAAATGAGAAAAAACTCGCCAAAACTTGGTTTGTGAAAATCAATACATGTACTACAAAAAATATAGTGTGTACCACGGTCGAGAGGGCCTTTTTGACTTCGTGTGTTTGCAGTACTCGTCTTCGGCTCGTGCTAGCTCGCCTACGACTCGTAATGCAAACTCGCACTCGGTCAAAGAAGGCCCACTTCTCGCCCTTGACACACAATGTTTGTCACACTTGCACGAAAACGCGTTTTCTCATGCCCTTATAGCGGGACTAAAGTATCCCTTGTCTGACCGGCAGGCGAAAAAAAGGTCAGCGGGAAAAAATTTACTTTACGCCTGCTTCCGAATCAGCAAGTGGAAAAAACTTTTATCGCCCACTATAACGGGTGTAAACTAAATTATCGAAAATAAGCTCTAAGAGAGTTTAGGCCCCCCTAAACATCGGGAACAATCCGGATAATACCACATATTTTGTAGTCGGCCAAATTTAGTTCCCCTTCATAGGCATACAAAGAACACGTTATCAATACATGTTTGACAAACAATATGATTTGCACCATGGGGGAGAGGTCTTTTTCATCTTTGTGTATTTTCAATACTCGACTTCAGCTCGCAATACGCACTCGCCTTCGGCTCGTGCTTGCTCACCTTCGACTCGTATTGCAAACCCCACAGGCGGGCAAAAAAAACACATTTCTCCCTCATGGTACACAATATACTATTATATTTCTGGAAAACACATTTTATAAATCTAAATAACGTAACGTATGTTTGAGAAATTCGTTTATAAATACATATAAAAATAACATATTAAAATTTTTTTTAAATTATTTTTTTATAATTTTTTTTTTTTTAAATTGTCTGAATTAAATAATTTATTTCATAATATATGCATTAAAATTGATAAAGTAGAATTTTAAAGTAAATGATTAAAATTATAAATTTATGCTCGTATTTATAGATGCAAAGTAAATATTTGAAATGAATTGCAGAGGAGTATGTATACTTTTCATTATATATTAGACAAATAATTTGTGTAATCAAAATTAAATGTAAAAATTATATGTAACTAAAAAGATGTATAAACTTAATTTTTCTTCTCCGACTTCTTCAGTAATAATTAATTACTATAAATCTTTATTGACTGTTCTCTAAAAAATAATTATAAAATTCTACAAAAAAAATGAATAGAGTTTTTGTAAAATGACAGTAAAAGGAAGAAAATAATTATTATTTAACTCGGTGCGCGAAACTCGATTTCTCGTGCTTCTTTAGCGTGCGTGAAACACAATTCTCGCATTTGAGCAGTGAGCGAAGCACTTTATGTGTGAAAGATAACAGATACGTATTTTCTAAAAGCTACGCTGGTACATTACCTAAATTTAGCATTATACTCGACGGTCGAGTCACCCAACTTGATGCATACGGCGCCACCTGACTTGAACGTCTGCCTGAGCAGCAGCGGTTCCAACGCGGCGTCCAGCTCCTCGGCCACGTTCTCCAATAATACCGGCTGACCGAACTGAATGGCGTTCTCCAGTATCCTCATGTAGTCCGACTGCGAGAGCCTGACCACGTGCACGTTCGCGCTCTTCTCAAGATTCTTGATCCACTTGTTAGCTTGGCCCTGAGGATCGATCATCAGGGGCCAGCGCCTCGAGTGGCTCACGATGATGCCGTTGTCGATGGAGAACAGGTCGCTCGGCAGTCCGAATATCGTCCAGGAGCGAATGAGCACCGGGTCGCCCAGCACGTGCGTCAGCTGGAAGTCCGGCGTGCACACGACGTCCAGACTCGTGCAGTCGGCTATCCACTTGTCGATTTGCTTTTGCCTGTAGGAGGCCGTGAACACGCCGAGGTACGCGACGATGCCCGCGCTCACGAGCACGTCGCCAGTGAGCTTGTAGTAGCGCTCACCCAGGCTCTTGGCTATTTCGGACCAGCGAGTGTATTCTCCTCCCAAACCACCTGTAATGAACCAAATGTTCTGAAAAAAACTAGCTTCGATTCTGAAACGATTCCTCGATTCTTAAGCTATTCATACCTTTTTAAGTGCAATTCTATTACAAAAATTTAAAACACAACGCACTTACAGTACAGATTGCACTCCAAAAATATTGAATCAATCTTTTCATACACGAAGAAATCCATTTTCTAATTCAAAGTTTAGAGATAAGCAGGTATCACAATGCTGGGGTTGTTATTAAATTAATCCGTTAGTGCCGAATGCGTCCCAAAGGATACACAAATCTTTTTTGTTTTTTAAGATTTCTAAGTAATAAACTCGAAATTATGCAAACTAAATGTATGGATTAGGTCAAAGTGAATTACGTCCGATCTCGTAAGGGGGGCCTAAGTTACTTTTTATTGCATAAAACTCGAAAAAACTAAAAAAAATTGAAAACCAATTTTATTGCACAAATTCTCTAGTCAAGGACCAAAACACATTTCTAACTGATTTTCCAAAGTTCTATTTTTTAATTCTTTGAGAGTCTCAGCCTTAATGGGTTAATAGGTCTTTTGATATAATGAATATTTAAATAACTTCACAATTAGCTGATAACTTTAAATATATGAAAAATAAAATATAGCTCAACTAGAATTTGCTCCAGATATTTATCGATCCAGAGAACTTGGCCAGCAATATTAATTAATCACAGATTTTTTTATATTTTCTATATAAGGTGATTAATCTAAAACCCAAAATAACACGGTCATTAATTCATGTGCATTTACAGAGAAACACGAACGCTCATTTTTTTATTTATGTTAACATATTACTTCAATTCTGCTCTTGGAATAATAAAAGTAATATATCTAATATGTATTTTAATTGAACACAAGTAATAGAACCCAGTGGCAACCTGTTTCAAAAGCGAGTAAAAACTAATAAACGTTTTTAGCTGGTAAGAAAATGTCGGCTTATTCATTACAAATTACCCACCAATCAGCTCCTCCGCGCGCTGAAGCTTCTGCTGGCACTCTGCCACCTCGTCGGTCATCATCTGATAGTCGTTCCTGCGCACGGCCAGCAGCTTCTCCAGCTTGGCCACCTTCTCCTGCACCTCGCGAAGCCGCGCGCGCTTCACCTGTACCCCGGCTATGGCGTAGGCGTAGCTGGCTTTGGCCTGGGCCAGGGCCACCTTCTTCGGGGCCACGACCTTTGCCACCTTGTCGTACTCCGATAGAGCGATTACCCACTTGCAGAGACCCTCGCAGGCCGTCGAGGCGTTTCGTATTTTGTCCGGGTCGAAGTTCGGATTCGTAAGGATGCTCGAGCGAATTTTTGCCACTATTCGATCGGGAATGTTGTCCTTGTCGAATGCGAGGAGGCCCTCGAGGAACTTTAAGTCACCCAGAACGCGCAACGATGGCTTCCAGTAATCATCGGTCATTCTGCCTCCTTCGCCTGGTACTCGATCGGGTTTGACGTCCTATAAAAGAATATTTTATTTTTCAAAAATATTTTTAGGTATAAATAATAATAATGAAGTAAATATATCAAATTCACTTTCGGGCTAGTCAAATAGCAGGGATATAATACACAAAATACGTTGTTTTGCTACGATTAAATATTCTTTTTTATTACTAAAAGACTATCTAATCCACTAATAAATCAAAGTTTCAAAATAATCATAGAACTTACTTTTAAAATACAAATAGCTTCCATAACTAGTTTAACACCAGCAGGGGGATTTTTCATGGTCTTCACTATCTGCATATCTTGAGGTGTTAAAGTATTCAAAGCATGATTGGCTGCATTTAAAATTGGCAATACTTCTTTTAAATCTGCATTACATTCAGCTTTAATGGCTTCTGCAGCATCTGCTACTTCCTAAAATTTTAATCATCTATGCATCTATATATATATATATATATATATATATATATATATATATATATATATATATATATATATATATATATATATATATATATATATATATATATAAATGTTGTGTCTGTCTGTTTGTCTGTTTGACTGTCTGTTTATTTGTTAAAGCATATCACTGTAGTATCGCTGATCGGATTTCAATGAAACTTTTACTGCAAGATATATAGAAAATTCTTTAACTGTTGGAGCCCCCAGGGTAAAAATGACTCAAATATGATCATATATATGATCATACATAGCGTTTCATATATGAACATATCTGATCATATATGAACATATATGCTCATGTACGAATTTTTGTCATTAAAATATTTATTCAGGAGGTTTTTTCATTACCCGACTTAAAAAACTGCACTGAACTGATTTAAAGTTACCTTTTTTAGAAGTATCATTCGGATGATAACACTCAAACTGAGGGACTATGATTCTAAAAATATTTTGTAATAAGCATACCAATTTATTAAAAAAATTAAATTCGAAAATTGACCATATTGATTTCAAATATGATTATATATGATTATATAAAAGCCAAAGAGGTGCCATATATAACCATATATAATAATGTATTACCACCTATGACTATATACGATTATATATGACTGTACATGCTTACATATGACTATATTTATGAGAAACAGGCAATTTGAATGCACAATTTCCATAAGAACAATGTATAAAATGGCATTTCAAATGCGCGATTTGGGAATTTGAATGCGTCGTATATGATTGCTTTAGCACGGGGTGCTTTCAAAATGCCGGATTCTCAAATGTATATATATGGATCCTTTCGAACATCCAAATTAAACTTTTAAATGAACAAATGAACTAGATATGAGTATACAGGGGGGTTTTGAGATCATAGATTTCGAATCTGAAGAACAAATTTAAAAAACTCGGCTTAATTACAATGCCGGTTTTGTTGCGGTAATATTCTACGTTTCGAATTATTTTGAGAATAATAATTATTTACGGTTACTATTTTCGGCGGGCGAAGCCGTCAACGGGTCATGCTAGTATAATATAAAGAAGAACTTAAAGAACTTATTAATCGCTTGCATTTTTAAAAACTAAATAATACTTTACCATTGCGGCTTCTTCGTCTTTTTTCACAACTTTTTCTATTTCAGCAACTTCAGCAGTTTCTTTTTCAATTGTTTCTAATACTTTCTCTACATCTTTCGTTGCTTCAATTAATTTTGGCTGAAGTGCGATCAGAGTTTCTTGCATTTTTCCGACTTGCACATGAGCCTTATTAAGCGATTCCAAACCAGCCTCGTATCTCTTTTTGCTCTCTATAACCTCCCTTCTTTTCTGTTCTAGGATTTTATCGAAAGTACTAATTAATTCTAAATATGATGTCGGTGTTACGTAATTGTGTCTCTTTGCTCTTATGAAAAATTCTTTTGATAAATCCTGCGTCGACGTATGAAAACTCTGACACATTTCGATGCAAGCCGATCTTTCCACAGAAGAAAGCTCGATATTGCCCAAAAATTTGGTGGCCACAGCGAGCAATGCATCTTCCGGCCAGGGCTGCAACCAGTCTATTGTGCAGCAGTTGACAAGAGCGGGAAACTTGCGAATTCTAACGCGAAAGTTGTCGCCAATCGGTGACATGGCCACTACGATATGCAGTTGTTCCTTGACAGTCTGGACAAACATGTTGTATAACGAGACCGGACTTCCGTCTGTCTGCATGGACTTGTCGCGTTGACGATCAATCTGCCGCATCTTTTCGCAGATGTCCATCATCTCGTCAGTCGCAAATAAGTTCGGCACCTCACCTGAATTCAATAAATTGCTAATGTCTTCCAGAAAGGATTCTTCTTTTATCTGTACGTCGCTAAATAGAAAGGCTGCATGCAACTCTGAAGACGCTGTCTTTCTCATAATATCTTTCAGATCTTCGTGCCATTCATTTACCCCGTACAGCTTCGAGATCTCTACTTGGAATAAGTCGTAGTCTGAAATGTGGGCAGCCAAGCGCGTGAGAGATTGTCGACCGGATCCGCCTACTCCAACTAGGAGCGCATGACTGCGCGGCTGCATCATGATTCTGCAGATTTTCGAGAGATGCTCAATTGCGAATCTGCAAACAGATTATGCGAAAAATAATGATTTATTTAAATTTAAGAATTATAAATGACGATTTTCGAGGACAATAAAAACATATTATTAAGAGTAATGAGTTTTTGTTAAGGAGAGTGGGCCACGGGTGACATCTGAACATTTACAAACTAGCGTACAATACAATTTTAGATTTTTGCCAATCAAAAAAATCATATTGTATAGACATCTGTACTAAAAATATAACGTATCAATTTTAAAATTAAATTTTATTTTGTAATAAAAAAATTCATCGAGCAGTTTTAGTGCGTACGCAGTACGAAGAGTATACTACCAGGGTACATGTGGCATGGATTCATTTGTAAGTTTTAAAGTAATAAAGGAGTTAATAAACGAAGGGGTTCTTCATATTGCTTTTCTACGACAATGTTTTAAAGAATCTTAAGAAATATACCTGAATAATACTAAATTCATTGGCTTTTTAGAAATAGAATTATATTCTTGCAGATATTGTTCAACAACTAGTGCTAGTTCATCCAGATTTGGTACTTCCATGTACTCTTTTATATCTACGAAGGGATCTTGAAAATTGCAGTATATTAAATTCCTCAAATCTGATTCGGTAACCTACAATTTTTGAATGATTAACATTTGATTAAATAAACTATATTCACAATTCCCTAATTCTCCCTCATGAGAAAGTTCTGGCTGAATAGAAAAAAGAAAAAAAGTGTCTTAATTATTTTCTTTACTGAACGAATTACTTGATTTGTCACGTAATATATCACATGGCATTTTAACACAAAATATCATATTCTAGATTATACTGGAGCTTCCATTTGAGAATTTATAAACTACTTTGGAAAATTTCATTAAAAACCAACAGAGCCGGATTTATAGGTATACCAACTATGACATGACATAGGGTGACAGCTTCCTAGGGGCGGCACCAAAAGTATATTTTGTCGATAATAATCAATTTTTAATAATAAAATTAATTAATAATCAAACTTAAAACTTTTAAACCTTACTTTTAAACCTAAGGAAACCGTTATCAAATAAATATTAATTTATTTTATATGAATACCAAAACCCTTGAACCCAGCTAACTCAAGGATAGAATTTTTAAATAAAGAAAAGGTAATATAATAAAAATTAAACTCTTACAGTCTACTAACATAAGGGCAACAATTTTAAATAAAAAGACTAAAGAATATATAAAACCTGAAACTACACTAATCCAACCGTAACAATATTCAGTAAAAAATGATTAAAGAATAAAATCTGAAACTCTTAAGCCCTACGAGCTCCAGGGCAACAGTTTCAAATAAAAAATCTTTTAATAAGAAAATCAAATTCTTAAATCCCACTATACCTAGGGTAGCCATAAGAAACGACTATACAATTAAACTCTTAACCCTTACTGCCCCAAGGGCAGCAATTTCTAATAAAACAAATTCGTATTTAATAAAAAAATAAGAATTCTTCAACTTCACTAACCCAAGGGCAGCGTTTTTAATAAAAGATAAGACTAAATTATAAAACCTAAAATCATAATAGTATATTGTTTACTAAGGGCGAGAAATAGTCTTTTACCATCCGCGTGTCAGTTTGCTATACGAGCCGGAGACGAGTACTGCAAACACACAAGGGCGGAAGACACCTCTCGCACATGTGGCAGACCTTATTTTCAGTACCGTCTTTAGGCATGGGCCGAGCGGACCCTGGCCCAGGGCCCCAAGCACGTGAGGGTCCGACACAATTTATATAAATATCAAAACCTTTATAGTAACCTTTATTTTTTTAAATATATAATTCATATTTACAAGTAACATCCAAGTTTAGATTTAAATATTTAAGTTAAAATTAATAACATGATATTTTTCTGAAAACGAAAAAATAGTACAAAATTACAACTTTTTTCTGAATTTTCTCAGCCGTGAAATCAAATATTAAATCTGTAAAATCATTTTTCTGTAAAATAATAACTTCGATGCTGATAAATTATGATACTCGTAGTTATAGTAAGAAGCTAATTTCAGATCCGGATTTAAGCAATGGGTACATTAAGCACTACCTATAGCTTCCTATCATTTGGGGCCCCCACTGTAAACCCTAAATATCCGGGAGAAAGCAAGTTCTATTTAAAAAAAAAAAATAAATGTGCATCCTAAATACATAGATACAGCGAGTGCTATTAAGGGTATAGACCAGTCGAGATTTACGAAAATCGGTGAAAGTATAAACATTGTTTAATTAACAATTTTCTGTCTGTAATTATTTAAAAACACAAAAAGCTTTTGTAATTTCTTTGAAAGTATCTCTTTAAAAGATTAATTTATCTATCAATCACTTTTTATAATCTAATTTTTTCAAACAATATTATTTATAACTTTTTTTATTTTATTATTTATAAATTTCAAAGTCCATTTGGCGATGAATTTTGCAATAGATTCTCTCCAAATTTTTTTTTGCTGATTGCTTAATATATAATTAATAAATATGTAGCATGCTTTTATTTACAGCTAAAAAGCAGTAAAAATCATCGAAATATCGATTTTTAAAGAAAAAGTCCCTGGTAGAAATGTTGATGAGTTTTACGCGAATATATCGTTAAAATCGCCACAGTTTTTAGCCAGTTTATTAATAATGGTTAAAAAGTGGTTTAAATACATTATTTCTTACCGCAAATCAAATATTTGTATCAAGTACAACTATTTTGTAATATACATTAAGAAAAATGAAAAGTTATTAATCACTTTAAGATTATTTAATAGATTTATTTATTCATACCGCATAATATATCTACAGTTTCAACGCTTGTATAAATGCCTTAATTTGTGTGCAACAATTGATTTTTATTACAAAACATGTATAACATCAAATGAAGTAATTAATTTATTATAAATATTTCTCTTGATAATGGCGGCGAACTTGACCAGTCAAACTGGTCAATTTTCTACCAGGAATTCTTTAAAAATTTGTAAAACATAAACTTTAGCGTATAAAGAAAAACCGTACTACATATTTTCTTATTTTGATGTATATTTATAAAAAAGAAATATTGCTGAAGCGAAAAATGAAAAATGTCATCACAAAGCGGGCACCAAAGAAGGTTAGTTTTTACCTATATTTTACCTGTATTTATCCTATAAAAGGAAATTAAATCATTAGTTGGAGTTTTAAATATTGTATTAAAATCTATTTTTATATGTTACATAACGTTGCAAAATTTAGCTAAACTAGAAATTAAACTACTAAAGTGAGGTTCTTGACCGGTCTATATCCTTAAATTATAAACCCAAGTTTAGCATTTTGAATTGATAGTATATGTCCGATGGGGGAAAGTAGACTTTTTTGCCCTCGTGTGATGCTTACAAGCAGACAAAGGCAAAAATGCCTCTCCCCCATGGTACACACCATATTTTTTGTAACACTTGTTTCGTTTACACGCATTTTATACTTATGAAGATGAACTAAATAGGGCTGTTCTGTGACATGGTGCAAACATGCTCCTGTTAGATGGATAATTAAAATATAACGAGTTTAACCCTTAGCGGCCACACGGGGTAACTAGTTACCCCAGGCTCAGAAAAAGTGAAATTGGAGGTCTAAAACATTTAAAACATTTGACCAGTTTTTAGAACGCCATCTATAAATTGACCGATAAAAATCATTAGAAATATTGAAGAACACTTCAACAAACATGAAACAATCGGTTACAAGTGTTAAAACACCCATATGTCGTGTACAACTAGGTTTTTCAGCGTGGGGTAATGAGTTACCCCATGTGGCCGCTATGTGGCCTAGCTGAGGTGTGGCCGCTAAGGGTTAAATATGTCTAAACCCCCCTAAACATATGATAGCCTGATTTTTGTAAAATGGGCCCTAAAAATGGTTAGACCCCACCCTCCCTACACATGTGGTATCATACCAGGGTCGGACTAAGTAACGGGTTAGAAGAAATCCAGTGATTTCTATATCAGACTGGCCCAATTGAAAAATCGGGAGAGGGGTGAAGGAACGAGTGCAAAAATTGTCTATTTAACTTTAAGATAACGTTAGTTTTAATTTAATTTTTATTTTTATTAAGTTCTTTAAATTAAAAGATTTAATGTAAGCATTTAAAAAAAACTTGAATATTTTAAATGTAAACCCTTATCCTAAATAACTCAAACTAAGAAATTCGTATCACTTAATAAACCTTAGATAATACATCTGTGAACAATAAAACTAATTTAATCTTCGCAATTTGCAATAAACAAAAAAGTATAAAAAAATAATCCGTAAACTCTTAACCTTAAACCAACTACCCCAAACCTAACAATTTACAATTTAAAAAATATATCAATAGAACCATCAATTTTTAACCATACACCTAAATAACGTAAGCTAAGCAATATGCAATTTGAAAAGAAAAATAATAAAACCGTAAACTTTAAAACCTTAACCCAAATAATCCAAGCAGAGCAATTTGCAATTAAAAAAGATTAAACAATAAGACCGTAAACCCAAAATCCAACTACTCCAGAATTCGTAACTAAAGAAAAATAATAAAACAGTAAACCATAAGTCGCAGACCCAACTAACCCAAGCTAAGCAATTTGGAATTAGCAGAAGATAACTTTTAAATCTATAAACCATAGAACCCGAAGGCTAATTCCGACTACTACAAGCTAAGCAATTCACAATTTAAAAACCTTAAATAATAAATTCGTAAACTCTAAACCCTAAATTTTAAATCCAACACCCCCAAGCTAAGCAATTCAAAATTATTTTATATAGCGCTCTATATAGCGGGCGCAAAGTAAATTTTTCCCGATAATCTCTTTATCGCCCGCTGGTAGGAAAACGGCCACATTAATCCCGCTATATAGATCCAAAAAACGCGTTTCATTCATATATCACAAAGAAAAGTTTAAACAATAAATTCGGTATCCTTAAATCTTAAATACAACCACCCAAGCTGAGCAATGTGCAACAAAAAATTAAAATTATAAAAATCATATTTATTTAATATTTACTAATCTCATCTACAATTTGCTTTTAAAAGCAATAATTTAAATAAAGCGGTAAATCATAGATCGTAAATCCCAAATGTACCTAACCTAAGTTAAGCAATTTAAAACAAAAAAAGTTTAAATAATAAAAAGGTTAATAATAAATCTTAAAACCTAAACCCAACTTTTTGGGTTTACAGTTTTATTATTTAAATTTCTTTTATGATATGACTGGTGTTTTAAAAAAATCTCCTATTGTTAACCTATCCTGTTGCAACGCCGTTACCCTAAGCGGGTCCTGGGCGTAGTCGTCCAGAGCGGACGGGTGGGTGCCTATCACCACTACACAGCGCGTCCTCAGGTTGCGGATAGAGGAACGACCCCTGAGAAAGAGGTTAGCTGCGAATAAAGCGAATAAGCAGTCGCGGACAGCCGATAGGCCCAGGCGTGGGTGTGATGAGCCCTCACTGGCGAACGCATTCATCTAGAAACACTACGCAAGCACCGCAACAACTACAAACACTATACAAAATCTCCTATCTTACTTTCTTCTTCTACCTTACTCTGTAATCTATCTCTTTTACCACACATTTCAAACAAAAAATGGGCCAAAAATCCTGCTGTCGTGGAGGATGCGGCAGCGATGACAACTACCCTGAGAGGGGATGTGTAGAATGATTCGCCACCTGGTCTTACATGGCAACGAAGCCAGCGAAGGCGCGCTGCCTTGCAGGGGGGCGTTAGGATATGAGAATGAAACCGAGTGTGTCTGACGACGAGTTGACTGTGTCCTCGCCAAAGTCAGAAAGCTCTCATACTTAGTTCTAGGGAGGTATGAGGGTTATCACCCCTAGACGGATGGACTCACCTGCGATCGGAACAGGATCCAAAACGCGCGGGTTTAACTTACTATCATGGCTCAAAGAAAACAAAACCAAACCAAAACGAAAAGAAACTTAAGGGTGGGAACCTGGAATGTACTCAGTCTACACAGAGCAGGCGCGTTCCGGGAAATCATAAATGAAACTGCGAGGTACAATTTAGATTTGGTAGCAATACAAGAAACCCGATGGAAAGATAACGCGATGCTAGGATCCGGTAACTTCACCTTTTTATATGGGGGCGCGAGCGGGCATTCTCTAGGCACCGGATTTCTTGTTAACAAAAGCATCATACATTCCGTTAAAAGTTGCAATTTCGTGAATGACCGACTCTCGTATATCATCATCGAAGGAGCGTGGTATAATTACGTGGTTATTAACGTCCACTGTCCCACGGAGGACAAAGAGGAAGAAGTCAAAAATCTTTATTATGAAACTTTAGAGCAATTAATCGACCAATTCGCGTCTTACGACACCAAAATAGTACTGGGGGATTTCAATGCTAAAATAGGGAGAGAGGAAATGTTTAGGCCCACCATAGGCAAAGAAAGTCTGCACGAAACCAGCAATGATAACGGTATTATGGTCATAAATTTCGCAGCCGCAAAAGATCTTATAGTCAAGACCACGTGCTTCAAGCACAAGGATATACACAAGGCAACGTGGACATCGCCGGATAGGGCCACGCACAATCAAATCGATCATTTTCTTATTGATAAGAGGCGCCACACGAATGTACTCGACGTAAGGACCTATAGGGGGGCGGATTGCGACTCCGATCATTATCTAGTAGTGGCCAAATTAAGAGCCAGATTAGTAGCCGGTCAAAATAGTAAGCGAGCGAACAAAGTAGAAACCTTTGATATTGGAAAACTACGAAGCGGGATAGAGCGAATCAAGTACCAAGTAGAAGTTAGCAACCGATTTCAGGCGCTCGAGGAAACGGATGAACAGACGGGAGTAGATGACGATCCGAACATGTTGTGGGGGGCTATCGAAAAAACTATAAAAGGGGCCGCGAACAAAGTACTGGGTAAGAAAAAAAGGCCGAAGAGCAAACCATGGTTTGACGAAGAGTGCGAACTCTGGTTTGAAAGGCGCAAGAAGGCTAAATTAGATAGTGTACACAATGAAAGCGGTAGGGCCGTAGAAGAATACCATGAAATAAGAAAGCAAGTACGTGTGATTTACAGAAACAAGAAGCGCGAGTATCAGAAAAATGAAATTAGAAAAATAGAAACTAATAGTAGGGAAAATAACCCGCGCGAGATGTACAAAGGAATAAACGCTATTAGGAAGGGTTTTCAGAGTAGATCGCAGTTAATGAAAGATAAGGACGGGAACCTCGTGACAAGCGAAAATGAACTATTGAAATTATGGAAAGATTATTTCGATAAGTTATTAAACGTGCATGAAAACTCCGAGGAAATGGGAAACGAAATCCACACTGCTGAACTGCATATGGACGAAACGACCTACAAAGAAGTAGAGGCCGCGATCAAAAAGCTAAAAAACAATAAGACCGCAGGAAACGATTCTATGCCAGCTGAACTACTTAAATATGGAGGCACCGCGCTTACATCTAAAATTTTTTATCTAGTATGTGCTATTTGGAGAAATGAAACAATACCAGAAAATTGGAAAGAATCCATCATCATACCGATCTTTAAAACGGGAGATAAAACAGACTGCAATAACTACCGGGGAATCTCACTTTTAGCTACCTGCTACAAAGTTCTGTCAAACGTAATACAGGCCAGACTCACACCATTCGCGGAAGATATAATAGGAGATTATCAGTGTGGATTCCGGCGCAACAGGTCAACGAGCGATCAAATGTTTACCATAAGACAATTGAAGGCATCGATTCTAAAACGTCCTTAGCGCTCGGCTCGGGTTGCCGCTATATACAAATTGACGTCATGGTGACCAATTTTTAAATTTGAGGAAATGAATTTTTAAAAATAGCATCGTATAGAGGATAAAAAATGGCAACATTTTATATATATACTTTGTTTGTACAATGTTTAGTATTTGAAAAAAAAATAAAAACGGCAAAATTTTAAATCTTATTTGCACCACGTTTTTTAAACTTAGCTCGCTGCAGCTCCGACAAATATGAACGGATCTTGCTCATTTTTTGAATAATCTCGTAAAATAGTCTAGCGCTGCTGATAAACTCATAGATAGTTAAATATTAAATATTTTTCTTTCAACAATTTAATTGCAAACCAGTGAGTTAACTTTTATATGGTTAAGTATATTCAACGACAAAAAGTATCGAGGGAAGTTTAAGACTCAGTGAACTTTCAACGAGACATTTGTTTGTTAACATTTAAAGAAGTTTCTCAGAAAATTACAGATCAATTGGATGAAAAGTGGCAAAGATAGAGCGATTTTGCCAAACTTGCACGCTCCGCGCGAACATTAGCGGGTCTGCGCGATACATGACGCTCGCAGCGTATGTCAGTCATATAATGCCGTTTACTTGAAGATTTGCTGTCCTTTTTTTAAAAAAATACATACTTAATCAAATTATACTATTTAATACTGTCGATTTATAGTGTAGAAGTTAAGAAAAATAAGTATCTGATGAAACAATAAGAAATTAAATAAACAAAGCAAAGGCAAAATCAAACGGCAGTTATTCATAAAGTTGTTGAATTTTTAAATCTTTGTACGAAAGTTTTAGAAATTATTGTTAATTCTAAATGTTATATACACTAGATAATAAATGGTTATAATAAAGCGTTCAAATGAAATTCACACACATTAAAAAGAATATTGCAGCGTAAATGAATTGAATAGTA
The DNA here is from genome assembly GCA_949152435.1 of Gastracanthus pulcherrimus. NCBI lineage: Eukaryota > Metazoa > Arthropoda > Insecta > Hymenoptera > Pteromalidae > Gastracanthus > Gastracanthus pulcherrimus. The sequence goes on along the minus strand of OX424576.1, from coordinate 37,619,030 downwards.
AATTACAATCTTTAAAAATATAAATTTCTGGGAAACATATAAATTTCACAGATTTTTGACATTGTACAGTAAATTAGAAAATTCAAATAACTAATACTTATATTTATTTATATTTCTACATTAAGATTTATTTACAATTTAGTCGCAATACATACAACGCGTTTCAAAAACATATTACTTTTTTTTTCCTTTTATTGTTTTTGTTTTCTATTCTTTTTTATTAATTTTTAATTCTAATTTTTGCTTTTGTTCGTCGCTTACTTTTATTCTTTTTGTTGAGACAACTTCCGTTTTTCGAACTTTTTTGTTACCATGTTCTTCTTTCACATTCTTTGTTTTACTGACAACAGTTTTAATAGAAGTTGTTTTTAAAAATTTTTCACCAAAATGTTGCCCATTAGTAGTACAAAATTGCAATAAATGTTTAAAATCCTTTTCTTTTTCTTTCGTTATTCCTACCTTTTTAGCTAATGATACTTTTATCATGTTTCTTAAATTATTTCTTATTCTATGACTGACATACACTGAGCGTCATGTATCGCGCAGACCCGCTAATGTTCGCGCGCATCGTGCAAGTTTGGCAAAATCGCTCTATCTTTGCCACTTTTCATCCAATTCACCTGAAATTTTCTGAGAAACTTCTTCAAATGTTAACAAACAAATGTCTCGTTGAAAGTTAGTTGAGTCTTAAACTTCCCTCGATACTTTTTTTCGTTGAACATACTTAACCATATAAAAGGTAGCTCACTGGTTTGCAATTAAATTGTTGAATGAAAAATATTTAATATTTAACTATCTATGAGTTTATTAGCAGCGCTAGACTATTTTACGAGTCTATGCAAAAAATAAGCAAGATCCGTTCATATTTGTCGGAGCTGCAGCGAGCTAAGTTTAAAAAACGTGGTGCAAAAAAGGTTTAAAATTTTGCCGTTTTTATTTTCTTTTTCAAATACTAAACATTGTACAAAGTATATATATATATATAAAAAGTTGCCATTTTTGATCCTCTGCACGATACTATTTTTTAAAATTCATTTCCGTAAAATTGCAAATTTTGGTCACCATGACGTAAATTTTGATATAACGGTAGCCGGGCCGAGCGCTAAGGACGTTTTAGAATCGATGCCTTCAATTATTAGAGAAAAAGTGGGAATATTGCGAAACTATACACCAGCTATTTGTGGACTTTAAGAAAGCGTACGACTCTGTCAAACGAAGCAAAATGTATGAAATCCTAGTGCTCCTTGGCATACCAAAAAAACTCGTAAAATTAATTCAAATATGTCTTAACGGAAGCACTGGAAAGGTCCGAGTAGGCGGTAATGTATCCGAATCGTTCATGATACGCGACGGTTTGAAGCAAGGTGACGGGCTTTCAACGGTACTCTTTAACCTGACGCTAGAGCATGTTGTTAGAAAAATGCAGGCTAGCGAGCTAGGCGCAACACTCAACGGAACAACGCAAATTTTAGGCTATGCGGATGACTTGGATATAGTGGGAGATAATGGTGAAACGGTGGCGAGAAATGTGGAAATCCTTATAAATGCGGCTAAAAACACGGGGTTAGAAGTGAGCGAATCGAAAACGAAATATATGATCATGGAGAAACTGGGCATTCGCGAAGCAGAGGGGGATCTCAGAGTCGGAAATTTCACTTTTGAAAAGGTTAGCGAATTCAGATATTTAGGTACAACTATAAATGATCGAAACGAAATTAAAGCCGAGATTAATAAGAGACTTCATTCGGGTAATGCCTGCTTCTACGCTGTGAACAGATTACTTAAGTCAAAGCTACTGTCGAAAAATGTCAAAATAAGGATATATAGGACTATAATAATGCCGGTAATCTTGTATGGGTGCGAAACCTGGGCGCTCACTAAAGCGGAAGAAAATCGTTTTAGGGTATTTGAAAATAAGATTCTGCGGAAAATATACGGGCCAAAGAAAGATGAGGAAACTGGGGAGTGGAGGAAACTGCACAATGACGAGCTACATAATTTGTACGCGTCAGCAAATATTAACAGAATAATAAAATCACGGAGACTAAGATGGGCAGGGCACGTGGCAAGAATGGGCGATGATCGTACAGCAGCGCGCATAATGAAAGGAAAACCGAAAGCAACGCGACCTCTTGGTAGACCTAGACGCAGATGGGAGGATAACGTAAAATCAGACGTAACTGAAATTGGACGGGAAGGCGCGAAATGGATGGGGTTGGCACAAAATAGGGAAACGTGGAAGGCTTGCGTAGATGAGGCGATGAACTTTCGAGTTCGAAATGCCATTTAAAAAAAAAAAAAATTGTTAACCTATCAACTACAAATTGGGGTAGTTGGGTTTAAGGCTTGGAGTTTACGGTTTTATTATTGAAACATTCTTTAACTACAAATTGACCAGTTTGAGATAGCTTCATTTAGAGCTTACCGTTTTATTATTTAAATTTATTTTTATTTTTATTTTTAAATTTCTCAGCTTAGGGTGATTGGTTTAGAAATGTCGGATTTATTTTTGAAACTTCAAAATTAGTATTAATTTTTAATTTAATACTTGTATAAATATAAAAAAAATATCTAAATTAAGCGAATAGCAAATTATAAAAGCAAAATTTAAATCATCAAGTTTAAATTCCTTACAGGGGCCCCAATAAAAATCCGGTCCAGGGCCCCATCATTTCTAAAGACGGCTCTGCTTGTTTTTAGTGACACATGTATTGATTTTCACGGTTTATCGTGTTTATCGAGCAGAACCAAATGTATCCTTTTTTCGACGCGGCGCACTGCCGCTTTGTTCTATTAAGAAATGAAAATATGTGTACCTACACATACATTGATTTATACACACATACATATACACACACACATACTACATGTATATATACACACATAGAGATATACATACATGCACATATAGAGATAACTATTATTGTATATTAAAGTTTTTCAAGTAAAACAAAGATAAGATAATTTCATTAATTTTATTTATTTTTTATTTGAAATAGAAATTAAATTTCAACGCATGCATTTACGAACGCGCATGCTCATGCATATGCAAAAATATATGTATAAATAAGTTTAAAATTGATTATTGAAGTCAATCTCACGTTTTTTGAGGAGTTTACTTTACTTTACTGCCCGCCCGAGCTGGCACGTGTTACAAAAACATTATTAATAAAAAAGCAGCAGCATTTTTAAATCAAAGTATGTGGTACTAGTTATTGTTGTGTTTTTGTTTATAAATACATAGCTTTATAATTTAAGCATGCTTTGCATTTGAAATTGTAGTAGTAATGAGTTTTAGTTTTTCAGGTTTTTTGATACCTTAAAAATAATATCATTGATTGAGTTATGATGCATTTGAAAAAGCATAAAATTTCCTATGTTTTCCGACCCGAAATTTTGAATGAGCTATTTCTCTTATTTTGTTATACATGAAAACGTCATTATTTTCAAACGGTTATATCTGGGAATAGAAAATAATATATTACACGAGTCCATAGCACGTGTAAAATGCCATCCGAGCCGAAGGCGAAGGTGGCAAACACGTGCTATGGGGTCGACATTTTACCTCCTATGGTGCGGATACTATTTTTCCTCACACCAGCACCGAAAATACACATTTCTCTACAGGCGCCCGGGAGTTCAAGTGGTACTATTGGTGCAGGTGTGGGGAAAAGCAAATTTAAAAAAAATTGAAATTAAATTGAGATAAAATTAAAAAAAAATTAAAAACAATTTTAATTAAAATTAGAATTTTTTAGGTTTTAATTTTTTCTTTTTAAAGGGAAAAAAAGCATTTTGTAAAAAATAGTACTTTTCGACACAATTGGGTACGTTGATTTTAAAAAATTTAGCGCATGGGACGTTTTTTGCACGAGTGAAGCGAGTGAGAAAAGTAACATGCGCTAAAAAACAACGAACCCAACAGTGTCAAACATTCTTTTTTCATACAGGTGTGAAATTGGAACTTTAAGAATTTATGAAAGGCGTAAAGTGCAACTTACGTTGCACTTTACGCATACTGTGTCGTAAAAATTGATTTTTAGTCAACCACGTTGATGTAGTGTTCCATTAATAAATATGGTACTGAAAATAGTGATTTATTGTGACGCGTAGGATCAAGATTTTGAGGTTTAACAACGGTAAAATTTAAGATATTATTGCGTTTTGATAGCATTAAAATTTTCAGAATGATTGCTTTTAAACATAAAAAGTTTTGTGTACTAGTAAAAGAAAAGTCTGTTTTTGGGTTTAACCCAGGCCTGCCCCTTTAATTTTTTTTTTTTTTTACGTCGCCATGTTTGTGCTTCCATGTGGTGCTAATCGACGACGGGGGTCTGCGGTGTGTTTGTAAACAAAGCACATGTAATTTTACAGAGGTGCTTGTATCAATCGGCAGAGACTAGGATTCGAACACGGGTCACCGGCGTGGGAATCCGACACTCTACCAACAGAGCCGCCGCAGGCCCCTCCTGCCCCCTTAAAGACAACTTATAGATATAAAAAACATTCACATTTGGTTGTTTATTACGGGTTTAAATCATTGTAGTAATCATTGAAATTACACAATCTTGTACTTTTTAAATAAATAAAAAATGTTTTGACCACAGTGACCTGTCTAGGCGGGACATTGTGATCACATAGCAAACAACGCAAAATGACGTCGTATACCTATTAAATCCATATGATTAATATTTGTAAAGTTAAATTTAAGTATGAGAATTTATTTTATGCTGCAACAATGTGAAAACAGTGCTTTTATTTACGTTTTATTGCCTTACGAAGATATACGGTGAATTTAACCCCTTTTTACGCTTCTCCCATTTAAATACATGCCGATCACAACGAGCCCATTACGACATACGATTTCAAAATTATTTAAAAAATTTATGAATATCATTAGGCAAATAAGTGTTATTGAATTTAAAAGTTTAAATGGTTGTATATTCATCTTCGGTACTAAAATTCTCCAATACTCAAATAAAAAAATTGTAAAAATGATTTAATGCAAACTTTTCTTACATGAAAAGTAGTCACAACCTATCGTGAATATTTCATAATATATGCTTTTGTTGGGTGCTTTTTAGCATTGATTAAGTTTTAACTTACATACTTCGGAATATAGTAACCTTTTGAACATTCAATAAACTTGAAATCTCTTGTAATTCAAAAATCAGAATGACCCACATATTATAAGGACCCGTGCTCTCCTATGTTCAATTAATTTCACAAAGTTTCGACAAAAGGTAATGCACGTAGAAAATTTTGAATAAAGAAAAACATAAACTGTAGAAAAAGCTGTTTTTGTTAGAAAAAACACATTGACCTTATTGAATGTTTGTACTTTAAAATATCATCAAACTGGAGATTTGATGAAAATCAATTATGCAATGTGTTTCTGTGTTAAGAAAGGTTTAAAGTATCGAAAAAAAATCGATTTTTTGGTCAAAAAGTGGTAGGTATCCCCCTTAACCCTTTGCGGGCGAATTTAATCTAAAAAATCGAAGTTTTTTAATCTTAAATTGTTTATAACTAATTATATAAACAAACATTTGTAAATTTAAGCTGAGGATTTTATTCCTTAGGTATCTAAGATTATATAGAAAAATATTTGAGCGAAATTGATCTCAAACTGTCTAAGTTATGCACAGAAAACTGAACAAAAATAGGGTGCCACTATAGTGGCACCCGCCCCGCAAAGGGAGTATCGGTACTCCGTGAGTCAAATGTGTGATGGTCGTTTTTGACTTCCGTGGTACGCCAAATCGCGTGCGTAAATGGTTGAGTGAGCGTGAAAAATGTTATTCGTTTGCTTATATTAGCTCTCCAAATTGGTGAATCAACATTTGGATTTTTGCATTATATTCATGAGATATTATATATATATTTCTCCATGTTTCGTCGAAATCAGAACAGCAGTTTTAATGAATTTCATGATTGAAACTGTCGGAAACGTGAGCTCCCATAAGGCTATACGTTCAAGACGTAAAGAACGTAAATATAAAATTCTTAGTATCTTTTCTTCTGGGTTGGTGCAGCTTTCTAAAAATTTATATTAGTAGGTCTGAGGTCAAAACGTACAAATATACAAAATTTCACATTTTTCTAAACACTAATTCGAAACCGTTAGTACTCCCTTAAGTTGATACGAAAGTTTCCAAAAACTTTGGAGCGCCATATCTCTTTCAATTTTCAAGATAGAGATAAAATTCCAAGAGTTCACAAAGGAAATATACCACGATCTATTCAAATATGTTGTTAGATAAAAATGCCTTGTAATCCAATTAAAATATTTTTTATAATTGGAAATTGCTGCTTTTGGGCTATAGAGGTTTATAGGATTATGGTTTTATTGTGTTATTGGGTTGTTTTTAACAAAGGTCACTATTTTTAATAAAGGACAGTATCGGTGGGGTTATTTACCTTCAATATGTATGGTTTTATAATTAAAAGTGTTCTCAATTGCAAATTGTTGGGCTTGGGATAGCAAGATTAAGACGTCTTTGTTCTATTGAATAATTTGACAATTGCAGCCCTTAGGTTAGTAATGAGATTTAGTTTATTTTTTAAAATTAATTTCATTAATACAAGTGGCAGCTTTTAGCTGGCATATTGTTATATGTCACATCAAAATGTCACATGACATTTCACGTGACGTTTTATGGAATTTTTAAAAATGACATAAATTCTGAAATAGATATTCCAGCAAAATGTAAAAGGTGATATTATGTGTCATAATGTCACATAATTCTTTCATTAGAGGTCATGATTAAGTCATAGTTATCAGATTAATACCTGTGCGTTAGATTCGCTATCAAAATCAGCAAATAGTTCATTCATGTTTTCTCCCATTTTGTTCAGTAGCACTTTCCGAATCAGTTCAACTAACCACACAGTATCGGATTCCTCAACCAAACGATCACCATAAACTCTAAGAATTTCGTGGACCCATAACCTTTTTAAAGCATGCTGTTAATTAAAAAGTATCATATTAATATTATATACTAAAGTAATTTACATAATTTATATAAAATAATTATATAAAATCTAAAATAATTATATAAAATCTAAAATAATTATATAAAATCTAAATAAATTATATAAAATCTAAAATAATTATATAAAATCTAAAATAATTATATAAAATCTAAAATAATTATATAAAATCTAAAATAATTATATAAAATCTAAAATAATTATATAAAATCTAAAATAATTATATAAAATCTAAAATAATTATATAAAATCTAAAATAATTATATAAAATCTAAAATAATTATATAAAATCTAAAATAATTATATAAAATCTAAAATAATTATATAAAATCTAAAATAATTATATAAAATCTAAAATAATTATATAAAATCTAAAATAATTATATAAAATCTAAAATAATTATATAAAATCTAAAATAATTATATAAAATCTAAAATAATAATATAAAATCTAAAATAATTATATAAAATCTAAAATAATTATATAAAATCTAAAATAATTATATAAAATCTAAAATAATTATATAAAATCTAAAATAATTATATAAAATCTAAAATAATTATATAAAATCTAAAATAATTATATAAAATCTAAAATAATTATATAAAATCTAAAATAATTATATAAAATCTAAAATAATTATATAAAATCTAAAATAATTATATAAAATCTAAAATAATTATATAAAATCTAAAATAATTATATAAAATCTAAAATAATTATATAAAATCTAAAATAATTATATAAAATCTAAAATAATTATATAAAATCTAAAATAATTATATAAAATCTAAAATAATTATATAAAATCTAAAATAATTATATAAAATCTAAAATAATTATATAAAATCTAAAATAATTATATAAAATCTAAAATAATTATATAAAATCTAAAATAATTATATAAAATCTAAAATAATTATATAAAATCTAAAATAATTATATAAAATCTAAAATAATTATATAAAATCTAAAATAATTATATAAAATCTAAAATAATTATATAAAATCTAAAATAATTATATAAAATCTAAAATAATTATATAAAATCTAAAATAATTATATAAAATCTAAAATAATTATATAAAATCTAAAATAATAAATATATTGAATTCAATCGCTCCTTTAAGAATACAATTTACCGAATCGGCTGTTGTTTCGGGCCGTGACAGTAGTATTCCTTGGATAACTCTCGAAAAATCTCGAAGATTAAATAAGTAATGAGACTTTGACGGAGTGGGTAAAAGATATTTCAAAGTTTCTTTATACACTTCCAACGTTCCATGGACGACGTAGTCAACGTAGGAATGAAAATTGGGCCCAAAACCTCGTGCATCAAAGTGCCATTCGATGATTTTACTGAATATCGTCATCATGACTTCGTCCTCGAACTCGGATATGCCCATGGTAAAGAAGTGTCTCTTGAATCGTGGCGTGACGTCCTTTCCACTAGAAGGCGGAAGCATAGCGCAAACCGGCTGCACGTCCACGAGTCGTATCTGCGATATGTCTTTGCGATTGTACCAGGTGGAGTGATCTAGCCACTGTCTAAGCAGCTCAATCGGCGGCTGCGCTCCGTACTCTTCCTTTTGCGGAATGGAGAGGTCGTCGATAAAAACTACCCAATGCATACCTATGTAATAAAAATATTTTTATATTAACGTTTTCAATAGTTTACGATGAATGATACCTAGATGATTACCAACATTTTTAGACTAAAACTTGAATCAATCGTTTGAACTGAATATTCATATAAACGAGAAATAATATATTTTCGAAGTGTGCAAACTACCTAAAGAAAAGCCCGTTGAATCGTGAAGGAGCTGTAACGTCGAGTAACCCAAATGCCCACGTACCCCTAATATATTTTTATATTTTATACTATTATACAATTGAAAGCGGTGTTCAGAAAAATAGAAAACTTTAAACTTTTACGAAAACTTGTACATTTCAAATATTAAGAAACTATTGGCTACATCTCCAATAAATTTTGATTAATAAAATTTTTAAAATGTTACCTGGCGGAGCTCCATAAATGCCTTTCCTTCGTTTGTTCAGTTTGCTCATGATTATGTCCTGAGTCTGATTCGCTGTAGTTTGAGCAGAGAACGTTACAAAAAGTGGCATATAAACTTGAGAGTTATTTTTCTTGAGTAAGAATTCTGAAATATAACATGATTTTCCAGTTCCAGTTGGTCCAACCAAGAGTACTGGTTTTTGATGACTGACTAGCATTTTAAATAAATGGAAATAACGTATAGTTTCGACTGTTGGTACAATTATTTGATGAACTGGAATATCTCGAGGAATAGGCGGAACATTCAGGAGATCCTCTGACCACAAAATCCACTTTCCTTTGCCCTCTTTAATGAATTTATAATCATGAACAAGGCCCTCTGGGGGTATAATTGTTATGTATGGTTTTCGGGGATTTGTAATATCTTCTGGCAATGAGAATAATTCTTTTATATCTAAAGATAATTCGCGTTCCATCAAAGCACGAAATAAAATGCTAAATCTTTCACGATGTACAGTAAGAATCGTACTACCCATTGCCCAAATACAGGAAAAGAAAAAGCAGCCCTGCAAATAAAATTTCAGTATTGTATATATATTTTTAGAAAGTTCCTTAAAGAAAATTGGACGCGTACCTCAATTTGAGCTCTCATTTCTAAATCTGAAATACTTTCAGTGTACTTTTCACTTTGAAAATCATCGCAGTGGCAGTCAAAGAGATACATTATTGATCGCACTAAATTTGAGTCTGGCATACTTATCATCTCCTAAAAAATGTATTGTGAGTTATATAATTGAAGCAGTTTTCAAATTTCGAATAGCTTTATTTTGTATTGGAGTAAAGCAGTCAGTTCTAAAATAAGAAAAATAAAAACATTATTTTTTTTTAATTTTGTCTGTCACTCTTTATGTTTAGTAAAACCGTGATCATTTCTATCAAACACTTACAACTTCGAAAGATGTTTATTTAGAATATAATACATAAATATATAAAGTTTGCCGAACACTTAAGTTTTTTAAAATATAATTTTGACACAAATTTTAAATAAACTCACATTATATGGTGTTTGGGGGAGCGATTAGCTTTTATACAATGATCTTAAACTATAATAAACCAAAAATTAAATAACAGTCTTGCGTTTTCCTTTAAGGTATTTATTCGGCTTTAAATCGACCCTATTTATTAAAATTTTTATAATTCTTATAACCCTCATACTTAAAATAACATTGCAGTATAAAATAAGAGTATTTCGTGTAATGGACAAAAATCTTTTTAAACAAAAATTTGAATTTTGCAGGCGTAAATATTGCTCACTAAAAAAAGTGGAAAATTTCGGAAATTATGTATGAGATTAGCGATGAAGTGCGATTGTTTATAACTGGATAGAGCAACTCGTATAAACAATTGTACTTTATCGCAAATCTCATATATAATTTCTAAGATTTTCGCGTGGATACCCTAATTGAAAGCGTGCAAGGAAAACAATGAGCCCTTAAACGTTTGACTTTTTTTAATGAGTAATATTTACGCCTGTAACATTCAAATTTTTGTTTAAAAAAATTCTCTGTTCATTACACGAAATACTCTTATTTTATATTACAATGTCAATTTAACTATGAAGGTATGTAACAATTATATAAATGTTAATACATGAGGGTGGGGGGGGGGGGGTAAAAATTTTGAAATATAAAAATTGGAAAGGGTAAAACTACGAAAGTTAAAGTTTTGAAAATTTACATTAGGAAGTAAAATAATTCCTAAAGTGAAAATTTGGAATTTAAGATTTAATGAAAGGGAACAACGTAGAAAAAATCTAAATATGAAAGTGCTTTGTACTGAAAAAAAAATATTTGAAAGAAAAGAATTTTGAAATGTAAAAAACAAATTTTTCAGAAATATAAAGTAAAATTTTTTGAAAATCAAATTTAAGAAAATGACAACTTAAGAAATTTAAAAAATACAAAAAATATTATTTGGAATTTGAAAATGAGTAATAACAGAAAAGAAAATTATTTGGAAAATTAAAATTTTGAAAAAGAAAAAAACAGAAAAATGTCTACTTTATAGTAGAATGTTAATTTTATTGTTAATGTCCCTGGCAAAAATTTGTTCATTAAAATCTGGAAGCCAGTTAAGGTGGTTCAGACGTCAATACATATCTGAAAGAAAAACTATATAATAATCTGTTCTTATGTCACAATATGAGAAACAATATAATATAAAAAAGAGACACTTCAAGACAAAGAAAAACTTTTTTTCATACATGCACGATTTTCAACTGTTAAAACGTGTATAAAAAATACCATTTTCTACTGCTATAAAATGGAGCGAAATTGGCGAGTTCATAGCACGTGTAACTTTGCAAACGCATGCTATGGAGTCGCCGTTTTACCTCCTCATACCTGCCTGAACAACAGCTCTGCAGAACTTCTTTCTGTGTAGAGAGGAGTTCTGATCCCGATACTTTTATTTTACAAATTCCAAATTTAAACTTTCAAAATTTTATTTTTTCAGAAACATTTTTTAACCTTTCAAAATATTTCAAATTCCAAATATTTATTTTCTGATTTATAATTTTCAGTATAATAAACTTTCAATAAATTCTAAACTCTTTATTTTTATTCTTCAAAATTAATTATTTAAAAATTTGTATTTTCCAAATTATATTACTTCTAAAATTATTTTTTATTAATTTTTTACTTTAGTATATTAAAATTCCAAATTTTATTTTTCTTATATGATAACTTTCCAATAATATTCATTTCGTAAATTTACGTTTCCACATATTTTAATTCAAAATTTTTTTCATTCAAAATAATGATTTTCAAATTTTTTACCCCTGTTAATACATAGGGTCGATTTAAAGCCGGAGAACCACCTTAAGGAGTAACGTTACTCAAACATTTTTAAAGTATTCAATTCTTTTATTGTATTTTCGGATAATGTAGATCATTCAAAATTGAAAATGTACCCATAAAGATATATGTTCCAAGCCAAATAATTAACGAAGTTATATAGATCTGAAGGAGGGAGCACCCGAAGCCTAGCAATCGAAAAGAAACTTTAAAAGGGTATTTATGTCAAGAAGTTATAAAACTGAATATTATTTATATGATGTGATAGTTAATTAGAAATTGATAGGTCATTAGAAACCTATCTACAAAGGGACTTGATCCGATTCGAACAAATAACAGAATTATAAAGGTCTGATATGATAATATATATTCAAAATTCAAATATAACTATATATAATATAATCATATAGAATTATATATGGCTATATACAATTATATATAATAGTATATTGTGAACCAAGGGCGAGAAGTGGGCCTTTTTTGACAGAGTGTGAGGTCCAAAAGGTCCTCTCACCCATGGTGCATGCTACACTGAGAGAATGGTTCAGTTAGGCTTGCCGAAGTTACATTACTAAGTTTGCGGAGGCCATAGTCTGTCATTTTTACTGAGGAGTTCGGTAATAACTGCGGAACAGTTCGGCTGTTTTGGCGGATGTGTATTAAAAGTGATGTGTGGTGTTGCGCTTTATTGTAGCATCAGTATCACGTTTGTGATAAGGTAAAACAGAAGTAAGGTTAAAGTAGAACATCGAAAATGTAACTTAGACTAACTAATCATATATAAAAAGGTTACAGTAACAATAAAATAAGAAATTCATTAAAATATTCATTATTTGTGAAAAAGTGAGGTTAGGCGTGTAGCGCGACGCACGGAGACTCAGCTGCCAAACTTGTTCCGCTATTCTTGCCGTATACATACTACCGAACTCACTTCGGTCAAAACTACCGAACAGTTCAGCAAGTCTGACCGATGTATTCTCTCAGTGTATCTTCTATTTAACGCATGTATTGATTTTCATAAACCAAGTTTAGGCTAGTTTTATTCTCATTTCAATTGGCGAAATGAGCGGGCGTAAAGTAAAATGAGCAGCGTGCGTAAAGTACTCACTTTACGCCCGTTCTTCGGAAAACGGTCACTTTAGGCTCGGTTTTGAGGGCGAAGAAACATGAAAATTGTGTATGTATTACAAAAAACCTTTTTTGTAACACACGCGCGATTTACGCGTTTTTCTTACCATATAAAGCGGGCCTAAAGCGAACGTTTTCTAACCGGCAAAATAAGTAGGCGCGAAGTCCTTTGCGCCCGCTTAGAACTGTTTAGCTCGTTGAACAAACAAGACAAAACTTTAGGAAAAGGTGTTTAGGGGTGCCTAAACACTTTAGTAGCTTGATTCGTGTAAAATAGGTCATACATATGTCTTTAATTTTCTAATCTAACAGGCCCACTTTTGCGCCGTATCGAAAAACGGCACACTTTAATACCACTCTATAGGTATAAGAAAAACGCGTACTCCAGACATGTGTCACAAAAGATATAGTGTCTACCACGGGCCTTTTTGACCACGTGTGTTTGCATTACTCACTCGGTCAAGAAAGATCACTTTTCGTCCACTTTTCGCCCTTGGTACACAATATACTATTTTACTTGAGTTATATTAAATAATAAAATTTAAAGTTATATATTTTAACATATTTGAAGAATCAATTTGAATTTACTTTCAGAACTATCTCTGCTCCCGGTTTCCCGTTTTCCTTAATATTTTTAAGATCCTTCGTCATATCGACTGGTGCGGCTATGAATATTCATTATTTTCTACTAAATGTTATGAAACATTGTTCATAATACGTAGTTTAAAATTCAAATAAAACGAATAAATAAAAAGTTTAAAACAAGTATATACAAATAAAAATGGCTAAAATCAGTTTTTAAGTAGTTTTCCCCTTACGAGGTAAGTAATAAATGTTAAAAATTTTAGATTTTGCTTTTTTATTATTACACATTTCAATTCACTATATCTTTAATAAACTACTGAATTATATTTTTTAGTTTAATTGGCATTGTAAAGACATTTTCAATATCTTTATTTTTGGAAAAAGTATACTTTTCTGTACGTAAAAAAGCTTTTAACTTATAATCTTAATATAAAGCGTTACTTTTACACCGCAGCGTCGAATGAAATGTAGTAATGCCGGACAAATCCGTAAAAATATGTCTTTCAAATAATTCTTTATGTGGTCGGACAAAGTCTTTGGCAAAGTATTCAACCAAGAAATTAAAAGTGGTTCCCAGCCTAAGGAAACCGGCTCCATATAAATCATGCCGCATCTGGATACGGTTGCAGGTGAAGCTACCTGTAATGAATAAAAAAACATATAATTTTGTAATTAAAATATAAATATGAAAAGTTATTAAGTATATGAATGAATTATAGTTTAATGTGTAAGAAGAAAAAACGTTTAGCTTAGAAAAATATGTATAAATTGTATACTTAATCTTCTATTATTATTTATTAAAAATAAAGGAAAATAATAAACGAGGCGCTTGGTTGCCAACGAATACAATAAGTGATGTTTTAAAATACACAACTTTTTCGACATTCAAATAGATGTATTTCTAGATGTATACGGCATAACACTTTGACAACAATTTTTTTTTTAATATTGTATTAAATTCTATTTTTACATATTACATAACGCTGCCAAATTTGGCTGAACTACGAATTAAAGTACAAAAGTTGAATTCTCGACCAGGCTATACCCTTAATTCTAATACCTCAGGAGTGTATTTGCATAAAAATTACTCTCTGAATTTTAATTAAGGAAGTTCTAAGTAGTTATAAATTGGCCACTTTACCAACACTGTTGATAAAGTCGCCAAAAATCAGTTCTTATGGTAAAGTCGTATAGTAAGTGCTTCAAAAAGTCAAGACTAGCCTAGCAGAGACTTCATGTATGGGTTATTTATCAACTTGGTGCCGTAGTGTACGCCTTGATGTCGATATTTTGAGATTAGTAGGGTTAAGAATTTTGAACAAGCAACTGCCGTTGTTATCGGCGTCGATTGCCTTTTGCCTTGCGATGCATTCGTATGGCCACATTAGCAGCCGATAAACGTCAACGAAAGTTGCAATTTTTGCATTGAAAATTAACTCTACAGCAAAAACTGGCACATGTATCTTAAAGTACGAAAAAAAGACACAATTTTATGTAGCGTATGATTTTCTTTCGCTCATATCACGCTGACAAAAGTGGTTTCCTTACATGCATGCGGTGCTAAGAAATCAGAGTTTTGATGCTGTCGCGCGTAAACATGACGCTATCTTATAATTTGCGCTAACAGCGTTATCACCGCGTCTCTCAACATCTATTGTCACAAT
This sequence comes from Gastracanthus pulcherrimus, assembly GCA_949152435.1. NCBI lineage: Eukaryota > Metazoa > Arthropoda > Insecta > Hymenoptera > Pteromalidae > Gastracanthus > Gastracanthus pulcherrimus. The sequence goes on along the minus strand of OX424576.1, from coordinate 37,603,787 downwards.
ACATATACTGTAAGAGTTACGGCACCCCAGAGTAACGTATACAGCGAGATCTCGTGTAGGTGGTCACATTACCTGCATGACCACATTACCTGCACCCACCTTATATGTATTTTGAACACAATAAAACCTTAAAAACTCCAATCCGATCAGTTTGACTCTCAAAACCTTGCGGCAGAGCAAAGAAATATACGAGTTTGTATTATGGCCGAACAAAATGACCTAACAATCATAAAGAAATAAAAAAAAAATTTACGTTATATTTTGATAATATTTTCAAATTTGCCGAGAAAAGCAGGTAATATAAACGTATAACGAATTTATTTGTAATTTTAAGGTCGTTAGATTTCCTTAACTTCCTGTTACACTCACTTCAAGATCCATCGGTTCGAAGATCAAATTCGTGGTGGGCGCCAGTTGTATGATTTCCCCGGACATCAGGCAGAGCTTCTTATTGTCGTCCAACACGGTGTTCATGTTCTCGATCCAGATGGCATCGACCGGCCCGTCGAACACCAGCCACTTGCGGTTGTCGTTCGTCGATGTGGCGAACTCCCGGTACTTGACCGCCAGTATGCCGTCCCGCCACTCGTGCGAGGCCGGATCGAACTGCCCGTAAAGCTGACCCATGGTGATGGACTTGGGATTGATGATCGTGATCTCGACGCGGTGCTCCTCCATCAGGCCGCGCTCCTCGAGCAGGCGCAGGGCCTCGGCGAGCATGCGGTAGGCCGAGGTCTTGCCGCCGAACGGCAGGCCGACGATCATGAAGCCGTGCCGGACGATCATCATCTCGTAGATCTGCTGCACCTTCTTCAGGAAGAAGTCCGTGCACTGGAGATTCGCCGCGACGCAGGCCTTGCGCGTGCAGGCGTTCAGATGCGTGTAGTCGGGATCGGGGAGTGTGACGCCCGGGAATAGGTCGGAAGCGATGCCTAGGCAAATGAAATGAATATATTTTCTTGTGTGTAGAATCTGATCGGTACAAGTCTGCGTTTTAAACAAATTGCATAATTCTAAATGGATAATACCGAATGGAAAAAAAAATCATTCAAGGGGATTCCAGTCTAGTGGGTTAATATCGTGTTGTTTTTTAGGGATGGGCAATGTCATACCTACCAAAAAACTACAGGCTTTTATCGTGCTTGTGATTTATAATATTATACAGAATTATTAATATTTTAGCAAAATATGTAAATGCGTACAAATTTACAAAAACGTGCTCAGAAATATGTTGAGCCATAAATAATAATAATTATAAATATAGATAATCAGGTACAGCTCGCGCTGCAAAGTAATTCTCTCATAGCGGACATAATTGAAGGGTTCGATGCTAAAAGGTCCTGAGCTCTCGGCTGGACTTTTTGCAGCGAAAAATTGACGTCAACGTGACCGATTTTTGAAAGTTACCAAAATGATGTTTAAATAGGGCCATCGTGTAGAGGATGAAAAGAGGCAACTTTTTTCTCTTTACACTTTTCTTCTACAATCAATATTTTCCGCGAAAATCAACGAAAACCGGAAAATTGCGAAGCGCCTTTGAACAACGTTTTTCAAACTTAAATCGCTCTAGCTTCGAAAAATATCAACGGATCTTTCTGATTTTTGGTATAACATCGTAAAATACCCTACCGCTGCAGATAAAATCGATAAAAGTTAATAATTATATATTCTTCATTAATAAATTAGTTGTAAACAAGCAAACAACTTTTTATAGCGTTATGTATGTTCGACGGAAAAAAGTGTGTGAGGAAGTTTAAGTCTCAGAAAATTTTCAGCGAGAGATTTGTTCGTCTACACTTCAAGAAGTTTTCCAGAAATTTTCAGACCAATTGAATGAGAATTGGCAGAGATATAGCGATTTTTCCAAAAGCAATCGTTCCGCGTGGTCGCTTCACGCTTGAAGGCTGTACGATGGTTGCGTTACACAGGGTGCTACACATGTTTCGCTGTTGTTTTCTTTGTATTAAACATTGACTAGATCAAAAGTTTTTAAAGTGAAATATTTCTTAAGTCTTTTTCTTCCGTGAAATTGATTTTAGTATAGAAGTTCATCAACGATTTATTAAGTAATAAATATAACATTTGAAAATATGATTTCTGTAGAAAATATCCGTTTAATAATAGTTACAACTACACAGCAAGTTTATACAATAAATATTTTTATTAATACATTAACATTTATTTACAACTAATAGACTGCATAAAAAACATTTCTTCGTATTTTTCACCTTATTACTTTTTATCGCTTTTGTCTTCTTCATGCTGAATTTTATTACTTTTGTTTTGGCTTCATTTTTACTACTTTTTTTTTGGCATTTTGTACCTTAGCAACTTTAATTTTTTTTGTAATACAACGTCTGATTTATCTCTTTTTACGTTCTTTTCAGATTTGTTTACGTTTTAATACTCATATTTACAATAAAAATATTGCTTCGATATTATGCCTCACAATATTTTTCTTACCTTATTTTTCAAATTTTTAATATCATTCCTTTTCCATGCAGACTTATTTCTAATTTTCTTACACCCTATGTTTGCTTAACATTATGCTTAAAATAGTTTAGTAAATCTTTATTTATACACACAAACAAAAAAATGTAGCTCGGAAACGAGTAAGAAAAACAGTACGACGATTTCGACGCAAGACGATATCTATTTTGTATTGTTTATTGTTAGAGGTTAGTTTTCATTGTTTTTTAACTATTTCGTATGCGAAAATTATATACTCATTGCTCGTTAGAATAACTACATTACAAATATATTTTAAATAGCACTATGAAATAAAGTAAAGTAAAGTATCTACTTCGAAAAAGCAGCAGCAGAAAATTTAGCCTACCGATATGATATGTGTAACTTGTATGCACGTGTATAACGTAACCACGCGGAACGATTGCTTTTGGAAAAATCGCCATATCTCTGCCAATTCTCATTCAATTGGTCTGAAAGTTTCTGGAAAACTTCTTGAAGTGTAGACGAACAAATCTCTCGCTGAAAATTTTCTGAGACTTAAACTTCCTCACACACTTTTTTCCATCGAACATACATAACGCTAAAAAAGTTGTTTGCTTGTTTACAACTAAATTATTAATGAAAAATATATAATTATTAACTTTTATCGATTTTATCTGCAGCGGTAGGGTACTTTACGATGTTATACCAAAAATCAGAAAGATCCGTTGATATTTTTCGAAGCTAGAGCGATTTAAGTTTGAAAAACGTTGTTCAAAGGCGCTTCGCAATTTTCCGGTTTTCGTTGATTTTCGCGGAAAATATTGATTGTAGAAGAAAAGTGTAAAGAGAAAAAAGTTGCCTCTTTTCATCCTCTACACGATGGCCCTATTTAAACATCATTTTGGTAACTTTCAAAAATCGGTCACGTTGACGTCAATTTTTCGCTGCAAAAAGTCCAGCCGAGCGCTCAGGACCTTTTAGCATCGAACCCTTCAATTTTAATCATTTTGATCACTAAAAACAAAATAGACAATTATTAATCCAACAGAACGTGATTATAGATGATTACAAATTTATAAACAAAAATAAATATAAAAATGACGAGGTTTAGAAATCGAACTTTTATTTTTTTAATTTTTTGGCTTTTAAATCTCCATAAAAACATGAAAACAAAATATTTAGACTTGAAAATGCTATAACTAGAGTTACGAACTTCGAAGGTGTAAAAACATTCAACCGATTTGGTACGCGAAAATAGTTGATATATATTATACCATTCGTTTGTGAAAAAAGACGTCGTTTTGATATATAGATGCGTTTAACTAATTATTACTTGCGAAGCGACCATATCAATGCTGAATGATTTCTTTTGCATACCCTGGTAGGAATCTAAGCTGGTTTCTAGCCAGATATTAGCTAGATTTTCTAAATCTGCTTTAATTCTGATTAAGCAATTAGCTAGAAATCAGTTAAAAATTACATGCTTTTTAGCTAATTTCTAGCTTGATTCTGCTTAATATTCTAGTTAAGGTTATGCTAAAGTCACCGACAGTTATGAGGACCCACTATTTTCATTTAATTTTAAATTTTTAGTAAATATGTCTCTGAAAGGTTGTTGTCTCGATCAAAAACAACAACCTTTCAGAGAGATATTTTCTCATAATTGAGAATTAAATGAAAAAAGTGTTTCCCCATATTTGTCAACAACAAGGAGGTTTAGCATCACCTTAATATAAAATTGATAAACCAAGTAATTTATGTATTAATTAATAATGGAAATAATAACAGTTTTATAATAATCAAAATAATACGCAATTCTAATCATACGACATTAAGTATTTTACTAAATTAAAGTTAAAAATGTACCGTAAATGTCTAGTAGTAATGGAGGTTAGGTTATTTGTTTACAAAACGACGTGTGTATTTAAAAAGTATTATTTACACAAAAGTACAAAAACTCCGAGGAAAATTTAAGTGTCTTTATTAAAGAAATTTATGTTATACATAATAGAATGCATGTAGTCATATAATTATTGTTATTTTAAAAATAAAAACAATAAAAACAGAATAATGTAAGTTATGACGAAATTTAAAGAATCGGTAAACAAATATTTGTAGTTTTACAATGAAGTTTTATTACAAAATTTTATTTTCGACATCAATCACAAAATTTTTGTTGACTAAGTTGTGATTGACTAATTTTCGGAAAGAAAATTATTAGTTATCAAATACTTTTAGTATTGCATATACATATTTATATTCATTCTATAAAGTATAATAATAAATATTTTTAAAAACTGATAACTTTTCAAAACAAAATATAAATGGGTTAGATTTGCAAACAAAATACGTTCTTGCTTAAAGCATAGTCTTAAACAGATTCTAGACAGATATTAGCTATAATTTGACTTATTAATAGCTTATTAATCTGGCTAATAATTAATCAGTTAACCAGCCATTCTAGCCAACATTCTACCAGGGTATACAATTTTTACAAGTCAGAATTTCGCAATTTTTCGATTGAAATTAAATGCGGATGTACAAATTATACAAAATATATGTATTTAAAATAAAAAGTTTAAAAAAATAAATAAAACCGACTCCAAATAAACACTCTAAAAAGTAAAAAATAATAGTTACTGTAAGAAAGAGTGTGAGAAGATGATAGGCTTACGATCAATCAAATGTTTATTATCTTCATTGAATAAAGTCAACATTTTGGTCATGTTAATTAAAAATATAACTATTTGGGGCCGGCGCAAGAATCAACAATTGCGTTCAATTACAACATTTTATGCTTGAATATAATTTATCATGATATGAATGATAATTTATGTAGTAAAAGTTAAGTAATTTTCTAAACTTTTTGACGCCGGCTCCAAATAGTTGTATTTTGAATTAAAATGACTAAAATGTGGACTTTATTCAACAAAGATAATAAACATTTGATCGTAAGCCTATCATTTTCTCAAACTCTTTCTTACAGTAACTACTTATTATTTTTTACTTTTAGAGCGTTTATTTGGAGTCGGTTATATTATTTTTTTAATTCTTATTTAACTCTTTTTAGTGTTCTCAATTATATAGTATATATTTATATATGTTCTTGTGTGTGTATGTGTGTGCGTGTGGGTATGTGTATGTGCGTGTGTTTACGGTACATGTGTGGATGTATGTGTACCTGTGCGTGTGTGTGTAGGTATTTGCCGATATCAGGAGGGCTTATGATCATCTTAATTTGTTACATTTTATGGGTGGGGATAAATGTACCGAAAGATAATTTTGCAGATGGAAAATAATGCCGAATTTGTTACCGATAGGTAAATTTGCCAAAAGGTGAAATGTGCCAATGAGTAAAGTAATCGATTAACAAAAGTGCCGATAAAAAAGTTCCGACGGGCAAAAATGCCGATGGATAAAAATGCCGAAGTTAAAAATGCCGAAATGTTGAATGGCAATGGGTAAAAACTAAAAATATCGAATATTGAAAAGAAACAACATAGCAACAATTAACACATTATAATACAGGCCCATATTCTAATGAAAGCACATTTCGTCCAAATTTTCGTTTTCGGCAGTTTGAAATTTATCTTTCGGTATATCATTGGCACATTTCACCTTTCGGCCAATTTCCCCATCGGTAAAATAAATTCGGCATTTATTATCCATCTGCAAGGGTATCTCTCGGTACATGTATCCCCAACCGTTCGTTCTTCCCTCTTGCCACTTCCATCCGGCACAATAATGACCGTTTCTAAGTAATACCTCGGAATAACGGCAGATCTTGACTAAGAAACTTAGGCAAGTTAACATCGTTAATACTCCGCAACAGAAGTATATCCTCCGACTCCTCCGGATACTTCAACTTTAAATTGCCAGCTGCAGTGAGTACGGACTTGACCGCTCTCATTCCGTAATCGTAATGGCACTGGCTGCTAAGCTGCTCGGAGCAAAGCTTGTAAGCTGTGACGATTTTGACTGCCAGGGGTCTGCCGTTGTAAAAGCCGTACGAATAGAGGGTGTTCTCCGAAATGAGGGCGTAGTCGGGCACCATCATGGCCACCGATCTGAAGAGTGCCTTAAGGTTATCGGGAAGCTCCGATCTGCCGGCATAGCCCGGATTCATGGTAATAAAGACGGCGCAGGTAGGGTTGAGCTTGATCTCCGTGCCTTCGAAGAGCAGCGTACCCGAGCCCGCATTGATGCCCCGCTGAATGGTGAGAATCTGCTGGGCGACTACGGACAAGACCTCGAGATCGATGCGATTGAATTCGTCGAAGCAGGACCAGGCACCGCAGGAGGCCAGACCCTTGAAAAACTTGCCGAGCGCTATGTAATCAAGGCCGTCCGAGCAATTAAAGACGACGCACTGCTTGGCCACGGCCTTGGCCAAGTCCTTAGTCGTCTCGGTTTTTCCGGTGCCAGCCGGACCTTCGGGCGCCCCGCCCAGATGCAGGCTCAGCGCGCCGAAGAGGGTGCGGTAGCATCTGTCGGTCAGCGGAGTGATGACCAGACGCGACGTGTTGCCCAGATACTCGTAGCCGTAGGGCAGGTTTGAGTTTATCATGTAAGTCCACATGTTCTCGTCCTCGAGTTCATGATGAATATTACAAAATAATTAGGGCAAATCCGTATTCATTCTAATGCATTGGGAAAACAATATCCTAAAATATTACGATATTCATATCGACAAAAATGGCTAATAATTCTTTTTTTTTAAATCATGCATGAAATTCATCGATATCGTAAAATCAAAAAAAGTATTTCAACATTTTATGCAAAAATACATCATTTTCAATATCCTAATATTTTACGATATGGGCTTTCTCAGTGTACATCAAATATTAAGAAATAAATATTGGTAATCGAGCTGCCGATTTTTATACAACATTATTTTCCTTTTTCTAATCTATTTAGTTTTATGGTTTTTAATTTTGTTTCATTAATTTGCAATATTTTTCCGTTTTATACAAATTAGCTTGCTTTCTTGCAGCAGTAGATGTATTTTTATATTATAGTAATCTATTAAAAATTATAGTTGATCAAAACTAAGAAAAATATCATAAGTTATAAATAAATATTTCTCGTAAAAAGATAAATACCTTATCTCACCTTTTTAAAACATATATAAACACTATATTTACATAATACTTCTAAGTTTCTCATTCTTTCACCAGCTATCGCACAATTGTGATATGTACGGAAGCAGATTAGAATCGTGACTACAAGAACAACCATTTCGAGGAGACAAAATTCAAGATTTGGTCGAGTAAATAGATAAGGAACGTATGTTATTTAAAAACTGTAAAATTACTATATAATTTTAATAGAAATATTTACAAACTTGTGTAATGTATTATTTACATAAAAAATTGATTTAGGGTCGCTCTTGCGTGAATATGTACCTCGAGATGTAAATATTTATAATATGAATAAAAAATTATGTAATAATTTATTTTTATATTATAATATGAGAAAGGATAGGCTCGTTCTTTTAAACGATATGATTCAAAGGATGACACTTCAAGTAACGAGAAAAAAACTTAACAAATTTTCACTATACCAAACGTAGATATCATCAACTGAAGAACGATTCAATAAAATACTAAAACCATTTTTAATTTTTTATCTAATTTGAATTTTAAGGTCTCATTTTATTCCTTAAATAATTTCAAGGGAATTTGCCTGTAGAAAAATTGAAAAGTACTCAAAACCTGAAAAGTTACGTCCAATTATTTTATACTTTACTCGTGTAAGCATTTATAAACAATTGAACGTAACTATTCAAGATATGCTATTGACTGCAATTATTCAAGAAACAAAATAAGACCTTCGACATTTAAGTCGGATAAAAAATAAAAAAGTTTAACGATTCCAGTGTTTTGTTGAATTATTCTCTAATTGGCGATATCTACTTTTGTATTATGAAAATGTTATTAAAAGAATCTTTTTCATTACTTCAAGTGTCGTTCATTTATATTATATTGATAAACAAAATTTATTATTTTTTAGGATTTGTAATAGTGCAGGCATCTATTTAAATTATATATATTTCTGATATTATTAATGTTCATAATATTTCATGCATGTATCTAAATTATACATATATTACAACTTAATACATAGACCATGAAGACTAGAGTAGTCATGATATAAACATGATATAGTCATGATATAGTCTTCATGATATCGACTTTCAGATATTTTTCTCAAATACTTCAGAACATAGCTGCGAATCGATTTTATTTTAATTTGTTGACTGTCAATGTGAGTTACAATATATTAAAAATTTTTAGACACATTTTTTGGTATATATAAAAAAGTTACTTAAATTTATTGTTCTAGCTAATAAGATATCAATTCAAATGTCAAAATTCTTGTCTTACAAAGCTTAGGCAAATAAATAGACTTTTTAATTGAAAATGTCCACCTATTTTACATTCTTTCGTATTTGAAAAACTATATTTATATTTTTAATCAGTTTTTTAATTATAAATTATAATTTATAAATTATAAATTATAATTTATAAATTATAAATTATAAATTATAAATTATAAATTATAAATTATAAATTATAAATTATAAATTATAAATTATAAATTATAAATTATAAATTATAAATTATAAATTATAAATTATAAATTATAAATTATAAATTATAAATTATAAATTATAAATTATAAATTATAAATTATAAATTATAAATTATAAATTATAAATTATAAATTATAAATTATAAATTATAAATTATAAATTATAAATTATAAATTATAAATTATAAATTATAAATTATAAATTATAAATTATAAATTATAAATTATAAATTATAAATTATAAATTATAAATTATAATTTATAAATTATAAAGTATAGTTTATAAATTATATTCTCACTATTATATCTTATTAATTTTGCTAACGTGTTGCCTAGCATTTATTATTAACAACAGTAAATACAAAATTGGTATTTACTATTGCCTATTTTTTTTGTACATTAATTGTATTACGACTGTATTTATGATGTATGTTACGAAAACGTTTATGTTTCATTACATATATTTCATCAACAAACATTATTTACTTATTTAGAAAATATTCCCACTATGATTATGTATGGAATAATTTCAAATCTGATCTTTAAATTATAATATATAGGTATATACCGATTTTATAAACTGCTCGATGCATTTGTAAGCGATTTATATTACTGTGATAATGTATAATATCTTAAAAACTGAGAAAATGAAGACTAGAGTAGTCATGATATAGACATGATATAGTCATGATATAGTCTTCATGATATCGACTTTCAGATATTTTTCTCAAATACTTCAGAACATAGCTGCAAATCGATTTTATTTTAATTTGTGACTGTCAATGTGAGTTACAATATATCAAAAATTTTTAGACACATTTTTTAATATATATAAAAAAGTTACTTAAATTTATTGTTCTAGTTAATAAGATATCAATTCAAATCTTAAAATTGTTGTGTTACAAAGCTTAAGCTTTAATCCGCTGCCTATTTGCAAAGACTTAACACAACGAGTTAATTGCAAAGAATCAACATTTGTATTTTTATCAGTGATTATAGTATTTTAAATAAATTTCTATTATGATTCCAACATTTGGAGTGAAATAATTAACATTCCACGGAAACTATACTTTCTATTTTTATTATTCCAAAATCGTTGTCATTCTTCAAATTAAAGTAATTAGGAATATTTGAATACTCATATAAAGTATTTTGTAAGTTATATGAGTATCTGCAAAAAAATCTGTCGCGCGAAAGAAGAATCTTCGCAGAATGCAAATATAAAATCTGAATTGGAATTGACATTTTACAAAAAGAAAAGTCAGTAGGGATAGATACGGAAATGTTCGAGTGCGGGAATGCACGAAATATTTAAATAGTTCCCCCTCCAACACGAATTCTTTCACGCCGAAAGTCAGCTGCAGCTGTACTATTCGGTCTATACCTACAGGGCCGATCTTTCTATATTAGTCTAGCGCCTAATGTTAGCCTCACGACCGCCCACTGCAGCGCCGGCTACCGCTGTCTAAAAGCCACATCCGTTCCCTCACCCTATAGGCAGTGACGTGTCTCCCCCACCCTTTCCATTCTTTCTCTCTGACGCTGCACCGATCATTCTAAGGTAACTGCAGGGAAATCGAGTTTTCATTCTCCGTGCAGCAGTTAGCCTGGAAGCACCTTGGAAAGTACAAAGTAAACTTTCTCGGCCCTCATTTGGAAGACTCGCTTCAATCTCAGCACTCTGACTGATTTTAGTTTGCTTGTAAATTTCGTTTCCAGACTGCAGTGTGTCGTAAAAAAAGTGTTCCTTCTATACGCGAAGATAAACGCAGTGAAAAGTAAGAACTATGAAAAAACAGGCCAATCGAGTAAAAAGTGCTGGGGTTGTGGACAACTCAGAGCAGGCCACCAACCTGCGTAACTGGCGACAGTTCCGGGACTCCAACGTAGACTACGTATGGGCCTCGTATCAGGACCTCGAGGATATCTACGATTTAAGGTACCTCTTCGACGACGAAGAGATACAAGAGAGCCGGTTACAGCTGCTGGAGGATGAGGAGCTGGGCGGCAGGCGCTTCTATTTTTGGCACTACGACGCCGACGAGGACGACGACGACAACCGGGAGGAGGAGGACAACGGGAACGGCGACAACATATTTCCCAACATGCAAGATCGGTATTTGAACTTCGCTCGACTCGACCCAAACTTAGAGTTCGCCTTCGACGGTAACAACGCCGACAACAATCAGGATGCGATCGCCGCTGCCCAGATGCAGCAGCAGCAAATTGAGGAGGTGGTGGAGAACTGGGATCTCGAGGAAAACAACGTCAGGTTCGCAATGCGGCTGGGATTTATTACAGACGATTACGATAGCGGCTACGACGAGCCGTACGCCCGGAATGAGAAGTATCCGGACAGCGATGAGGAGACGCCGAGCGATGACGAAGACGCCAGCAACGAGCGTCTAGCCAATATGCTCGTGGAGATTCACTTGCGACGCAATCGTAATCCTGACGATCAAGAGAAATCATAACATCCATACTTGTTTAATACGGATTAGGCTGCAATTATTTGAGAGAGGAAAGTATGCAAATGGGAGTGCATGAATTGTAAATACAAATTGCGCCGTTTGGTTTTCATATTCACATACTATTTATTTAATTGCGTTCGGTGCAATAATTAAAGCCATTAGCCGAGTTTCATTTTAAATTGTAAATTTCAAAGTCGAGTTTTTAATGATTTTATAAAGTGACTTTATAGTTTCAATATTAATTGTATGCTTGTGACAGAGTAAACGCGCATGAAAATATAAATGCTAATGAAAAGATCTATTTTGAATAATTTGAATAAATACTAAAAATAACAGTATTGTAACCTCGTTAGTTTTCATTCATCAGACGAAGAAATGACAACTTTCACTCCCACGAGCACTGATAACGTTGCTTATCAATTTCTCATTATACAACACCCGAGATATAATTGCAGTCGATAGTAACAAACTGAATATCTGCATAACATTTTTGATTATTCTCATATAATTAAAATGTAAAGGATTTTTCATTTTTTTCGAACGATAACGTTTTTTATACAATATATAAATCGTATTACTTAACATTTTTATAACAGGAAATACAAGGAATTGTATTTAAGAATTTCAAAGGCTCGCATAATCATTGTTTTGCTACGTTTTGCGAACTTGTAACAGAAAATCGCATACGCTCAGGGTGCTTTCAGATGGACGGTTTTTTATTAGCAACGCTGCAAAATTATTATTGGTGCCGACATTATTCCGTCCGGAAAAGTGGCGTCTATCTGAAAGCGCCCTCACTACATACATCCGAATGTTCCGTATGAACCTCTTTAAAAACTTGTTGTTATAATGCTGTGAAATTTTTTAACACGATTAATATTTAAGGTATTGTGAGAAAATATAATTCATAAATTATAATTTATAAATTATAAATTATAATTTATAACACTAGCATTTATTATTAACAACAGTAAATACAAAATTGGTATTTACTATTGCCTATTATTTTTGTACATTAATTGTATTACGACTGTATTTATGATGTATGTTACCAAAACGTTTATGTTTCATTACATATATTTCATCAACAAACATTATTTACTTATTTAAAAAAATTTTCCCACTATGATTATGTATGGAATAATTTCAAATCCGATCTTTAAATTATAATATATAAGTATATACCGATTTTATAAACTGCTCGATGCATTTGTAAGCGATTTATATTACTGTAATAATGTATAATATCTTAAAAACTGAGAAAAAAATTATCTTTCAGGAAAGCGTTTTAAAAACCTAATGAGTTTTTAGAAAGAAGACGTGCAATTATGCATTGTTAAATGATTTTACCATTGTTGTTATTCGATAAAAAAGAATTTGAAAGAAGATCGTTTTTAAAAAATATTTGAAGAATGAATTTATATTATTTTTTAAACTATTTTATAAGTTTCTGATACCGCTAACTTTGTAAGTTTACATACTTTTGTATGAGTTCCTGAAGTTTCTGATACCACTAATTTTGTAAGTTTGCATACTTTTGTATGAGTTCCTGAAGTTTCTGATACCGCTAATTTTGTAAGTTTATATAATTTTGTATGAGTTCCTGAAGTTTCTGATACCGCTAATTTTGTAAGTTTACGTACTTTTGTATGAGTTCCTGAAGTTTCTGATACCGCTAATTTTGTATAAGTTTACATACTTTTGTATGAGTTCCTAAATACTCAATGCGTATTATTGACGTTATATCGCAATATTCAGAAGAAGTTGACAGATAGATATGCGAAACAGATATACTTGTAATCAATAAATTTATTTTAATGAAAAATTGTAGATAAAATTTTACCTGCCAATAATATCTAAGATGACAAAGCCATTTGAAATCGTTATTATTTGATACCCCTTCATCACAAAGACTAGAGAGCACATCTTTGCCATGAACATCCAATGTCACTAAGGCCTCTGTAGAAAATATTTACATTTGTTAACTGTTATCACAATTTTTAATAAACTATTAGACAAAAAAATATACTTTTTGAAATTCAACATAAATAAACTAATTGACAATATAAAGTAGAGATAAACATTTTAAGTTATTTTAGTTATACCATTTAAAAATGTATATAATTATGTATTAATTTATCTATCTAAAATAAACACATACCTAGATCTTATTAAATTGAAAATGAAAAAGATATTCAAAAAATATTGTTATATGCATCATATGTTTTATAAAGTAAGAATGCCATTGTGTGAATTACTTAAAAATTTGGGTCTCTGGGTTCAATCAGCTGTAGCGAGATACATTCTTTTAAATGCATGGCGAAATACGTACTTCTTAAATGTAATGCCGGGAAATGTCTTTCTTCTTAGGGACCGTCAATTTATTCTCTGTTGCAAAAACAATTTCAAAACTGAACGAAGCTGTTAACCGCGAGAAGGACAATACAGGTCCTACGCGGAACGCGCGTAGGCGAATCTAAGACGCCAAATGCAGGTAAACGATGTTAACAAAGAGTATTTACAGAACTAAAGTACTGAGTGAGATAATATGTTTATTAATAATAGCATTTGTTTAATGACTTTTCAACTAATGTTAATCGTTTCAATTATTAAACTAATTAAAAAGAAATTTTCAATTTTTTTTCAAATTTGTTTTAAATGTTTATGGCTATATTTGTAGTTAAATAACATTTCAGAATAACATATAAAAATAAAATACATTAATACATGATGTTACTCAAACACCGACGTTAAGTAAATCAAATTTTACGAAAGTAAATTGATAAAGAAAATTAGGCTGTATAGATCTACATTGGTATTCAAAAGATTAAAATATATATTTGATGATATTATAAACATTCTTACATACTGAATCTATAATTTAAAAAATAATTTTATCAATTTATATACCGTTTATATAAGTATGTATTCCTTTAATTATTATTTATAACAGTAAAAGTATATTCTACGATATTTCAAACTATCTACTGTATCAAATAAGCCGAATCTACAAGATGGTCCATAGTTCTTTAATAAATATAACAATTACTTGTATCGCATTTTTCCTTTAAATAGGCTGGGTGCGCGTATACTTCAGCGCCACCTCATAGTGAAAAAAAACGAAGCACAATGGTGAGAGAATCAAACGCTTTTATACGGGCAGACAGTGATTTTCTTCAAATAATAAATAAAATTACAACTTGAGTCCTGTTTTACATAATGAAATTTTTCTACAGGATATTACTCATCAAAAGAAGCCTTTCATTTACTGTAAGACTAATAAATGAAGTGTTTATTTGCAAAAAAATGTTTATCTAATTTACCGTAAGGGCGATATTTGCATGATATAGTATCCGACTATGAACCTTAAGATATAACTGAAATATTTTCCAAATGAAAATTATTTAATCATTGAAAAAACTATTGTAAATTAATGCAGTAGTTGTAATACTATTGTATATAATATTCCTAATTAGGTCGAGCAAATAAACAAAATCACAATAAATTATTTTAATGTAATTTATGAACAACTAACATATTAAGAATTATGAAATTTTAATTAGACAAAATAAATAACTACATTTCTTTTATGTGACATATGATCTTCTCTTAACCTCCATGGAAGTTAATCACGGCAATAAATTAATTACTTTAACGTTTTATTCGAAAAATATTTATTTTTTCTCTTAAGGTCGGACGCTTTGTCATGCGAATATCGCCCTTACGGTAAATTAAATAGACATTCTATTGGAAATAAATACTTCATTTATTAGTCTCATAGTAATTAAAAGGCTTCTTTTAATGAGTAATATCCTGTAGAAAAATTTCATTATGTAAAACAGGACACAAGTAGTAATTTTATTTATTATTTGAAGAAAATCACTGTCTGCCCGTATAAGAGCGCTTGATTCTCTTACCATTGTGTTTCGATTTTTTCGCCATGAGGTGGCGCTGAGGTCTACGCGCACCCAGCCTATTGAATAGAAAAATCTTATAGCCTCCACGTGTCTCAACTTAATTTTACACCATAATTGAGGAGGAGGCGAATAAAACCGGATAATTTCACTTTTCTTAATTGTAAGAAAATTAAGAAAAGCTGCATTCTTTTGCTATTATTAGTCTAATTGGAATAAGGTATTTTAGATGCTTTTTAAAGGCTGATTTTTTATTTTAGATTAAAGTTACACAACACCATAAATATGAAGACAAGATTGTTTTATGATGAAAAAATACATAAAATCAATTTTCACAAATAGTGGAATTTATCCGGCTTTGTTCGCTCCCTCCTCAATTGTCATCATTCTTAACAAGCCAAAGACGTTTTCGTTTTCTTCCCTCGATTTAGCAATGTCGCACACCTAGCAGTCACCGCTCCAACGCAAACTCGCCCCGAGGCAAACTACCCCGTATAACAGCAAACTGTCCTCTCTCGCGCATACCCACCTAAAGTAACTCGATTCTGTTTGGACAGTTTGCCCCTGACCAGCAGTATGATGTCCTTGAGCTCCTGCTGGCACTGCTTCCAGTACCTCTTCAAGCTGGGCAGACCCTCCTCGCGCATGGCGCGCTCGATCTGCAGGGTCCAGTAGAGCTGACCGACGCAGAGGACCGTCTGACCGGGCCAGTCCAGCACCCAGCCGGTGCGCGGCTTGGTCGGATAGGCGTTGATCGCCCGCCACACCTGGTCCCGCACGCTCTTACGCATGTCGGCCTCCAGCTCGACCAGCCACTTTTCCACCTGACCGCGTGCCGCCGCCGTCGAGATCACGTCGCACAGGCCGACTATCTCGCCCTCGGCCGAGCGCATCTCCAACACGTTCAGCTCTTCGTCGAAGCTCAGCCGTGCGATGCCCTCGAAGCACTTCTTCAGGTGTGGCTGGACCCTGCGAGAGAAAGAGTCGTTGGTTTTTCTTTGTTTTACGTGAGAATTTCCTGACTCGTGTTGCTTAAAAGCGTAGGGCAGAGGGTACAGTTACGGGATATGTAGTAACGATCTTGCAAAAATTGAATAAAAGGAAATATTAATACTAATAAAATAAATAAATATAAATCTCGTATATAATAAAAATAAATAAAATAAATAATTCAAAAAACTTTGTGCTGGATGCCAAAATGAGTGATAGCAAATAATAATAAAATCTGAACTCTAAATAAGTAAACATATTATACACTTTTCATTTATGTTTGTATTGATTATACTCATTAATTGCGCTAAATAGTTATCAAATATAGGTATATATGTAAACAGCTCCTCCATTTATATTTCGTGTCCCAACCGTTGTCAAGTAATTAAAAAATCTACTCAAGATCTAGACCAGTTAATAGGATTCACTCCAATAAATTGCACATTATTTAAATATTTATGTAATTTTTTGTTTATATTTTAAATTAGAAATCGAAATCGATTGCAAACAGTATATCATTTTTTTACTGCATTAACTAATAAAAGAAAAGAATTTTAGAATTGCGTTAAAAATGTGTAAATCATGCTAATCATTTTCCTTTTTAATTACCGTGATATAATTTAGTTAACGCTTCTTTTTAGAAAATCGCAAAATTAAAGTACTGTCTGATAATTAGATCCTCTATCATATGTATACATATATTAAATACATACCTTGTAGGATCTTTAGTTTCCGACAAAATCTCTAACAATTCATCATTGGATAAAAAGAAAAATCTCGGGAAGAAAAGTCTCTTCTTTTCCAAATATTCATTGAGTCCTTTTTGGATTAATTCAAGCAAACTAAAGTTCTTGTTTAATCTTTCCAGCATTTTTTCAATTTCAAGAACCGTTAAGACACGTGGATCAGCCTGAACAGTTTTCATAATATCTCGCCACGTTTTATCTACAACGGAAAACTTTTTTCCCTCCTCTGGCATTTGTTGTTGTATATCCGGCGAAGTGAAAATTGGCTCTAAATACATCCACGTTCCTTGAACGCACAACCACTGATCGAGGATACTTTGAAGTAAATGAAGTTTTCTTTCCCATTTCCTAAATATTAAATTAAAATTAAGCAATTTAAATTTAATGTGTGACAAGATAATTTTTTACGATTAGAACTTGAGAAATTACAAAATTTGTTCTTCAAATGGTTTTATATAAGGTGAGTTCTTCATAGTCATTGACTTCATAATATGATCATCGAGAGTCACTTGAATGTCGTCAACTGCAGCAACTACATGTGTTCCAGAATCCTTGTAAGGATTTATGGTAAAGCTCACGTCAACCCAATCTTTATCCATCTTCAACATTGTTTTCTCCAAAGTACTTTCCTTAGTCGCTGATTCGGAAATACTCTCGAATTGATCGATGAACTGATCAAGGTTCAGGTCTAATACTTTTTTAAGCGTCAGATTCCCATCAACTTTGATCGTAAATCCTACGATCTCGGAGATTTGCTGCCAATGTCGTTCCTTTAATCCAGGATTTCCTAAGGTCATTACTGCAGGCATACGTTCTTTAAACTGCTCAATTTTTTCACGAATAGTCTCTGCAAGCTTTCTCGGTTCAAGTTCGTGAAAGCCTTTTTCTAGTTTGTACATTGTTCTAAAAAAAATTTTTGAATTGTATCATATGCAATATTCCACAAGACATTCCCCAGATTTTCATACAATTGTACTTCATAATATTGCTCTTATGGAATAAAATATAAATATCAGTTATAAAGATATATTGTTTAAAAAGTGTTTGAGCGGAATGTATGACCTGTGTACATATTCAATAAAATATATTTCTACATATTTCATAAACAAACTTCATTATTTTGTGTAGAATAAAAAAATAGTAAAAAGCTTCTTATACATTTTACATAATGATAGTAACATTCATCATCATAAATCTTTAAGTAATAATTATAATTAAAATAACCTGAAAGCTGCAGAAACCTCATTTTCAATATCTTCGGGGTCATAAATGCCAACCGTTGAGCTGGTCCATTTTTCATACTTTGCTAAAAAATCACAAGCGACATCGTACAGTTTTTTATAGGGTGCTAAGTGGTCAGCTATTTCTTTTCGCAAAGGGTATTGTGTACTGTCCCAGCCAAAGGCTTTTTCTTCTTCGTTGAATCTATCAATTTTTTCTATAGCACTTATCAGCTTATTCTCTAAGCTTTGTGCTTTTTTCTGATATCGAAATATCTCTTCAATGTCGCCTAAGTATTGATATTCTTCGACTTGTTTAAAGTAAGTTTCCAATTCATCCTCGAATTTCTGATATCTTGCTATACCAAACAAAATCAATCTTTATAATAAATCAAAATAATTCTATTTGTTTATTTTAAAAGTGAACATTTATTTACCTTTAAGTGCATCTTGAAATTCTTGAGTTTTATTTTCAATAATTATTTTACCATTCTCTAAAATTTCTGGCATTTTATGATACCATTGGAACACCGAATTATTTTGAATGATTTCCTCTTCAGTCAAAAGCCAATAATCTGATAAAAATATTATACTCTTAAGGATTTGACGTAGTTTATTTTCTAGTTTTTTCAGTGTAGAATCCTCGACTCTTTTCATATAATCAATCAACTCCATTAATGCTGCTGTATTTTGTGGAAAGCTTTCAGCATGTTCGGTAATCGCTTGATATTCTTCACTGACGCTACAGAAAATTATTATGTTATTTTACATAACTGTTGTATTAAATTTATTCTTTAGACATATTGAAAATCCTATACCTTTTTGCATTTGCTTGATATTGTGAAACTAATTCTTCAAGCAAAATATTTTTTAATGACTCTGCATTTTTAGAGACCATTTCCAAAAAATCTTTTTGATTAATTGTAAAAAATGTTATATAAATGGTTATATCGTTTTCTCTAATAATTTTGCTTTCAAGATCATTATAGTAGTAAATATTTTCTTGGTATTCTTGAAAAGACTTTTCTTTATCTGTTATAAAGAATTTCACTTTTTCCAATTCTTGGTCATCAAAAAATTCTTTATACCTTGATTAAATTAAAGCATTAGAAATATATATTAATAGCATTGTGCAACAATGGCCGTCTTTCCCCCTTTCTGGACACAAATGCTTTTTTAATTGGAATTCTTTTGTTAAAAAAATAATACAATCTATTTGTAAAAGCGCAGGGGAAACACTCCATTCTCGCTCAACGTCTATTTATTGCATATTAAAAATATTTAAGATGGAGGTCGCTTCAAAATAAATAATTCTTAAATGCCTGTTTGAACTATAAACAAAAATAAATGATAATAAATATAATTCGATATATGTAGTTTAATAATACTATATAAAACTTTTTTTAATAGACAGCGTTACTCCACCTTTATAAAGTAACGTAAATACTTTCGTAATTCTCTAATAGTAGACTCAGGTTCAATTTTTTGTTGTTCAATGAGATCAGCGATTTGTCGTTTATATTCAGCAATAACAGTAGTGGATATATTGGGCTGCAACAGTGTGCAAATGATACAAATATCTTCCAACGTAGTAGCCGGAGCCCTGTTTTACCGACATTGTTCGTACGTAAAATATTCAAAAAGCTTTTAATAGTGTTTGTTTATTATGTTTAGTAAATCAAAGCAAAATGTAATCAAAATAAAAATTTGTAACTTGTTCATTCGTTCAAACTATTTTAACTTCAAAAAATAATAAATGGATTATATTTGTGCTACTGAAAATTCTATTGTAGATAGATATCGAAAAAAACAGAACTTCGTCATCTCATTCCATTACGAAAGTTGCTTATTTAAACTCACCTTAAGCATTGCTCGAGGACCAGACCAATCGAGATAAAGCTGAGTTTCAAGTCTCTCAAAGCCCATCATTGCCTCGCACATTACATCTAGCACACTACCAATAATGTCCTTAAAGTATTGGAAAGGAGGTTCGAAGAGTATCTCTTTAGATTTCACAGTAACATTAAGCTTATAGCTATTACTAGATTGCTATTGAAAGTAATAGATATATTATTGTTTTACAATCGTTATTATTATAATTCTAATAATATTAAACGCAAAATGTAAAATTATGTTATAAATTCCATACCTGTGCATCAAGAATATAAGATATAAAATCTCGTAAACTAGATTTGAAAATTGATAAAAGCTGAGATTCCATTAACTTAGCAATACAATTGAAAAAATGATCAAAGTGCTTTGAATCTAGTGGACTTGGCACAAGATTTTTTCTGATATTCTATAAAATCAATAACAATATATTACAAAACACAATAACAATTGTTATTCTATTATTTTGGAGAAAGAAAGTAGGGTAAGTGTGAGTATTACTGCGAAGTTTTCGGTTAAGTTAAGTTTAGCGTTGAAAATATTGCGCGTACGAACAAATAATGATGTCATTCTGTTTCTAAGTCAAATCTAACCATTTCAAGAATTGATTAACAAAGTTCCTGAACGTGTAATTTTTTAATATATGCTTTCGAAACATTCACTATCGCTAGTTTGTATTACTACGGCTCGGTATGTAGTAATACAGGCATAGGCGTGATTACCTCGGTCGACTTCTGTGGTTATATATAAATTTTTAAAAGAAAATACATTTTTTTCTGGCATAAACGTGCAGATTCTCAAAGATTAAAGCGAACTCCAGTGGTTTTTTTACCAAAACATCGACATTTCTTTTATTACATATTTTTTATGCTTATAGTTTTATGAACATTTTGAGACCTGCTGGATGTCAAAACTCTTTGTTATACCAAAGTTTATAGCCAGTTGAGTAAAACAATTAACATTGGATAGCATACACGGAGAGAAATGTATCTGTAAATATTGCTATAATTTTCACGAAAAATTACTATACCATATACTAACGTGGAGACAAACTCGTATTTTATTAAATTTTAGTATACAATATAGTAAAATTTGAAATCACCAAATTTTGCTATACTGAATAGCAAATTTTACAATACTGTCTATCAAATTTTATTGATACAATTTATTCTAATTTTCAAAATTTTATTTTCATTTTGAATTTTTGGTGCATTCTTCTCCGACTTTGTTATTGAGTGTCGGAGAAACTTTTTACGTGTTGATTTATCGGTTAAAAACTATATTTACTTATTCATAAAGTCTAAAGTCGCATTTTTACAGTTGAAGTTGGGTAAAAAGCCTAATTTACATATATCGCAAGCTATTTACATATATCGATACCTAATAACGCATGATCGCAATCGCAGTTCTAATTGGATTTAAAGATTTGAAACTCTCTTATACAGCATCGTACAGAAATCTCGCCACTTGCGAGCTAACTTTACGAGACGCCTTCTAGCGGTAAAATATATAAACTAGCGGATTTTTTAAATGCAAGAACGATACACGCAAAATATAATAAGCCTTTGCAAGTACTTTTTTTATCAATGATACGTTATAAATAAATAGTAACTTAGTTTTTTATCTTATTATTTATTATTAAACAAACATTATATCCATGTTTTTCGAATATAATTCAAACCACCTGATAACATTGTCATATGAGAAGAGCGAGCACGTGTTTCCGCGACGACCGGAAATTTTGTCGCGCCAACAGCTAATTAGGACGGTCATTAGACGCGGTAATTAGCGGTCCCGGTGACTCCTTCTTTGTTTCCATACTATTTGCTAACTTACCTGCATATATTTACAACAAACTTGCTTAAATTTTACTATATATATTACCAAAAAGTATATCCAGAATTTTTACTATACTACATAGCATTTTTAATACTGCTGTATATCATAAACTCATAAATATATAGTAAATTTTCATAGAACATAGTAAATTTCCTACATATGTCGAGTTTGTCCCCGGCTTAGTAAAAAGTATAGTAATTTTTACTCAAATATTTCTCTCCGTGTACCAAATTAAAACTTTAAACCCGCCTTTCTCGAAACTTACTTTTCTGCCTTCAAAAAGTTCTTTGCGCAACCCATAACCATGGATATTTTTTAAACTTCCAGAAAATATCGGTTAAAGTATTGTGAAAAGAAGTTAATATTTTATTTTTAGGTATTTTTATGGTAAATGTTTTATTCATACATTGTAAGTATTGAGACATGCAATTTTTAATGTTTTTTTAAGTTCAAAAAACGTTTCATTTATTTTAGACCATTAATTGAGTTTAAACAATTACAAAAATATTAACTTTTGTTCATTTTAAGTTGAAAAATGTCCTAGAATTTTTTAAAATAGAATTCGTTAAATTGGTATGCGCAATGAACTATTCTAAAACCCCTTGTTTTTATTACAAAAATATGTATTTTCTCCAATAACTAGTAAAAAGATTTTAGTGAAAAATTCTTCAACCATGACAAAAAAAGTTACTGAATTTTAATATTATTGGACGAAAGAGAGAGATTTTTTAAAAATCACTAGTTCCACTTTAAGGGGGTGTTGAAGTCAATTTTTATCCTTCCTACCTTACCGACCCGATAATTATAAATTATTGACTTTAATTAAAAGAATAAGTATAATTATGAAAAACTAAGAGGTCATTGCCCTCCGTAATACAATTATCTATCACTGTGCGAAGTTTCAAACAAAAACTTCAAAACCTCTACGAATGGCTTTCGAACGAAATTTGAAGGTTCGAGTCTAGACTAATAGACTAATATAAATTTCGTTCGAATGGCATTCGTAGAGGTTTTGAAGTTTTTGTTTGAAACTTCGCAAAGTGGTAGATAATTGTATTATGGAGAGCAATGATGTCTTGGTTTTTCATAATTTAGTTTATTTATTAATTGTAATCAATTGTTAAAGAATTTGAGGTTAGGAATTTCGGCGGGAAATTTGAAAGGTTTGACACCCCCTTAATGGAATATTTACTAAAAAGTAGTATTCTTGTCGACTTTGTAAAATCTGTAGTAATCGAGGCGTCTGCAGGACCGCAGTAATACCTACAATTACCCTATCATATAATAAAGTTATTGAGAGCTTATATTTACTGTAAGAAATATTTCTTGTATACCGCCAAACCAATTAATTTTTAAGTATTTAACGGCATTCTGAATTTGTTTATCAATCGTGCTTTGAAAAATCATTAAATCCCAACTTTCACCTTGTTCTTTTATTTTTTGGAGGTCAATTAATCGAAAATCTCTAAAAGAACAAATTAATTTTAATTATAAAAATAATACATGTATGTTATAAAAACAGGTTACCGAAAATCTCGGCTCCAGTGACTCCAAGACAGTTTCATACAAGGGTTAATTAGATTTAAATTATCTTGAATTTTTCGTTTGCGTGAAATGAAAAATTTGAAGAAATCGGGTGGAAAATCCTTCTTAAGAGATTCAACAATCTCTAATGTTTTCTGTATACAAAAAGCAATTAATTTGAATGTAAATAAATAAAGTTGAAATTTACAATTACTATAAACGAACCACTGGCACTTCTTTAGCTAAATGATCTTGTAAAGCAAAATCAATGATCGATCTCTTCATCGTCCACACAAATTCCTCTTTTATTTGTTTTAAAAGTTCTTCCACGTATTGTACGAATGTATTTTTGTACTTTTCTGGTAGTAGAGATAAAATCTTCGCAACAGTCGTCAAGTCCATTGAAGCAACGTGAAGTGTATCAAGTCCATTTCGAATGTAATAGTAGTAAAATCTATCTACCTCCTTATCGCTAACGGCGTGCGAATTATCTCTATCGAATGAATCTGGATTAATAATCAAGTCAACAATACGTCTTCTGAATTCTTCTTTCCTCATCCGCAATAATGTGAACTTAAAGTGTGCATCAATATTCTTTGTTTCTATTAGCTTTTTGCGCTTCCGTGGGCCTGAATCGAACATTTCGGAAGGAAATGAAAATTCATACGTATTTAGCGAGCTCGAATTTAACTCCGACGATTTGAGTGATCCGTTGCATGATCTTTTGGTCGCTGTATCTGACATCCTAGAGCTAGTACTCAATCTATCGAGTAATCTATTCAACGATGCGGTATCTGTCATGATGGCAATTCTTTTAACGTTAACAAAAATATTCTGATTATTATATTAATTACAAACATATCTATAACTAGAACATTTTATTCATTAAATACAGGGGATCATTTAGATTTCTTTTTAGTTATTATTATAGATGCAAATATATTGGGACGGTTCACCCCCTTTGAAATAATAAATATTGCTAAATTTCGATTTTTATGACAAGACAAAACATTATTATTGAGCATTGATTGAGAAATAGATTGTTCCTAATCAATTTTTCATGACGGAAAATAATCAAATTTAGTTAGGGATAGTATATAATATGTAATAATTTTATAATCTCTCTATAATAATTTTCTTGTATAAAAACAAAATATGTCATCTTTAAAAATTAACATATAAATTGTATTTTTACCCTTATAAAAAATAGGAAATGCAACCCCTCAGAGCAAGCGTGCTGCATATATAATCGTCTTTTTATAAAGAATAATTTGGCGTTGGCTTTGAAAACAAATTTAATTGGTTTCTGAATTTTTTAGAAAAAACTGGTTTTGGGGGGTAAACGTTGGGGTGATTTTTACCCCTTTTAAGGAAGCACACCACCTTTGAACCCAACAACAAAACTTATTTGTATGGGTCATTAAAAATTCTTGCTTTTAAAAGCAATCATTATGAAACATTTTTTATTATAAATACTTGCTAATACCATTAATTTCAATGTAAAAAAATAAAAATATTGATCCAGTACCTCATATAAAATCACCATAGTTATTAAGCTCCTAATCCACTGCCCACGGGATTCTGAGTGATCCCGTAGATCAAATTTCTGCAGGATTGGGAATATGACTTTTCAATACATGAGTTATAATATGAATACAAGAAATTAACTTTTACTACGAAGAACAAATTTTACATACATATATATGGTAAAATTAATTAATAATATTAAATAATTAATTAAAAAGTCAATAATATATATTTAAAATTTTTTAAATTCAGAATGATAGCTTTTGAAAGGCAGAATTTTTATGGTCTCATATAAATAAATTTTGTTTCTCGGTCAATGTTGGTGTGCCCCCTTAACCCTTTGCGGGGCGAATTTAATCTAAAAAATCGAAGTTTTTTCATCTTAAATTGTTTATAACTAATTATATAAACAAACATTTGTAAATTTAAGCTCAGGATTTTATTCCTTAGGTATCTAGGATTATATTGAAAAATATTTTAGCGATATTGAGCTCAAACTTTCAAAGTTATACACAAAAAACTGAACAAAAATTGGGTGCCACTATAGTGGCACCCTCCCCCCAAAGGGGTAAGGGCTTATACGCAAAATGAAATAGTACATTGTGCAACTAGAGGGGAAAATTGGCTTTCTCTAAACCGAAGGCGCCCGAGAAGAAAACGTGTGCTCAAATCATCATCCGAGTCTGAAAAAAACGTTTCCATCCGTGTTACACATCATATTTTTATAATAAGTGTGTGAATAGGGTATTTTTTATGCATGCAAAGGGAATAGGGAAATGGGCATTACGAGTCGTTCACTAGACCTAAGAAGCTCCGGAGCGGGACATAATGTACATTACCCCCCGCTCAGGTAAAGACGCTCTAAACGCTCAATTTTTCAGTCGCTCTACAAGCATGGAAACGGGTCTTTTTCATGCACGTGTTGAGAAAAAATACATGTCAAACATTTTTTGGTGTACTATAATATATCACAAAATGAGCGAAATCGATGAGGCACACCTGAAGCAATTTCCCTGTGTGCAAGGTTGGGTTTCCGACAAGGTTTAGAGGTTTCACACCGTAAAACAACAAAACAGGATTTATATAAGAAAATGTAGTAAACTAAGGTATTATACTTAAAAATAAGAGATTCTTCAAAATAAATATAAATACGCAGTTCTTTATATAAAACAAGTTCTTTTTATGACGGTTAAACAATATTAAAAAAAAAACTATTTCAAAGTAAAAAAAGGAAAACCTCGAAAAAACCACCGATTCATTGGAAGTTAACTTCCTCAAACTTAATTAAATGTTATAATATAAAATTATTTATTCTACTATATTAATTTAAATGAGTATTGCAGTAAAAACTAAAACTATTTCAAAGTAAACAAAGGAAAAACTCGAGAAAAACCACCAATTCATTGGAAATCAACTTCCTCAAACTTTATTAAATGTTCTAATATAAAATTATTTATTCTACTATATTAATTTAAATGAGTATTGCAGTAAAAAATAAAACTATTTCAAAGTAAACAGAGGAAAAACTCGATAAAAAACGCCGATTCATTAGTAGTTAACTTCCTCAAACTTAATTAGATGTTATAATATAAAATTATTTATTCTACTATATTAATTTAAATGGAGGCAGGCCTGTGCGAAACCCAAAAAATGTTTTTTTGTAATAGTCCAGGAAACTTTTTATGTTTAAAAGCAATCATTCTAAAAAAATTTATGCTATAAATAAAAATATTTTTTAATATTTCTTTTCGGAGACCCAACCGATTTAAAAAAATACAAATTTTTCAAAAAATCGATTAGTTCTTCGAAAAGAAAAACAATAAAAAAATTTTAACGAAAAAGTGCTTTGCTCTTTTTATACTAAATGTCAAAAGGAGTCAAATAACCGTCGAGAAAAAAATGTTCGTTCATCATGTCACCTGCAATCGTGTGAGGAACACAGCAACTTTATTAAATATGGTATTGAAAATAGTGATTTATTGCGACGTGTAAGATCAAGATTTTGAAGCTTTTCAACGGTAAAATGTAAGATATTACTAAGTATATATAGCAGAAATATTTTCAGAATGATTGCTTTTTTTTAATTGAAAACCCTGGTAGAAACGTTCCCCATATGTTCGCCAGATTTTACTCTATTTTATAGGGAATGGCCAATTTCTGCTTAAAAGTCTGGCCAGAAACCCCGCTACCTGTCGACGTTTTCTCGTCAGAAACCTGACCAACTTATGGTTAATGAATAAATAAATAAAAAATAACGTTTAACGAATTTTTATAAGCTAATAATGATTATTATGTCATGGATTTAATAGCTTATTGTTAATAGAATGCTAAGATATATTTGGGATAGATTCGAAATAAAAACTAAAAACTTATTTCATTAAAAGTTTTTTTAAGGTTAGAGTTCTATAATTAAATAAGACATAAAAAAAATCAAATAAATAATCGAATAAAAATTTGCATGCTGTTTTAACGCAGAAGTACTATAATGGGATTTACATTTTCAATAATTTTTTAGGGTTATGTAAGCTATTTAGATTTTCTATAAATTTCTGGTCAGATGCTGGTTTATTTCTGGCGAACTATTAGGAAACGGATCTGCCCAATAGATCGTGAACCGACCATCTAATATGCTCAATTTTCTACCAGGGAAATAATGTTATTTGCTTATATATTCTAAAGGTATAATAAAAAGATAATGTTTCTAATTTCTGTCATTAAACTACATACCTTTTTCGCGATTGCTTCTCTTTAAAATACGAAGGAGGCTGGAACCGTGTCGTCATTCCTAAAAAAATATAGTAATATAGAGATCATACTCGTAAAGCTGCGCGAGTTTATCAGTTTACCTCCGGCTAGCAAAAGAGACTGGCAAGTGAGCCTGTGATCGTTTTTGACCTCCATTGCACACCTCGTTAGTGTTTTTGGATGCTTGTAAAAATTATATAAGGTGGGGTCAGGGAATGTGACCATACAGGTAATGTGCAGGCAACCTACACGAGATCTCGCTGTATGCATTATTCTTGATATCCATTCACGGAAAATTTAGTGTATGTGAATTTTGTGGTGATGTTGAGGTTTATATGACTTTGTGGTTTATTTTATGATTGAAATACAAAATATGAAAAATTGAGACATTATGTCGTCGCCTGGTACGAAGACTACTGGCACAATTCATATCTCGTCATGAAAAAAGCACATTTCAGAGTCTCCCGTTGAAGAGTATCACGTTTCAAAACGAAGAATTAATAGTACATTCAAGTAAGCTGCTACGAAGACCAGCACATTTCAAAAATATGCGACGAAAAGTAGCACATTTCAAAAAGCTGCGACGAAAAGTAGTACATTTCAGAAATCTTCGGAGAAATGTAGCACATTTCGTGACTTTCCGACGAAGAATGGCATATTTTATGAATTACCGACGAAAAGTAGCATAATTAAAATTCCTAACGAAAAAAGCACATGTTACACGATTATGTTTAATGAAGCATCCCCCATCGCGGTGTTGCCCGCGATTTTTACAAAGTATCACATCAAGACTGAACTGTCGTATATGAGGTATTACTTTCTCAAAGAGAGCTTTGTAACGATAATAAATTTGTTTTCAGAGATTCGATGAATCTCGATGTTTTCGAGATTCCTGAATCATAAAAATAGGTTTACAATAGGTTTTTTAAAAATGTCTGTCTGTATTTATGTATGTGTGTATGTGTGTATGTGTGTGTATGTATTACGTATGAAACCAAAACTTGTATCTACCATAACTCTTCAAGGAAGCATATCACGCGTTGAAATTTTGCAGGCATATTACATATGTTTGAACTTAGAACTGATTAGATTTTGGAGCTGAATTAATAATATTAAAATCATTTTGTTGCAAAAATATTAATTTTGAAAAATTTGCAAAAATCGAGAAAATTTTTTTTGTTATTTTATACGTTGAACTTGTAAAAAATATGTACGTTTTTATAAAGTAGACGTTATTTTCTTGTAAAAATTCTAAAACGCGAAAGAAAAGATTTTTGTAATTTCATACGTTGAGTTTTTCAAAAATATGTACGTTTCTATAAAGTAGACGTTATTTTCTTTCAATTGATGTATCTAACAGTAACTTTAAAGTTATTTTTGTAAAATACTAACAAAGTTTTGGCTTAAAATAAATTGTATAAATCGAAAAAAAATTATTTTGTCATTTACGTTGAACTTGTCAAAAATATGTACTTTTTCATAAAGTTGGAGTAATTTCCTTTCTTTGAATATATCTTATAATAATTTTAAAGTTATTATTGTAAAATAATAACTAAATATTAGATTTAAAAAAAATTTTAAATCGAAAATTTTCTTTTTGTCTTTTAATACTTTAAATTTTTCTACTAACGATACATAAGCGCTTGTATCTAATGAATTAATTATAGTTCTAATTTATTAATTGCGAATTTTCATTATAAGATTCCTTAAGGTCGGAGTTTACATGCAGTTACGTAGTTATCGACAATTTCGTATTTTTCAGTATTCTCATTCAATTTTTAAATTTGTTCAACTATCTCAGTTGTCCGGTGTTCTTTAGTAGATTGAGAACACCGAATAACTAAAGTTTTCAACTTTTATAAACAATTAAATTAGAATAATGTAAAATTCAATACAGAAATCTGTAATCGGAAAGAATTGCCAGTACTAACATACCGGGCTAATAATGGCTGATTACTAGCAACCAAATATCTAGAGCCCGGCCGAACTTTTAACCAATACTGAATTGATAAGAACGGCCCAAACGTTAGAAAAAAATGTCGGTCCATTATCGCTTGCCAGCTTTTATAATGCAAGGTTATGTCTGGATATTGGCGAAATGCAGTTTGCCATTACTAATATCTTGTATTTACATAACAAAAGACATTTTTAACCACTAAAATGTCAATTTTAGATTCTGTAACCTCGTAAACTTACAACCGCGTGCGCGATTGCGTTTGCGCCCGCGATTCGCTAAATACTTTTAAAACATTACGCAAACGTTAAGAAGGTAAAAACGTTGAAGAAATTAAGATTGTTATTACTATAAGCAACATCTTTATCAATATCAACAGTGAATTGGTGACAAGAAGTTAACAAAAAATCGACATAGCCTCTGATTCTCCAAATGAAAAGTTTTATGTGAAAATGAAAAAGTGATAAAAAATACTAAGCAAGTAAAATTCTAAGATTACATTTGTAAAAGCTCATCGCGAAATAAATAATATTTTTAAGAAAATATTTTATACGATCAATATCAGTTTTCGTGGTTTAAATTAAACGTATCAATGTTTAGTTGAGCTTTAACTTGTGCTTCCGAGCAATTTTACTCATTTATTTGACTCATTTATAACTCTTTGAAACTTGACAGTAATATGAATGTTTTAATTCGTGGATATATGTCTATTGTTTTTATATTTCCTACATATTATCTATTAGATTAAAAAATAAATTAATCAAAAACTTTTTAACGACTTTACGTTGTGTTGACGTATGTAATGAAATTAATTCTCAAAACTATTTTGTAAATTTTGTACTTAAATTGTACTTTAAATACTCCTGTTCATTTTTACAATATACTTGAAATTACTTAAAACATGTTTTAAATTTTTGTTATATAAATCTTGCATATTTCATGTTTATGTTTATGTTTATTTTCACTATTCACCATGTAAAAATCATTTTTTCGCATTGCATATCCAGCTCTGGCTGAGTATTGGTTATAAGTGTTAAACCAGTACTGAAAGTAACATTTAGGCCTGTTCTTACCATTCCTGTAAAAACAATATCGGCCCGGCAACGGCGGACTATACTGGAAAACGCTGGTACCGATGCTGCGCCAACGGTGGACCGTAGAAGCGTTCTTACTTGGGAAGAAAGCTTTTTTTATGTTACAATCATATATCATACGTTATTTCGCAAGTCAGCAATACTTCGTAAAAACACTGTAAGTATTGAAAATCGACTTACGGTGTTTTCAAAAAGGAAACTAAAATTGAATATGCCTTACTAAGCCGTATTTGATATGCTGCTTTACTTTTTAAAAACCACGTATGTCTTGGCGAAATTCGACATACGTCGTTTATAGAAAGTATTCCGACTTATCGTGTTTTCACGCATGATAAAAGACGTAAGCCGGGACTTACGCTGTTTATACGAAGTAACTGCCGACATACGGCATTTTTAGAAAGGAAACTACTTTTTTACTCTTTAATAAGATATTATACTAAAAGATTGGGCAGGTTTAACTTATATAAATGCAATTTTGTTCTCATTTTTGAAAAAATTTTCAAATTCTGCTATTGTGAAACATTGAAATGTGTTATTCTTCCAAGAAGCATAAGGTAAATGTACTAGTACCTGGACGCTTTGTAGCAGCTGCCAATAAAAAGTCATATACCCAATTAGCCATATGTATTGCAAATTGTTAGCAATTTGACATATACGTTTTACTACCGATTTCCTTAAGTTTGACGTAAAACTGCGTCCGTATATGCTGGAAATTTTGTATCAAGTATTGAAGCAAATTATAGGGCAAAGTGAAGACAAAATTACAACAAATATTGCTCATGATGTGCAGGCGTATCACAGACATAATATATATAATATTGTCATCACATTTCTTGATTTTTATATTACACAAATTTTCATCAATATTCTGTTATTAACTTCCTCTCTCTCTCTCTCTCTCTCTCGTACTGTCGCATATATGAGTAATTTTATTGAATATTATATGAATAATATTGAAAATAAAATAATATAATATATTAATAATATTGAAAACAAGTTGAAAGGAAATTGATGTACAAAACTTGCAGCAACAGTTACACATCAAATGTAAGTAAATCTGCGTCCGTATATGGCAGTAATTTGGTGGCAAACATTTGCAGTCAATTTTACGGCACATTGACATCAATCCTTGATATTCGTTATTTCCTGAGCGCAAGTTGGAAGCAAATTGCTAACAAACATTGCACAGCAACTATTGCCGCACTTTTTCCACGGCAAGCCTGACTAATGGGGTACCCACCCAAAGAGAATTTAATTGTCTATCAAATCAAATTTTTAAATTATCGATATATGTCTTGTAATCCGAGTAATTCATACAAATGTATTCTTGTCAAATATACTAGTACCTGGCCAAGTCAAATCATACATCCCGATACCTGGACACCGCTGCCCCAATATATAGCCACCTTATTATCACTGATTTCTGATTTAAATTATAAATTTCTTTCAATAAAATCTTGTTTCTATGCATTAATAATACGGTTGTTATGTATTTTGAACGTAGAAGTATGTAAATAATTAATTTAAAGTATGTGCTACTCACGTAACCTCCGCGATCTTAACCTACGCGTGCGCCCGCGACTTGAAAAATGACGACGCCGAGATGCAAAACATCAAAAGTAATTATTGTTGAATTTTCACTAACATGTCATCACAGTATGTTGATAAACTAACGAGTCACTATAGAGAATCTTATTACACGAAGCAAAATATGTTTTATGCGAATATTTATTTATAATAACGTAATTCATATAATAGTCAGGTATCGGGCAAATACGGTTTTTCAAGTACGAGTACCTGGCCACGTATTTATTACCGTAAAAACTATTTTTGCACACATTAGAATTTTATTTTTACTTAAAATACTAATAAATAACCTTAGAAAACTTTTAAATGTATGAAATGATATACTCTTAAATTCGAAGTAAGAGTTCTTAACAGTTGGTCTTAAGAAGACATGAATGTTGTCATGCAAGCATCAATTCCATTATTAAATATTTTTTTAAAGATATAAATGAAATAAATATTTGCCCAAAAATTTGAATATATTACGCTTGATTGTTATAGAATGTCATATCACAAGATTATTTTGATTAGGAGCTAACTAATAATCAATAGAAAGTAATATGTGAGCGTTTGGCCAGGTACCGGAACGTGGCCAGGTACTGGTACATTTATCTTATAAATATGCGAAATGTGTTATTCTTCGACGAGAATTTGAAATGTCCTATTCTTCGTCGGGAATCGTTGAATTGTGCTTGTTTTCGTCAGGAATTGTCGAACTGTGTTACTTTTCGTCAATAATTGTTGAAATGCGCTTATACCTTTCGTCGGTAATTGTTGAAATGTGCTACATTTCGTCGGGATCGAGTGTTGAAATGTGCTACTTTTCGTCGAGATCGAATTGTTGAAATGTGCTACTTTTCGTCAGGATCGAGTTGTTGAAATCTGCTACTTTTCGTCGGGAATTGTTGAAATATGCTACTTTTCGTGGCAAGCTTGGGAAATGTGCTCTTCTTCGTTGGGATTGAATGAGGGCTATTCTGTCGTTTGATGGCACTAGTATGACACGTGAGTCAAAGCATTGCGAGTATATCTATATATACGTATGCGCGCGCATAAAATTTCGTCAGTAATATGAAATGTGCTACTTTTCGTAATTTAGAGAGTGTAAAAGTTAATTTTTATCCTCCCTACCTTACCGACTCGAGAATTCTAAAATGTTCGCTATAATTAAAAGAACAAACTGAATTATGAAAAACTAACAAGTCCTTTGCCCTTCATTTTGTAATTACCTACCAATGTGCAAAGTTTCAAGTAAAAATTTTGCGGCTTAGGTACATTAATGGCATTGGAACGAAATTACGAGATAAAACAGAGATCTACGAAAGGTGATCTGAAATTTCGTTTCAATGCCATAAATCGTAGAATGCTAAAAATGGAAGGGCAATGCTGTCTTGGTTTTTCATAATTCGGTTTATTTATTAATTGTAATCAATTGTTCATGCATCGATCAAAGATTTGAGGTTAGGAATTTCGACGGGAAATTTGAATGGTTTGCCACCCTCTTAAGGAGCAACGATATAAGGGGGCGGGATGCAGGTAATGTGGACACCTTAAGGAACTTTCGACTCCCAGTAGATATATATATCAGGTTTTGGGGCTTCGGATACTATTGAGACATGCTATTTCAACTTTTAACTCTAATGCCTCGTGGGTTTTTTGCACGAAAATGTACTCTCTGAATTTTAATTAAGGAGACGTCGGATACCGACAGTAGTTTCCTACTATCCCACACATGTATTTTGTTATTTATTTACAAAGTAAATTGTTTAATGAGAAAATAATAGCTGTCCCCAATTTGTTTTACAGTAACCTAATTATATGTCCAAGCTGGTTTCATACGATAGTTTTGTTTTCGAGAAAACTTTGACAAACTTAGTATGTAAAGGTTAATCTCCAAGTAGTTGGCCCTCATATTATGCCAAAGTTTTCTCGAAAATAAAACAATCATATGAACCCAGGTTGGACATATATTTAGATTACTATAAAACGAAGCGGGGACAACTATTATTATTTCAAAAAAATTATTTCTCTTAAAATTATGAATGAAAACGCAATTAGACAAGGACAGAGATATCCGGCGTCCCCTTAAAGAAGTTCTAAGTTGTTTAAAATTGACCACTTGACCAACAGTGTTGATAAAATGGCCATCTATTGGTTCTTATGCTAAAGTCGTATGTAAGTGCTTGAAAAAGTCAAGATATTCACTATAATACGTACTATAGTTTTTTTTTTCTTAAGGAAGATAATAATGAAAACTAATAAATAGTGATAAAAACTGCTTATAACTGATAAAAAGTGATAAATAGTCATAAAAATTGATAAAAACTGATAAACTTTTTTGAATTCTTACAGTGTTTATTACTACTTATCAGATTTTTATCACATTTTATCACTTTTTATTAGGTATTATCTGTTTTTTATCAATTCCCTAGTGAAATTCTTTTATCAAACCGTCAATGATAAACAGCACATCGTTTTTGACCTATTATTTGGAAAGAGATATGGCCCCCTGTGGAAATTATTAAATGTAAGAAAACGTAAGAAAATGTAAGAAAACGTAAGAAAATGTAAGAAAACGTAAGAAAATGTAAGAAAACGTAAGAAAATGTAAGAAAATGTAAGAAAATGTAAGAAAACGTAAGAAAATGTAAGAAAACGTAAGAAAATGTAAGAAAACGTAAGAAAATGTAAGAAAACGTAAGAAAATGTAAGAAAGCGTAAGAAAATGTAAGAAACCGTAAGAAAATGTAAGAAAACGTAAGAAAATGTAAGAAAACGTAAACAAATGTAACAGACCAAAAAAACTGTTGAATTTCGAACATTTTTATATTTTTTTACGTTTTTATATGTATTTTTATGTTTTATAATGTTTCCTTACATTTCGTAATTTCGTGAAAAAAATATGGCTTGAATTTTTCACCGACAGGTGGCAAGGTATATACAAACCAACTCACGTGTACAAAATAAAAACTTTAAGTTACTTAAGAAGCATTGACACTTAGAAAATATTTTATTTTTGAATATTTGACATTATGGAAGTCTCTTTAGTGAACGGGATTTTTAATGTGAAAATGTAATCTAAAGTAATAAAATGTAAGTCACGTAAGAAAACGTAAATAAATGTAAGTCACGTAAGAAAACGTAAATAAAAGTAAGAAAATATATGAAAATATAATATAACACGTCTGAAAAACGGTTTTTACGTTTTGTTACATTTTCTTGCACTGTTATACGTTTTTTTACGATTTATTTCACTTCTTTACGCATTTTTACGTTTTATTACATTTTATAATTTCCACCGGAGTGTTTATCAGTTTTTATCTATAAGAATTTCCGCCTGGGTCGTATGATTTTTTTTTCGCTCATATTACGCTGAGAAAAGTGGATTATTTACACCATGCACTGCTAAGATTTCAGAGTGTTGATGCCTTCGCGCGTAAACATGACACTATATATTAGAGGGCACTAGAAGTGGGGTCACCGCGCCTTTCAACATCTATTGTCAGAATGCATATATATTGTAGGAGTTACGGCGCACCAAAATAATGCATACAGTGAGATCTCTTGTAGGTAGCCACATTACCTGCATGGTCAGATTACATGTACCCACCTTACTTGCAAAATGTAGAAAACTCATGGTGGTATACCTAGTTTTTTACATTACATTGTTTGTGCATTATACCTTAAGTATTATAGGTTCCCAACCCTGCTTATGAGTGACTATGTTTTCAAGCCCTATAATTTTATGTCAGTCAAAGTATTTTTCAATTAGTTAAAGTGGTCGTATAGTACAATTTGATGAAAAACACGATTTTTTTATTTCATTATTTTTTGATACTATGTACATTCTTATAACGCATCTAAACCTACCCTATACTATGCAGACAAACTTTAGAAAATATGGAAATTTAAAAAAAAAAAGTTTTATCGGTATTCTGCAATAGAAAAATGGTTTTAAAACCCTTCTGGAAATTTCATAATGTAAAAAACTGACAAATCGGCAAAAAGTTTCGGTAGACAGTTTCTCAAAGTTGTAATTTCCTCTATATAATAGAATGCAATGAAAAAAATATGAGAAAATGTGAATAAATGTCAATAAACTGTGAAAAATTGTGCAAGTTTTATTTGATAAAATACGTGTTTTTTAAGTATGCGAAACTGTGAAAAACTATGATAAAATGTGACAACATGTGAAAATTTTTGTGTAACAGATATTTCAAAAGTAAATGAATTTACACATTTTTTTACTTTCTCATATTTTATTTATAGTTTTTCAGTTTCTCCCAGTTGTCCTTGTCTTTTCCACTAAGGTAAACATCAGAAAATTATTTCGTATTTCTACAAAAGTGCTGTTTTCTCCAACTATGGTTCTTCAATGTTCACAAAATCTTATGCACAATGAGTTATAATGAATCAATTTCAAACTTGAAACTGTGAGGATATCTTATTTGACTTATTCGTAACACAAGAGCAAAATCCGATGTATGCACATAAATAGAGTTAAAAATCTGTTTTTATTGTTATTTTTTTACAAAGAAAAATAATTTTTTTTGGAGTTTTCAGTTGTATGTAGTACAGGCGTTAGAAATTAGAAATTGTATATATTTTTTCAGATCATATATTGATTGCATTCCCATGCGCAAAGACAGTTTTGAAAAATCATCAACTTATTTAATTGAAAATTTGATAGTTTTTCGAGGGTCGATTAACACTACTTAAAAATTTATGAAAGTATTAAAAAAATGTTTAAAAAATGTTCTAAAAAAACAATTACTTATAATGTATGATGCTACTGTATATTATGACCATCCCATATGAGACTTGATCTATTACGTATTTCGTCATTTTTAACATTTTTGAAATTTTCAATTTCGTAACAATATTTTTAGACGATAACTCAGGTGATCACATCATGTAATATATCATATGAATTAAAGGTCATAATATATGATTTTTCAGGTGATTTGTTTTAGTACACATAAGGATTAAAAAGCGCACATTGATTAATTATTATAAATTCTGATGTTTACCCGATAGAAAATTTACCCGGTAATACCAGCATAAAATTTAAAATTAAATAAATAAATGATTATTACTTCAAAGCTTCCTTACAAGCCAATAAATTGTATTATATCATCATAGCTGCTCTTACGCCATCCGCTGATGAGCGCCGCTGTAAAGTCAGAACGCTACCCTCCGGCACCGCGCTGCTTGTGAGCTGGTGAGGCGCCGGCTGTATTCGCGCAGCTTCTTTTTAAATCCAAGTTCCTTTAGTATACATGTATACATTTACTGCGAACAAATGTGCAATGTTGTGAATATTGTTTTATACATTACAATTAAGGTCTTACTTGATTAATTAATTCTTCTCTCTTCGTACATCTTTTTGGTTAAAATTCCTGGAGATAGCTTGGAGCCAAAGGGTGCAGTGAAAACGTGAGTACTGAAGAGAGTTCCAATTGACCATTGTTTCTAAGCAACCTAACTGATCGATAACTAAGAAACTTGCGGAATCTCCATTGTGGTAACCATCTCAGTTTCTGTCGACTCACATTTTTAAATGTCATTTCACCCCAATGCATGAATATTCCTTCTTTATTTGAATATTGATTTTTTTAGGTTAGGTTTCATAACCATAGTTTATACACATAGTTTAATACTATAATGTTATTTCTAATATTTTGTCGAATGATTCCTAATGAATATAAATTGTATTTCAGATGCTTTCCAATCGCATAGTTCGTTTTATTGGTACAAACAACATTCTATGGCAATCGTCTAATAAGTCTCTCTTAGCAAAACTACGAAAGAAAACGGGCTATACATTTTCAAATTGCAAAAAAGCACTAGAGCTTCATGAAAATGATTTAGGAAAGGTTTGAAAATTTTCTTAAATCAATTTCAGTATTTTCAACATTATATTAATGATTTCTATTTATTTTTAGGCAGAACAATGGCTAAAAGAGCAAGCACAAGCATTGGGCTGGTCGAAAGCCGAAAAACTACAAGGGCGGTTAACGACTCAGGGTCTTATAGCAGTAATTATTAATAAGTCTCACGGTTCCCTTATAGAGATCAATTGTGAAACAGATTTTGTAGCTCGCAATAAACAATTCCATGAATTAGCCGATATTGTAGCATCAGCTGTGCTGAAGCATACTGTGAGTGTAGCATCTGACAGTGTATACAATAAATCAATTTTAGATGTAGATGCACTGAAAACTCTGCCAACTCTTGATGGAAAATCTATAGCTGACCATTGCGCATTGACAATTGGTACTCTTGGAGAAAATTTAGGTGTACGACGTGCTTTGTGTATAAATGTACCAGCTGATGTACAATTGACTGGATACTCACACCCTTCCGCAGCAGAAATTGGTCCTGTTTCTTACGGAAAATATGGAGCTTTATTAGCTTTTAAGACTGAAGAAAACCAAGAAGAAATTGGGAAGCAATTATGTCAACACATAATTGGTAAAATAAATATTTTCTACTACTATTTTAATATTTTACTTTACAGACTTTATAGATGTTACATTTGAATACATTTTAATGCAGGTATGAATCCTACAAAAATTGGAGACCCAGAATTAGATCAACCAAATAAAGTTTCAGATGAGGAAACTACATTGATTCATCAAGAATTCCTTCTTGATCCAAGTATGACTGTCCAGCATTTATTAACAGAAACAAAAACACAAATCTTAGATTTTGCAAGATTTGAAATGGGTGAAGTAGTTGAAGGACAGCAAAGTTTAGATTCAGTTGAAACTGGAGGTTGAAACTGATGTAGGGAGAGTTATTTACTAAGTTATATGCTTTAATTCAATAAATTGTTAAACAATTGAAACAGATTATTTCTGTAGGACGTTCATAAATCAATGAATACACGTTTACAAACTTGATTTTTGTTACAAATATTATTATTATAAAACGTTAAATATAAAATATACATAACTTTATCTCTTAAAGTTTTAAAAAATATTCAGTGTTCTATAAAAATTTTAAAACCATAAACCAAAATATGTTTAGTTAATTTTGTTAATTAGTAATTATAGAAGTTTTCATTTAACTTTGTCGATTAGCAAGTCTAACAGATTTCCAAAGCCACATTCTACAATCCTTTTTCCAGCATACAGCAATTTCTTCAGGTGAATGTCTGTTACCCTAAAAAATATGTTTATGTCTTGAAAAATATTACTCTTTAAACGTAAAATTTGTTATGCTTTCAATTTTATTAGAACCTGAAAATTAAGTATTTCTGGTCCTTGAATAACCAATTCTTTTGTAGAAATATCTTGAGTTTTAAATCCATAACGAAATAAATTGTAATCAAACTGATTATAAGGGTGGCAATCTTTGGTTACAACAGGTATAAAACTTGCATCTTTTTCATCAATCTCATCGTCGTCATTACTTAAATCTAAATTTCTAAGAGCTGATGTAACATTCCTTGGTGCATTGCAAATTTCTGAAGAAACTTGAGTGCTTTGAGTTCGGTAATTGCAATCTCCAATTGCAGTAATACTTGAATCACTTTTTGATTTTTCAAGAGCATTAATTCTTGCAATCCAAGACAAGCTATCAACTGAATTGTTCTATTAAGTAAGCAACATTTCAATATATATAATAATTAAATTATTTTTTATAAAAGTTTACTGCTTCTACGGTCATCATCGTCATCTTCGTGCCACTCCATAGAATTTTTATCATTATTTTTATTTCTGCCAAAATTTTCTAACTTCTTATTCTTCTTAGATCTGTCAAAAAAACTTATAACCTTTGAAAACATCAAAGTAGATTTTGTTTTATTTAACAAAAAAAAATAGAAGTGTAATATTTCAGATACATTAATCACAATGTAGATACATTATTATTCAATAAATGTTACATTAAATTATGCTATTTACTTTTTGTTAAAGGATCAGAAAAGTTTATATACGTTTTTAAGCTTTCGTAATGTATACAATAATTAGTTTAATAAATTAAACATTGTTTAGTTTTTATTACAATGTACGAAATAACAAATAATCTAAATTTCTTTGAATTTCATAATTCAAATTTCATTAAGTATTTATTTTTAAAAATAAAAATAGGTACTGGAACTTTATAGAAACGTTTAAAAATCCAACTAACATTAATAAGAAAATTATACAGGAATCTACTTTACCGGCTTCTTATTATAAAATTAATCGATAAAAACGTTTTCGCTCCAGGTTCTTCGAAATATCAGAAGTACTCTCTGATTAAAATTTTAACCAATCCCCAAATAAAATAAAAATAAGTAGCTTTTAAATAAAATATTAAGAATTTTAAATTAAAAATTTGTTTTCGATTTTCGTTTGCTCGAATAGACCCTGTTCACAGAAAACCGAGTATATCGTTCAAAACGATTTTAAATTTTAAAAAGTTAAGCTTAAGAAATTCGAACTTTTTTGTTTTTTTTTTAATTTCTTGATGTTAAACCATCCAACCTGTTACCGGCAAAAGCGGGGAACCAATTTTGTTATTTAATTAACAATTTTGAAAAAATATCTCTGTTTTCGATTGGGATAAGAACGTTCCAGAAAGATATGTATTCCCGTCGTAACCGTAATGGTCACTTTATTGACCTGAAAAGCGGGACAAAAGTAGCATGTTATTCCCGAAAATATTTTTTCCCGCCAATCTACTTTTTTCCCACAAGTGCATTTTTTTCTTTATTTCTCGCAAATGTTTTCTGTCTTCGTTTTCAATTTTGAGCTATTTCTTTCTCTTCCCGTGGGTCCCACTCTTTAAATCAATAAAGTGGCCACAGTTAAGTCGGAAATAAAGTTCTATATGCAACATGAGAATAAAGTCGATTGAAAATTAAATGATAATACATACACAATTTTCTAGTTTTATTATGCTAAACTGGGGGATCAAAGTGACCGTCTTCCGATCAGCGGGCAAAATACAACTTCAGCAGGTAAAAATGCTTTTTTTTTTATGTTACATATGTACCATTTTCGTGATTCTTCATACCTACAAAAGGGCGACCAAAGTTTATATTTCAAGCCGGTGCGAAAACAAGAACTTTTTGCCCGCTCAGGAGAGAACCCTACTCAATTTTTTGATAGCAATTAACGTACAAATGAACGGTAAAATTTACATTACTGAATGGTAAAAACTGCATTGATTCACG
Organism: Gastracanthus pulcherrimus; assembly: GCA_949152435.1. Taxonomy (NCBI): domain Eukaryota; kingdom Metazoa; phylum Arthropoda; class Insecta; order Hymenoptera; family Pteromalidae; genus Gastracanthus; species Gastracanthus pulcherrimus. The sequence goes on along the minus strand of OX424576.1, from coordinate 37,562,096 downwards.
GTAAAATTGACCATACTGAATGGTAAAAATAATAATGAATAATGTTAAATTATACCATTCATTAGGGTAAATTTTGCCCTAAAGTCATGATTTTCCACGTTTACAATGATTTTTACGGTAAACTTTATCAAAAAACTCTCTGATGTGTACTGCAAAAGATCAGCTAATATGTAAGGTGAATTAATTGTCAACTGACAATTATCCTGACATTTTAGCATGATTTTTTCAGCTAATTTGTAATCGAAAGAAAGCTATACCAAATAATTCGAAAAATCCATTAAAAAGTAATTTTATTATACTAAGGTGTTTCAAATAGGTGTCACCATCTCGATGCGCCGCGTTGAGCTTTTATCTCTTGATAACACTTATACTACGGGATTAAGCTATATAATATTTGATTTTTATTAATCCCGCTGGAAAATAGCAGGTGATTTGTCAGCCCTATTTGTAAGCACCTATTTTGCACACTTTTTGAATTTTTCACATTATTTAATGTAGCTTTCTGTCAATTACGAATCAGCTGATAAATCAACTGAAAAATAACCTGCCATATCAGCTGATCTTTTTCAGTAGGGATTGTATAATAAGAAGTAGTGTTTTGCCATATAAATAGTACGAAGAAATTAACTGTAAGAGTTATATTCACTTATTTTTTAGTCATTGAGCTACCCTAAAATTTTGCAAAGTTTCTGGTAATGACATTGAAGTGACGTACCCAATATAGTTCAGCATGGCTATCCTAATTATTACGTCATTTAGCTGGTAAATAGTCGATGAATTATGTACATGATGTCAGTAAAAGCGTTTTCCAATATGTCACACTAGCTATTTATTTGTAAGATTTCATTAAAAATAATATAAATTATATGATTTCTACCGCAATTGCCATTTGTGATATCACAGCAAAATTTAAGAACTAAGTTTTTCAAATTCAACTTAATTTTAATCCCGACAAAGACAAATCCCTTTCCATTAGATCATAATTTTATAGTCTTGTAGTTCAGCCAAGCCGCAAAAGCAAATCAGTAATAGTCGACTTCCTTGACGTTCTACCACATCACAATTTATCGCAATATCAAAAGAAAGATACATCAGCCCATAATCGATTCATTTAGAAAGTTTTACAAAAAATTAATTATTTTATATTCAACGAAAAATGTTACTTACTTAATTTCTAATACGATTGTACTAAATTTTCAATAATAAATAAATAGATATCCATGCATTATAAAGATCCACATATGTTTTAATTTCTTTCTTTTTAACTTTACCATTAACTTTACTTATATCATATGTAGGGCAGATGAACCCAGTACCGCTCCCATAGCTATTTTGGCTGTAACATTTTACTATGTAGAGATACATTCAAATTAAAATACGGAATGTATTTCTGGAATGGACCTTTTTGCATAATAATCTTTATATATCGAGTTATATTAAATTATTCATTGTTCGTACGGTAATATTTAAGGTGGGAAATTTGAATTCCTAAATCGAAGAGTTACAGCTTTTTGAATACTCGTGACGTCACGAACACATATATGTTCCTGACGTCATATAACATTGCAGTATATATATATATATATATCGAAAATCTGTAAACTTCAAACGAATGTAACGCTTTTAACTTGCATTTATTTTAAAAAAGAAAAAATATATATAATGGATTTTTGCATGCAAAGTCCCATCCCAATTGTAGACATTTTTCAGCTCAATAATAAAAAGGAAAACTCAAGAGTATCTTACAGTATCATTTAATTTGCTAATAGGTTAAAAAAACTTTAATTACGAAAAATATATATAATAATATGTGGGCGGTCCTGATCATAAGTTGTGCGGGCGGTACTGGCCAAAAAATACATTTTACCAATTTAGATAATATTGCGCGCGGGCAAGGCATTATCATGGCACCGAGATCTTTTTTAACCGATAAAAGTTTATATATCATATATAAACTGCTACAAAGACACAAACTTATTTGCACAATAAGCACTGAGCTTTTAAAATTAACATTTGACGCTGGAAAAACTATAGCCTAACGACTATTTGTCCGAACAATTTTTTCAGCGAAGAGAGAACCGATTGAGGCGTGGTACTGGGCAAGTCTCCCCTATTCATATATTGATATATATATATATATATATATATATATATATATATATATATATATAACTGTTGAAATTGAATGTGTGAAAACTAATAATAAATTCGTGTAAAAAGCTAGTTTCCAATCTAAATTTTCTTTGTATACATAAGGTAGTTGACCCTGTTCTCGATAGCTTAGTAACAGACTCAACTTATTTCGCTATAAAAAATGCTTTAATTTTAAAAAAATTGAAATTTTTTGTTTTCAACTATTAATTAATATACTTATTTAGAAAATAACTCGAAAAAGACGAAATTTTAACGTAATGTTTACTTCTAAATTCAATAAACTAAAAAATAATCCGAGGGAGCAGTTGTCGATAACCATTTTACGAGTCGGAGCAATTCTCGATAGATGCAAAAGACCCAGTTCTCGATATACCAACAAGCCCATTATTCAGGTTAGGTTCTAGGTTATGTCAAAACTTGATTGAATAACATACACATTTTGATTATTATAATTACATAATTATTAATTAAAAGTAGTGCTTAAGTACTTTTAAGCATTGAAATAACATTTAAAGAAAAATTTATTTGTATTTTGTATATATTATCTGACTATCGACAACTGGGTACGTACGCATAATTAAGACGGAGTTGTCGATATATGAATTAAAATAGTTATAAGTAAATAAATCAAAATTTAACTTTTTGATTACGCTTATTTTGTTGAATTTAAAGCTAATCTTGGCTTTATAGTTTTTTAAAACGTTCTATTTATTACAAAAATGTCACTTTAAAGTTTACTGTTTGTTACGGTCGTGATTAAGGAAACGTCGAGAAACTCATCAAATCTGAGAGTGCCAAGAAGTGTGAATTTCTATTTAACAAGTAGCGCTAACTGAGTTTTTATAATTCAAAATATTTATTCAGTGATATATTGTTAATATAGAAATAATTTTCTCGTACCGAAAAATTGCTCAAAATATATCTAAAATCTTATTATTCCTTCGAGTTATCGACAACTGGGTACCTATCGAGAACCGGGTCCACTACCTTACTGTTGTACACAAAGTAGTATACAAATAGTATACATGCATGAACTGTTCAGAACTACAGTGAACAATTTTATGTTGAAAATTTTGTAAAAACTCGTAGTCATTTATCATTCATGTTGGCAGCAAAGATACATAAGTAGGCCTAAATAAAATAATGAATAAACTGTGTTGCGTTTAGTAGGGTAGAGGCACTAGTAGTCGGCCAGAACAATTTAAGGCAATACATCGAGCTTTAAAAACATTGTTTATTCTTTTTAATAGTTTTATGATTTAAGTTTAGCTATAGAACATTACAATTAAAAGTGGCTTTGGACATGGGTTATCGACCACGCCCGGCCGACAACTAAAATTCCTCTAAAATTACAAAAATTCTAGTAGTCGGCCTATAAGGACATATCGACAAAGATACATAGAAAAAAATTATTATTTAATGGTTCTTAAACTGTTTTAACGTCAGAATTAAATATTTAAATGGCATAGATCATTAAAAACTTATTAATCTAGCGATATTTTGTCTACGGATTTATTTTTTAAAAGAAAATAGCCAAAGTGGCCGACTACTAGTGCCTCTACCCTATATATTAGCAAACAAAACAAAGTTTCTTAAATAATTTTAGCAATCAATTTTCTTATTGGTTGTAATATTAGAAAACCTATGAACACTCGACGTGGGAAATTTATAGTCGAATGCGTTTGAAATCCTCCAATGAGCTTAGCGAAAACGTGTGTTCGATTCAAATGGATCCAATGAAATTGCAGTATTTCAAAAAATTCAAATGTATTACCAGAAATTTCCCACGTCGAGTGAACATGAAAGAAACTTTAATTTATTTACATTTTTTAAATTACGGGAAATGCCCACTATCCCTTAAGAGGAGATCGGAGCCGATTCTTATCAATTCAGTATTGGTTAAAAGTTCGGCCGGGCTCTAGATATTTGGTTGCTAGTAATCAGCCATGATTGGCCCGTTATGTCAGTACTGGCAATTCTTTCCGATTACATATTTCTGCATTGAATTTTACATTATTCTAATTTAATTGTTCATAAAAGTTAAAAAGTTTAATTGTCCGGTGTTCTTAATCTACTAAGGAACACCGGACAATTGAGATAATTGAAAAAAAATTAAAATTGAATGAGAATACTGAAAAATACGAAATTGTCGATAAGTACGTACTGCACGTAAGCTCCGACATCCCCTTAAAGTGCTAAATAGCAATTACAGTAATTTAACTACATATAGTATAATAGATTAATTTTGTAGTGAATTATTAATGACAAAAGTTAAATCAATCTAAATTGACGTACACATAAATTTTAAATAATTATGAACGATTACAGAAATTTCTAAATGTACTACATTCACTGTGGTTTTGAACTGGACCACATATAGGATATTGTTCGTTAAAACTTTTCGTATATAAAGTGATTTTGCCTAAACAAATATATTATATTATTAATATATGATATTGTTAAGGGGGAAATACAAGTAGACGAAGGAAAAATAACCAATTTTGATGATTTATTTTGGAAAGGGACGTTTTACATTTACGAAACTTTGGATTGCGAGTTGGATTGGGTATCATTTATTTTATCTTTCAATTATTTTCATAAATTTTTCCATTAAACAATATTGAAAAATGGTGGAGTTACGGCGTGGTCTTCCAGGAAGGTTGTGGCGGAGGTAGTCTTTTTATGGGAATTCCAGTGAGTTCAATATTGACTTAAAAATATTAGTAAAGAAAAATTAGCACTTTAACATCCAAATCTTGAACTTATGTCTAAATAAAGTGAAAAAAATTGAAAATTAAAAGAATGGGACGCTTTTGAAAAACAAAGTTAATTTTACACAACATTTTCGTTGTATTTTGCAATAAAAAAGTACTTTTTAAACGTGATTTTCATATACAAATAGATATAAGTTCAAGGTAATATTGTTATTAAGTTGTGTATAAATTTTTAGAACGATCAATTAATTCCTTTTAAAGTTATGTTTCCCATAAGTTTAAAACATGCAGCATTGAGAAAAAGGTGTTTTAAGTTTCGGGCGCACTCTGGCTAAGCGTTGAGGTGAGTCACGCTCACAGGCAACAACATTGGAACAGCTTAGAATTTCGGTTTAAAACTTCCAGTGGAATCTATGTGGAATCTCTGTGGAATGCACTGAAACTTACTTTGAATATACTTTAAATCATCATCTACCTTATACTATTTTATTACCGATTATCATAAGACGTTTGGAAGGACCTCTTTTCAAAAGTGGGTCGCACAAAACACCATTCCACCCTCTAAAAAACTACGACAATATTCAGTCCCAAAACCTTTGAACTGACATAATAAAAAACCTCGGCGTCGAAAGAGTGCAAATCGCCCATTACCGATCCTCGCGACAAGTCATCATACCCATTCTGCACCGCAAGTCATACACATAATCAAAACCGCAAGGCCGTGCGCAAATAAAAAGAGAACGCCCAGGCAGAAATACTTACAGTGCCGCAGTTATAATACCTAGTAAGTTAGCTGTGCAGCCAACGAGTCAACGATATATAGAAAGGAGCATCAGGAGTGTCGGTTGGGCCTCTTTACGCGCGGCGCATCCTTCCAGGAGGGACATAGTATACTTATATACGTACACAAAGGTATAAGAGACAAGCGGAGGGAGGCGGCAGGTGCGCGTTAGATAACGCCTCTACTGCGCACACTCGCCCGCGTGCACATATACGTATATCTGTATAGCTATAGTCCCTGATGTGTGCACGTATAACGAGCCGCGATGCTTCACCGCCCGCATGTTACCTCGTAACCAGCTCACCTACACAGAGAGTTACGGGGTACGTGTTTTCCCGGTGATGCGAGGGGCCCGCCGCCGCGCCGCTGTTTTGGTCACGGCTGGCCGGCCGGAGTTCCGGGCCCACTTCCGGACAGCGCGAGCGTCGCGCCGGCTCTCCCTCTTACCTTTCTTTCGACCTGCTGCTGCTGCTGCTGCTGCTGTTAGTGCTGCAGTGGTGGTTGGCTGGCTGGCTGGCTGGTTGCGGCTTTTCTTTTTGTCGAACGAAAAAAAAACACGCATCAGTCGCTCGCTGCTGCTGCTCGGCGCGCCGAGGATCGAGAGTCCCTCTCTCTCTCTCTGGCAGCTATATACAACCGGTGCAGCACAATCTGTCCGCGCCGCGCGCGGGATTCGCTCGGGAGCTGTATCATCGCGGCAGTCGTGCGGTGTGAATGACTTTTCGATCGACTCGCGCCGCGCGAGATCGGTTTTCGTTTTTTTTTGTTTAATGTGCTCCGCTGGGGAAGTTTGTAATCATGGGCCTTGAACTCCGAGTGCTTTTTTGCGGAAAGTGCGTTGGCTGCTGATGAAATTTATAGGCACTTTTTGTGGAAGGCTTTTTGGTGTACTTTTTGACGATGGGGTTTTTCAAACGGGTGAGTTTTTCTTGTGACATTTGAAGCGTGGTTGTTGTAATGATTCTTATTTCTTCTGAAGTGCATAGAAATTAAGTTATCTTTATAGCAAAGTAAAAAGCAGCTAAAGAGGATTTTAAATTTTTATTGTGTAATTTTATGAATTTTTTTAATGTCTAAAAGAACGTTTTCAATACTTTTAAAAAGAATTCTTTTTGTATAAGATTGATTTCGAAAAAAAAATATAATAAGTATTGAGTTTACGGTGAATGTATCAGCTGTTGTACAAGCGCAGGAAATATCGGCGAGCGCGCTTTTTGTTCCTCAAAACGAATCGGAACGGGCAGTCATGAACAATGAACATTGGGAATTTCTACTAGCCCTAAAGCATACATTTATTCCTATACCTATGCTTTTTAAATGTTTTTATTTTTACATGATAACAATTTATTAATTACTTGGTCTTTATATGAAATATCAAAATAATTAGAATTTTTATTAAGTGGTTTGAGTCATTTCAAAAATATTTTATTAATTTACAATCCATCAAAATAGGTTTTGCTCAATTTATTTTCTATTCTCACGTTAAAATTACATTATAGGTAAGTATATCATAAGTTGGTTATATTTACTATATAATATTGCAAGAACTAATTAGTTAAAACTCCAATAGTCAAAAACTTTATAGTATATTTCTATTAAATGATCTGTAGTATAGCAAGTATGCAATCTCATTAAATAGAGAGTTTATGTCATGTAAATTATTTTATGAATATTTTTCTTTATACTTAATAAAAGAACTCATAAAGATTCTCTTGCAGCTGTTGGCATATTCACCTTATTTTGTGGTTTGTAATCTGCGGCGTAACTGCAGTGCTATATAATTTTGTTTGCCTTTAAGTATCGATCATGGGATTGTATATTCTTGCGAATTCATGCCTAGTAAACGAGTAACAGGTGGCTAGTGCGGTATAGTATTCAATCTTTATAAGCTTTTATAATTGCAATAATGGATTATAAAAGGTTGTTAATTTTCACGCAGGCCATACGTATAAATTTACATACAATATTACTCAGCTACTAATTTTTAAATGTGTTTTTCTGTATAATATTTCATTATAAACAATTATTCGCTGTAGGTATCGTGTAGTTTGAAATTCATACATAAAATGACTGTTCCTGATTAAAAAAAATTTTTTGTGTAAAATATTCCATTATAAACAATTGTTCGCTCTACACATAATGTAGTTTGAAATTTTAGCACATCGCGTAGATTCATTGTTATGTTGACTGAGCCTCGAGAAAGGCGACTTTTAAATAAATCTGACGAATCCGGTTTGTGCTTTATATTTGACGCTTCACAATGTGTAGCAATTACGCTATTATGTCTTTTTACAACGGCAGCTCTTCCAGCAAAGTGACGACAGACGTGGGCCGCTAAATTACAGGGGTTTCCTGTTTTACAAGTCAAAGAACTTAAATCTGAATAAAGCTTGAATAAAATACCGTAAATTTGTACGTCATAAAAGTAATGCTATGAGAAAAGTTTAACCATTTTCTAAAGGAACGGACAATGGCCATGGAAACGGATATCACTTACTTGAAAATTGGATTTTAATAATACAAACTTCATTATAAAGCAGGATATGATAAAGAAATTAAAAAAGCTTTCAATTGAAATTACTTAGTTGATAATTATTTTGTAATTAATTGCATTAAAATGACTGCCATTTATTCTTTCAAATGAGTAATAATTTTTTCACAAAAATCAGAGCGTACTCAAATTCTATTATGTAAGCTGCATACATCCGTTCGAATACTATACGGTTGCGTTACGTTTCTACACGAGACTTTTGATAAGCATGAAAAAGTAAATAATGTACTAGTTTTTGTAGAAACGCATATAAAAAATTCTACATTGTCAATTAGAAAGCAGCTCATTAATCACAAAACTTTTTATTACAAACCACTTTCAACAATCATACGCGTCACGAAACCTAGAGACCTCCCATCTTTCAATACCATCTCGCATGGCAGTGATCCATTACTAATGATCGATCGACTCTAACTGCACCTCCAGATCGCAGTTGCCACTATGGCGGCCAATTTGCGGAGAAAAAAAAGAGGCGTACGTAACTCTCATCACTGCGCACTCGCTCGCTTATTGTATGCGCGCGACCTATAAAAATGCGCGCCGTGCCGTGCAATCCTACCGCACGAGCTGCGGTCCACTTATGCTTCAAACCGATGCACTGGTGCGAAATCACACGCGAACGTACGAGCGCGCGCGCGCAGGCGAGAGGCGAGAAATTGGCGTTTGTCTCTCGTCGACGCGCATCCTATTACATATGCGACGGAACTTGCAGTACGGAGATTCGCGCGCGCGCACATGTATTGCACGATGAGCGCAGCGTATATTAGGCATAATATATCTCGCGAAATGAGTCGCTGTAACCGCCTTCGCAATCGCGCACTTGCGCTAGTTTTGCCGTAAAACCACAAGTGTAACGATACTCTTGGCGGAGATTTTTCAATTTAATTCCTCGCGCGCGTGCGCGCTTTCTCTTCTGTCTCGCGAAAATGATGATCGCCGCTAATTGCAAAGTAATTATTCCGAGAGGCCCGGAATGCGGATTGTATTAATAGTAAATGGGTTTGAACTTTCTTTGTTGCAGGACGACGCGAGCAACTGCTCGGATGAGTCGAGCGGTGAGATTTTCAAAAGCATCCCCAAGGGCAGCACCGCCTTCTGCATTTGGAAGATAGAGGTGAGATTGGATTTTTGTTTTGAGGCCTGCGCTCCGCGGACTGAAAATGAAATGTAACGTTATGCATAATTAAAAATGTGCTGCTCTCTGGTATGCAGGGCCTACGGACTATTTCATTAGGCAGAACAAAGGTGGGAACTTTTCTCTCGGACTCGGCTTATTTGATCTACGCAGCCTCGGCTAAAGATGGTGTGCTTCCATATCCCGGCATGCCGGTAAGAAAAGTTTTTGTATTTTTAATTTCATGCGTTTGAACGTCCTTATATTAAAAAAAAAACTTGATTTCAAAAGTGTTGTCTTATATCTCATACTACTATTACCGTTATTGACCCAGGTAAAGGTAAATGGTAAGAACTCAGTTTTTTACTATCCGTTAGTTAATTGGTTAACGCTTAATTAAATGAATTGATAAGAAACATTGGTTTAATTTGTTAAAACAATACATGGATAATTAAACCTTTATACCTAAAGTTTGAAATATCAATTTTCACCTCGCCCATTGGTAAATAGTGTCTGATCAAAAATGACTCTTAGCTGATTAGAAAGGGAAAAAACTGGACCTGTAATTTTTTAATTTTACGTGTCTATATAATAAATGAAATATAATGATCTCTGTTGGTGTATAAAACTAAATATTTTTAAAACAACAAATCATTTTATTGGTCGACTTTATCTTCTTAAATACATTGATCACATCATGGTTGAAATATTTTCAATCAATAATAGAATATTCATAAACTTTTGTATAATTTACAAACTAAATAAGCCGCAATGAAAATTCAAATAATAATTATTTAAAGATTATTTTTTAAATCAACAATGTTTCGGGCGTATAAAATCAGTACCAGACGAACCTAGTTACCAATCAGGACTTAATTTCATTTTTCATTAGAAATATTTTATAATAATAAAGAGAAGTAAAAAGTTTTTCTGGTTTCTTACAAATCATTGCCTCTTCGCTTTAATGATATTTTCTTTCCAATATTAAAAATTTCAAATATTCATTTGTTCATTTAAATTGAATCTATTATTAGCCTTGAAAAGATGGTAAATTTAAATATTCAAATCATGTAAAAGAAACAACGTGCATGTTGTCAATTAAAAATACAAATATGCAATGTATTGCAAAGTGTAAGCCAATTTCTTGAAGAACCGAAACAACACATCCACGAAAGCGCCCAATACACTTCGCTATATCAAGTCCCAAAAAATCATCCCCAATCCCGTACCACGCGCGTTCCAGACGAAAGAGCTGAAGGACAGCCAGGCGGTGCGTTCCGTGCACTTCTGGGTTGGCGCGGAGTGCGACTCGAGCGTGTCGGGCGCCGCGGCCCTGCGCGCCGCCGAGCTCGACTCCCAGCTCTCCGCCGGGGCGACGATCCTGCTGCGCGAGGCCCAGGGCCGCGAGACTCCGCGCTTCCTCGCCTACTTCCGGCAGCGTCTGCTGGCCGTCGAGCAGCCGGCGCGCGCCACCGAGGAGACCACCAGCGAAGGATCAACGTCCTCCTCGTCCTCCTCGTCGTCGCGCGTCAGCCTGCACCGGGTCAGCGGCACCGGCCTGCCCGTACTCACCGAGCTCAGGCCCGTCGAGTGGACGAGCTTCTCGTCGCGCGACGTCATTCTGCTGGACGTACGAAGCAGGCAAGTGATAATTGGCCGTGTTGTAGCGATGACTCTTGGCTTCTTTGTTTCTGCTTTCCCGATGCTATGGCTTGGGCCTTGGGTGTGTAGGGAGGTTTATCATACATGTTAATTGTTGAATTTTATGTATTGGACATTGGTAGGTGTAGCGGAGTAATGGGCGTGCAATGACGTATCGAATTAAAACGTTTTATGGCTAAATTGGTAATGTATATTAAGCAATGGAAATAGCTGGGCCTTAATTCATTTATGCGATGAAGCCTCACCTTATCCGCTTGATGCAAACATTTTGATAGATTTAAAGTGCTAACCTAATTAAAAGCTCCGCCAAATTTTTATAAGTACAAATAGTAATTCAATTTTACTTCGCTTATATTTAAATGTAATCGTATTTTTTTCTCTATTTTTACTTGTAAAATAGAACAGAGCTTTAACTTGTATAATATTTTTCATCATTTTTATATTATGTAATTTTCTAAAATACAATCTGTATCAAGGCTAACTATAGTGTACATTTGATAAAACTTATTCATATATCAAACGTTTTTAAAACACTTGAATAAGATTGGCCAAGGAGATTTTATACAATGATATTGTACTAATATTTTAAAACGTTCGAAACAATCTATTTACATTGAGCGTATACATCACTTGTATTTTAAATAGAAAGCTGCAATTTTGTCGTATTTTATCTTTTTATTAAACATCTATTTTTTACAACTTTGAACTGTATAATAATATTTGGGAACAATAATAATAATAATAATAATAAACACGTATAATAACAAGTAATTAGTACGAGTAAACATTCAAAAGTCACGTATTTGAACAATCTGTTACTATCTCTACATCTAAGTCTCGCGTCCTAATTTATTTTTCAAAAATAATTACAGGGAAGATGATTTTGCACTTTTTAACGCGCAACAAGCGTTAAAATCTTTCTACAGTAGACTCTCATTATATTTACATTAGCTGCATCGTTATTTGATGCATTTCCGCTTATACATTCATCCTCAGATCGGTAATATTCCTGTGGCTCGGTTCAAACTCGGAGCCGCTGCACAAGAGCCACGCTCTCAAGCTCCTCGATGAGCAAAAAAAGAACAACAACAATGGCGAGGATGCGCGCGTCTTCGTCGTGGAAGACGGCTACGAACAGACCCTCCAGCCGGAAGCTCGCAAGCTCTTCGATGAAATTCTGGATCCATCGAGGCGCTTCGTTTCTCCGGAACCCCTTACCAAGGTAAGAAAATATTGAATGTTTATTGAATTTTTATTTCATTATTATTACTATGAATTTGTGCCGGATATATATGTATGAGATATGGATAATAACATTAACTTTAAAATTGAAAAGTTTTTATATATTTTTTTATTAATTATTTTAGTAAATACGAATATGAATGCTGAATACATCATTAGAAATAATAACCTGTTGCTAAATATAAGCAAATAGAATGACCTCAATTATGCATATTCGATACATTAACAAAGTAAACTATTTTACTTATATGAACAAATCTCAGGAACTTTTCTGTGACTCGAAATTTTACACTTTAAAGTCTGTACTTCGTCTTTCTGATGTAGCACATACATTCTGATAGCACTTTCACCATGGTTTAAATTATTTATGTTTAAAAATGTATCATCCAAGTTTGACTTAATGACAATTAACGTTATAGCCATGTACTAAAAAAGAACATCTAATTAGTCTCTTTTTGCTTATTTTAGTTATATAGTTATATCTATGTAGCCAGCACATTTTTAAATATTACAAAGAAATTATAGCACATTATTTACGCTGCAATTACAATTTAAGCTCTTATTGAATTATGTGATACTTTATAGGCTGATTGAATAATAAAAATTTTTGTTTCAATACTTTTAAAGCTTTAAAGTCACAAAACCGTCACAAAATATTCAAATATTTATTGCTTTATATAATTAAAAGAGCACACCGTTGAGTAAGGGCTTACATTCTTATTTTCGGCCAATGAACGTACTACAATTAATTTATTTATGTAAAACGTACTGCAATTGCTACATAAATAAAAAGATATAACTAAACTAAGTAAAAAGAGACTAATATTGATATTTTTTTTAATATATAACCACAGCATTAATTGTAATTAAGCCAAACTTGGAAAATACATTCTTTCAAGCTAAATACATAATTTAAACCATGGAAAAAGTGCTTCATCATAAAGACGAATTACAATTTTTAGAAGTGTCAAACTTTGAGTCATAGAACAGTTAAGTTCCTGAGATTTCCGATATATGTATATGTAACAATTTAGCGAATGAAAGTATAATCAAATCATATAGAAAGTGGACATAATTTCTCACCTATAAACAGTAATTTTGCTAGTGAACTATTAATTAAAAAAATATACAAGCTCAATCATTGTGCGTATTCTATTCTAATATTAAAGTAAAATTATATTTATTCCCAACTCAAGTGCAATGGCCACTTTATTGACCTGAAAAGCGGGACAAACGTAGCATATGATTCCCGCAAATCTACTTTTTGTCGCAAATTTACTTTTTTCCTGTAAATGCACTTTTTAAAATTATTTTTCTCTATATTAATATACATTTTCAATAAATTCTAGTTCTTACCGGAAGTCCCTCTGTTGAAGTCAATAAAGTGGCCAGAGTTAAGTCGGGAATAAAGTTCTATATGCAAGACGGGAATAAAGTCGAGTATTCCCTTCGCTCAGACAGTAAATCCAGCCTCGGGAATTATCTTCGACTTTATTTCCTTGTTGCCTAAAGTACTATTAGATAATTGACGAGAAGCGACTATCCTGAAGCATGTAATAAACGCTCGGTCCATCCAAACCCATTTGTCTCCCCCGAACGCGGCCACAAGGTCCACGCACCCTCGAGCGGCATCAAGCTGTACAAGTGCAACGAGCAGACCGGCAAGTACAAGGTGGCCGAGCTCAAGTCGGGGCCGATCTTCCGCGCGGACCTCGAGTCGGACTCGGTCTTCCTGCTGGACCGGGGCGAGGCCGGGGTCTGGGCCTGGGTCGGCAAGGAGGCCAGCGCCAAGGAGCGCCTGGAGGCCGTGCGCAACGCCCGGGGCTTCGTCAAGAAGAAGGGCTACGGGCCCTGCGTGGCCGTGGGCCGGGCCCTGGAGGGCCACGAGCCCCCCGAGGTGCGCTGCTGGATCAGGGGCTGGCGCGAGCCCACCGGCTCCAGGCCCCTCATGCTGCCAGCGAGCTTCGAGCCCGACTACATGAGCGAGCGCCCGAGGATGGCCGCCGAGTGCCAGCTCGTCGACGACGGCGCGGCCGAGCGCACGCTCTGGAAGCTCGACAGGCAGAGCGCGGGACTGACGCTCCTCGAGGATCGGGCTGTCTTTTACGCGGAAGCCTGCTACGTGCTCAGATACAAGTACGGATTCGGCCGCAGGAGCAGATGCATCGTGAGTTGGGCTTTGCTTTCTTCCTAAGTATGCGGGATTGGCGATTGAATGGCTTTTCTCTCGGTGCCGCGATATGCTGGCTCGGATGTCTTAGGTTCTTCGCGGGGCTTTCAGACCTCACGGGGACAGATTTATTTCTTTCTTCTTTTATTATCTTTTGGCACTTTTTTATCTTGAAAATTTCATTCCTACAGCGAAAATTAAAACCTAAATCAATGTAATGTCAAATTTTCCGAATTCAATTCCAGACAGCACGAACGATTTTTCTTTACAAGAAATATACTTACGTGTACTAAAAATAAAGGATAATATAGAATCGTATAACTACGCGAGCAGTCATAACATTGAGAATAAATTAGAGAAAATAATTTGTTATAATTTAATTCGTTAATTTGACGATTAATAAAAGTGAATGAGAAATTGTTTCCTTAAAATCGTTTCGTGCTGTATAGACGTAAAGTTTCATACTATCTACCGCAACATAACGATTTCCTCGCAGCAAGGAAATCATAGATTCCGCTCGTTAATCTCTATTTATGAAATTGCCTGTCTCTTCTGCATCATTTAATAATTGCCAGTAAATTTACAAAATGTTTGTATTTATCTGTATACATGTCTCGTTGCTTAAAGCATGAAATGCAATATACTTCTACAGAGCAATAGCTATTCCAGAGAAACAATGAAAAAATCAGCTGAACTTTGTAAATTATTTATCAGATTATAAAACAAATATAAATCTTTAAATTTACGCACATTACGGTAAAAAAATCTGTATTGAACTTTCTCATAGTTAATTTGCACATGCAATTAGAATGAATAATATTAATTTTAATTAAATATAATAATTAATATTCTTTACATTTAAATTTCTAAACTGCTGGCGATCTGGCATCAGTAATATAATTGCAGTTACATTTACAAATTCACACACATCAAGCTATAAAATATCTTTTCTCTTTAGTGTACTTTCTCATTTAATACTATACCTTTACTCTATACTAAAAATCGATCCACAAATTATTTTGCATTTCTATTATAATTATGAAGGCGGCTTTTTTTTAAAATGCAGATATACTGTTGGGAAGGAGTTCATTCGCCGTGTAATGACAGAGAGGCTGCTCTGGAGGCGGCCTGTTTATTGGCCGAGGAGGAATCGGCGCAATTAGTAAGAGCATCGCAGGGCAAAGAGCCGTCGCACCTGCTTCAAATTTACAGTGGCAAGTTGATCATACTCACTGGACAACACAGAAATTCGCGTAAGTTTCTCGATAATTATACGATCACTGATATCACGCACCACAGAACAAGACTATATGACAATTAAAAGTATATTCAACTTGATTTTTCTACACATGCATAATAGCTTATACAAAAATAAAACTCTTCAAACACTTCGAAAATGAATTTAAAAAATTTAGAAACTATAGTAGAGTAGAGTCGTACAGTGTGAACAAGCTTTCAGTATGAACATATTCGAGTTCTGGACTACCATTACTCGATGGTAACGCCTCACCAAGTGAGTTTGGTGTATGTTGTTGCTTTATTATAGTATAATCTGCATCCTATATTTTAAATTTACGGCTACCAAATTATAGGTTTTGAAGATATATAGTAGTAGTAGTTTTATGCAGTATAGATTTTTACATCTTTTTACCTTCCGCTCTTTCATATCACATCATTTATATTTTGAAGATATATACAAGTTAGACATAAATTCTTAAACGTGAATTTGAAAAATGTATCCATTTTTTCTAAAATAGATATTTTAGTAAATCGAAATTAATGGTTTAGCACTGCTTACTAAAATATATAAAATATACGTAAAGTTGTATTGGAAGTAATTCTTTTAAGGATATTCTGAACTCTGAAATCATAAATTCATATTAACATTAATTTATTTAATGCGAATTTATATTATATGATTCTATAAGTCGATTAATCAAGACCTCTCTTTGAGAAAGCATTCTGCTAAAGTAGTTAGCAGCAGTTCTTTTTCTTTAGAGAAGGGCCATCCAAAGAATAAATCCTTTTTTGGAAAATCATTGTTGGTGGCTCTAATCAATAGTTATTAGTTAAAATTGGCCATGGGTCTTTATACTGGATACTACTTTTTAAAATTCTTAAAATCCTCACTTTTGCATTTTCATAGATGCATAAATTTGTCAATTTTATTTGACCTCGGCCAATTTTTTCTTTAAAGAGGACCCTACAAAGAATAAATACTTTTTTGGAAAATCAATTTTCGTTGTTCTAATGAAAAATTACAGCCAAAATAGCTATGGGTGTTCATACTGTATACGACCTTCCACTATTCATAAAAAATGTACGTTTTTTGCTTGACTTTACAAAAACATAATATCTTTAAGTTGTTATAGTCTTGTCCTAAGGGCTGCAATAGACCAATCGAATAAATGAACTAAATCACGATCCTCTAGCTCCGAAAAAATACCTCGTTCGAGTTTACGGCTCGACCCCGTACAAGTCCAAGGCAGTGGAGCGCCCGCTGCGGGCCAGCAGCCTGGACTCAGGCGGAGTTTTTATATTATTTTCTAATTCGCCGATCGTCTGGAGCGGCAGCAGGAGCACCGGTGACGCCAGAGAAGCCTCCAGAAGATTGGCCCCGCCGACGGCGCCGCTCGTCTGCGAGGGCAAAGAGGACGAAGAATTCTGGACCCAACTTGGAGGTGCGCGCTCACATCGAATAAAGATGTATTTCTGGATATTTTATGTGTGGGACTAAAGGAAAAAACTACAGAAAAAAACAAAATCAAGCATTGACAAATATTTTATTTCTTTTTTTCTACATAATAATACGTAAAAACAACATTTTTAGTACTAGTTAAGGCCCTTCTAAATCGCCCTTAGAATATCAGTGCAACCAGAAAACCTTAAGGGGTCAAGTCTGAGTTATATTCTGTAAAAATCATTGTCCATTTTACAGACGGCAAAAATATTTTGACACAATCTAAGTTGATGCAAGTTTTTATATCTTAAATATGTATATTATATGTGACGTTGCCATAAATTAGACCCCTCTAAGTGGTCTTTATAGTCCCTTAAAAATTCGCTAATCTACATTATTGAATTTTAGCCTTTTTACCACTTACCACGTCTTTTTAAATCAGGTGGTGCATTTTTCATGGTCACTGAATCTTTAAAGTATTCTTCGGAAGTGTACTCGTGGACTTAAGGTACTACATTTTTAAAAAAAGATTATTAAAGAATAATACTATAAAAATACTATAAAAATACTACTATTATTGATACATGTGTGTTTAACGATTGAAAATTATCGTTTTTTAAAAATGTAGTTCTTAAGTCCTCGAGTACACTTCTGAAGAATACTTTAAAGCTTCATTGACCATGAAAAACACACCACCTGATTCAAAGGCACGTGGTAAGTGGTAACAAGGCTTACATTCAATAATGTAGATTAGCTAATTTTCAAGGGACTATAAAAACCACTTAGAGCGTTCTATTTGTGGTAAAAGCACATATAATATACATATTTAAGATTATATAAAAACTTGCATGAACTTAGATTGTGTCACAATATTTTTGTCGTCTATAAAATGGACAATGATTTTTTGCAGAATTTAACTCAGGCTTGACCCCTTACATAAGAATATTATTTTGATTATCGCTTGATGCAACAGGTATCGGTAAATTTGCATATATTTTTTGGCTTTAAAAAAATTCTATATACAAATTAAGGTTTTAATTTTTTATATCCAGAAAAATCCCGTATTTTATTATTAATATTTCTGAGTCAAACTTTGTATTTAAACTTTTATCAAAAAACTCAACATAGATTTGTAATAAATATATTTAAAAAGTAGTTTACCAAAATTCTACAACTCAAAAATAAAAATCTGGTGCGTAGAACGCAACTGGAAGTTATGAAAATAAAGACCTCAGAAAAATTACTTTAAAGTTGGTGATGCTGAAGGCACCTGTTACCGACATATACGAGGATCCACTTTTATCATTTCATTATCAATTTTGAGTAAATATCTCTATGGAACTATATGGCTAGTATTTGACCGCAAAATTTCGGCGAATACTTTTCATAGTTTGCGAAATACTCGACGAAATAAGAAAATTTCAATTTTTAAATGTCACACATGAATAAAAAAGGCCGATAGGAGTGGTTTCATAAAGTATTCGAGAAATGAAGTTTCGAACAATCAGTAATTCGAAATAATTATTCGTCAACTAATTTTCGAATATCCGAATCATAAAAAAAAATATATATGTTCAAAATTTACATTAAGAAAGTCCAATATTTTACTTGCAACTTGATGTAATTACTTTTCATATAAAGACGCACTATTTTTTAACTTGAATTAGCGCATCTGATTTTCATGTAAAGAATTTCCACAAGCTAAAGAAATGTTTTTAACGCGTAAAAGTCGTCGAACTTTCGTAATGTTAATTTTAAATAGTCTTATTTTCTTTTAAGATTCGGGTGTTCGAAAATTTATTCAACGAATAATTTTTTCAAATAACCGATATTCGAAAATTTATTCAACGAATAATTTTTTTGAATAACCGATATTCGAGAGTTTATTCGACGAATACTTTTTTCGAATAAGTGGAAATTAAAAATTGAATGAAAAAAGTGGCACCCCGTATTTGCCGGTAACAGCCCCATTCAATATCACCCTGTCACCGACAAATATGAGGAACCACTTTTCTCATTTAATTTTCAATTTTTAGCAAATATCTTTATGAAAAGTTATTGTCCTAATCAAAAACAATAACTTTCCAGAGATATTTTCTCAAAATTGAAAATTGAATGAAATAAGTGGTTCCCCGTATTTGACGGTGACAAGGGGTTTAGCATCACCTTAAATAATAGTAATAATTAAGTAAAAGTTCATTTTTAATTATTTATGTGTCCTTTTTAGTTTCATAGGATAATCTTTTCTTACTGACAGGGTTTTGACTTTTACTGACCTTTAGCTTTACTTAGAGCGCACCTTTTTAAATTTATTCGGCACGCAAACGTTGAACAATATTAAATTTTAGATATAAACGAAAATTTTTTAAAATTTAAAACAGCTCAATATAGTCAAATTTTCTTGTGAAATCTTTTTTATCTTCAGGAAAAAAGAATAAGAATTAGTATAAAAATCTTTTTTAAGAGGGCAAGCCACTTTTAAACGCTTAAATGAAAAGAAAATGTATTTTTCATAAAAAATTTTTCTTTCAAAAACAATTATTCTGAACAATTTTTTACTATAAAAATATAATTTCGTTTATCATGTCGCCTAGAATCGTGTACGCCGTAAAGTTCTTTTAATAAATATGACGTTGAAGAGGGTAATTTATTGTGACGCGAGGATCAAGATTTTGAGGTTTTACACAGATAAACATAAAGATATTATCCAGTATTTATAGTGAAAAATATTTCAGATCGATTCCTTTTGAAAGAAAAAACTTTTATGAACGAATACATTTTCTTATCTAAACTTAATGTCTACCTGCAATGAAATGTGTGCTTCCTATTTCAGGTAAAGGAGTTTGCAACATGGAATGCGTGGATTATGAAGATGAAGAAATGGAAAAACATTTTTATCACTTGAGAATAGAAAAGGATATATTCATCGGCGAAGAAATACTAGGTTTCACGCAAAATAGTCTTCTTCCAGAAGCAGCTTGGCTTCTTGATGCTGGAAACGTTATTTGGGTTTGGATCGGTGCCTACTCTATGCAAAAATCCTTAAAGGAATATGTAGAAGAAGCAAAGATTTTCTTATACACCCACCCCGCTAGTCGAGATCGTAATACAATAATATCTATTATAAAACAAGGTTGGCATTCTCAATAACAAAATTGTATATAATAAAAATATAAAAATTATTCTATATATTTCTAAATTAATTATTTTATAAATTATCAGGATTGGAACCTCCAACTTTTATAGGACTGTTTGATAATTGGAATCACAATTTGTTGAGAGATTATAGACCGTTTGGAGTATTACGATCAAGCATTCAAGAACAAGATGCACTAATCAACGATATTATGGCTATCAAAATGGCATCTGAATTCGATAACTTTGTAAAATATCCATTAAAAATTTTAAAAAGCGATCCTGAGAAGCTTCCTCTGGGAGTTGACGTCTCGCGCAAAGAATTACATTTGACTTTTGATGATTTTATGTCGGTGTTTAAAATGGAACCAGCAGAATTTGAAAAGTTACCCACTTGGCGACGACAACGACTTAAACAAACAGCAGGACTTTTTTAAAAGTAGTTGTTACCATACAATTAATTGCCTTGTAAAATATTTTATAATTATACAAATTGAATAATATTTATATAAAATAAACAATAATTACAATGAAAAAGAAACGCAATTTTATTGACCGATTAGCTTACAAATTTGAAAATTTTAATACATAAAAAGTTGTTTACGATGAAGTATCCATCGATTCAGGCTCAACTCTGCGTATACATTCTTCTTCAATCATAACTGGTCTGACAGTTTTCGTGAGAATAGCAGTAGTACCTCTTTTGTAACGATAGGAACCTTGCTTTTCACCTTTAATACAAGATAATTCATATGGACGAATGTAATTCGTAGATCCTTTGCGAATAACACACACATCAACACTGTTTCCAGAACCAAGATCATTAAATACACCAGCACGGATTGCAGCAGCAACTAATTCTTTTCCTTCTTCCTCCTGTAAAATAATTGTTCATCAATAAAGTAAAAAAGAAAATGAAATACAGTGTATAATAAATCAAATAAAATTTAACTCTAGTGGGTGAATTTATTTTCATAAGGGGATATCAGATCCAGTTACACTTTTCTACATCGTATTTCTCATTGTTTTAATTCAATTTTTTGTTTTCATTAATACTTTGGATTAAGAAAATTTCAGCATGTATGCAATAGATTACTGGCGCCGATATCCCGTTAGGAATTATACCTCAGAGTTATAACTACTAAGCAGGCCAAAAAGAACGAAAAGTTTTAAAATTATAATATTGAATTTTTGTTTTAAATCGCCATCATTATTTATTTATCTACTAGATTGACTTGAATATGTATGATAATAGTTGATACTCCTTCAATTTTAAATTCTCTTTTAACAAACAAATTACCATAACTTTTTAATATAAGTACATATCGATGGCCCTTACAAAGACTAGCACATTTCAGATTTCTCAAAAGCAATTAGTTCTTTACAGAGGCTTCTTATAAAAAACTAGTACTTTTCAAACATTCTGATAAATATTAACACTTTCTTAGATCCTCTAAGAAAATGATAGTTCTTGTCCAAGATTTTGATAATTACTAATTTTCATAGGAGGATAGTGACAAAAACTAGTATTTTTCGAGAAATATGAAATATGCTAGTCTTTTTAAGGATTTTTCGAGAAATTTGAAATATGCTAGTCTTTTTAAGGGACGTTATATGTATTTATGAATAAATAATTAGTTGTAAATTAAAGTTAATTAGTTTTTTTAAGAAAAAATCCTGATAAATTGCATCTTTTCAGCTTAGTAACCAGGCATGACCCTGTAATTTATAGAAATGACCAAATTTTATATAATAATCTTTGATATGAAGACATCAACAACTGAAGATAGAATATTAATTTAAGTACAATAAAATTAATTTAACAAACAGTTATCAAACTATATTAGAAATATTCTATTATTCTATTATAATTGTTCTTACATTCATTCCAGGTTTCCATCTGCTTTCAAAAATTGACATTGCTGCCAATGAACCTGATCCCATTGTTGTATATTGTAAAGTATCACAAGATCCATGAGGATAAATGCAATATAAATGAGGTCCTGAATTGTCTACTCCTCCCACAATCAAAGCAGCACTAATATGTCCTTGATGGCGGAAAAGTAATTGTCTTAACATTTTAGAAGCAGTAACGACTGGTACAATTCGATTAGTATTAAGCCGATGTAATTCCAACTGACTGGCAATCATATCGGTTGACATATCAGTATCAGCAGCTGTACCAGCTCCACAACAACTTTTTGAGGGAAAAAAAAAATAAGATTAAATAAATTATTATTCTTTGGAAAAATATAGATTCACAATTAGGAATACTTACTACGCGTTATTAGCAAGATAATGGATTTTTCTACTCTTTTTGTCAGCGACAATACTTCCTTCGGTGGCTCTTGTATCAGCACCAAGAATGACACCATCTTTGTAGATAATTCCAACAATAGTTGTTCCAGTTTTTTGGGCTTTAGGTGCTGGATAACCTTTCTTTGCTAGCAAAGCATTCCTAAAATATTATGAGAAATTAAAATTTTAGCACTAATAATGAGAACTTATAAGTTTATTTAAAAAATGACACAGCACTATTGGTCAGATTAAGGTTATGTACAGAAATGTTTCAGCGAAAAACTCGGATTTTCAGTTTTCAAAATAAAGATATACTGCATAAATACCTTTGACACAAATCGAAAGAAAACCCAGGAACTGGGATTTCTGGCACAAGTACAGATGACATTTTTTACTTCACTTTTCTCAATTCTAGCTTCTAATAAATACAAACTTCAGAAAAGCCGCACGAAACTGCTATGCAGTATGCAGTCCAAACAGCCAGTCTGCGTCTCCAGATATCAGGTCGCACACACAACGAAGACCGCGATCTCTCACACATTATTCGCGCAGGCGTAGAACACTCAAAAATAATTCCGCTAAATTTAAAAGAGATCGGTTAAATGTAATCAGCATCAAATTAGATTAAAAGATTTGTTTAAATAAGCTGCTTACACCGTAGGCAGGTTTGTAATAAAAATAATTGCTAATCCTAGAGGTCATTATCAAGAAGTAATAGATAAGGAGCGACTTAAAGATGTTTAATGTGCAATGTATCAAAGTTCATGTACTTATCAGATTCTGCTGGTTTTCTCCAAGCTCTAGTTTTCGAAGTATTAATCAAAGAATAAATCATAAAATTCTCATAACATTATATATCATGAAAATTTGGAGTAAAATACGTTGTAAGAGAACCAACTCTTTTGGTTCGTATAATTTATGCACGTTTGAAGACAATCAAATTTCTTGAGTAACTCTGCATAACAACAAGTAGCGTAGAACGGGGTAACTTTGGAGTTTTGGACCACTTTAAAACTTTACACTACTCAGGTTTGCTTCCTGACAAAAATTAAGTTTCAAAATAGGTGCTAAAAGTTTAGTCTTGAGCTATAGAATATATTCACACCCTAGGAATACAATTTCAAAAGCGTACCTTTTTGTAATCTATGAAAAATAGGGTGGTCAGTCACCTCGCTTAGAGGGGCGACTTTGAGCCACTTTTCTTATTTCTATATATCTCATATAGCTAAATTTTCATTTCTGAGCACTTACAATACAGTTACAAACTGATTTTATGATTCACAAGATGCTCCGATAGTAAATAATCAGTCAAAAATTTATATACGAAAACCAAAAATGGAGGAATAGCAGCCCTTTTCACGCTCTAACTAGAAGAAAGTTTTCAAGGTTGGAAATTTGGTAACTTTTTGTTTACTTTAAAAAATCCAAAATTCACTTTTAGATGTATTTAATAATTTTCCTTTTGGTTCATTTTGTATTTAAAGGATCTGACCTTCAAATCTAAATACTTCAAAATGCTTCAAAATGCATACTTTCTGCGGTGCTGGATATAAAATCTTATTTATTTAATTTGGCCCAAAGCAGAGATTAGTAGATCTACTAATCTCTGCCCAAAGTCGCCCCACCGGCCTAATCAGCCCGCTCTACGGTATATGGTACCATAAACACTTCATAATAGACGTATTAAATACTTTCGTGTTATTCGTATCGCTGCTTTAGACCGATGACTATATTTAAATAGTATATTACGCACCTAGGGCGGAAAAGAGTTCTTCCCGTGGTGCGTATACTATTTCTCGCAACAACGGACCGAAAATACCACATTCCATTTTGGGTGCCGGGAGCAAATGTGGTACTTTCGGCCCAACATTGAGAAAAATCAGTTTTCTTCATTTGTACGTTTACTAGACAAAATATTAATCAAATTCATATAGTCGCTAATTTGAAAGTAATATTTAAGTAAGCCAAACTATCATACCTAGGTGAAAAAAATTGAAAAATGTATCTTTTAAGTATCTATTCACATTATAACAATATTATTAATAGGATATTTAATTTTTGAAATCGGATAAAATAAATTGCGCTAATAGTAATCATAATAAAGCATCCTTATTAAGTATACATATGTATAATCAGGTTGTTTGAGAAATTTTATATAGATATCATTTAATGAAATAATTATTATGGTATGTGTACATATAAAAATAGATTGTCAAATGTTATTTTATTTCAAACACAGATACAATTGATGTAATATTTAGTCTTAAGATACTAAATAAATAATATTCAAAATAATTATTAAAAAATAAATTCTTTATATTCTTATTATATTAATGTACATATATGTAATTGTGATAAAACTATGTCTTAAGAGATTCTATTTTTTTTACAAAATTTTAAAGAAATTGAATTGCAAAGAAATATTACCAGAACTTCATTTCTTGATTAAAGTATGTAATCTTAAATTACTGCGAAACCTTGTTTATTTTTATATTAAGAATCACTTATCAATTTATAACTTTGATAGATTTTAAATGCTTTTTGAACGAGATAAGTGTTGACTATATTTTAATTTATTCATAATTTCCAATTAATTGATTATGTTAGTTTAAAATTTCAGTCAAGTTAAAAAATAATATTTTCTACATCTAAGACTACCACTATTTATAAGAATAAGGCATTTATGTGTCGAATAAAGCGTCAATTTTAATTAATAAATCATTTCTACCTAATAATTCACAGCTTATGAATCATTCATAATTCACAATATACTTAAATATACAATTTTTAAAATTCAACACATTCCTACAAGTAAATTTGTACAAAAGGCACAACATGCCATTCTTCCTATTATATTATGCACTAGATTAATAAATAGTTAATAATATATGCAGATTAAATTAAAAAATAGAAAGTCTCAAAGAAAGTCAACTTTAACATGACATAATACTTCAAAATTTCAAGTCTACAAACATGAAACATCATTTATAATTTCAGAAGTAAGAACCTTGTCCTGTAGTGCTGCACTCAGTACCTCTTGATCCCATTGTAAACTGACTTTTGACAAACGAGCCTCTTTCTTTATTATTAATCTTAAGATTCCTCGAGTTTCAATTAATGTACATAAACCAACAAATTCTGACATATCTAATGCATGTATATTTCTTTTATCACATACTTTTCTATAAACTTGTTGCAGCTGAAAATAAAAGCTCTTTTAATAAAAGTGTATATAAAAACCTAAAGAATACATTTTTTATATATAACATATATATTATAATCATGCTTACCCTTCCAACATTAACATCTTTATTTTTGCTTTTATTTAATATAAGCATTAAAGAACAAAGAAGAATTTTTTGTTGCATTGGAAAATTACTTTCTTCAGTATCTGCATTTTCTGAGCCACCGTAAACTTTATTAAGAACTGAACGTACTTCTTTAAAATCTACTGGTTTCTCGTTCACACTTTCCTCAGTCTGTAAATTGTCTGTGTTTGTGTCTGAAATGGCATTCAATTGCAAAATTTGATTTCGAAATAAAATAATTGATGACCTACTAAGATATTTTGCTTACACTGAACTTACCATTTGCATTACTAGGTTGGAGAACTTGCATCATTTTTTGAGATTCAGCAATTTCCACAACTCTCCTACAAATGTCTAAAGCTCTTCTAATATCTCCAGAGACAGCTGCTACTTTTCCTGCTAATAATTGCATTGCAGTACCAGTAAAAACATCTAATACATTAGCTTCTCTTAGCCTCTCTGTTATAATATCCATAATTTGTTGTTTTGTATAAGATTGAAAGTGTAATAAAGTTGGTTTAAGTTCACATCTTGCCTGTAGTCTTGGTAATATTGTGTCTGTTAAATTTAAAGCATTAGCTATGCCAACTAATATAATTTTAGATTCTGGTATAGAAGGCCATTCAAATATGGAATAAAGTACAACTTGATTTTTAGTTTCCAGTTGATCCATTTCATCAAGGACCAATAACAGCATTTTATGTGATTGAGCTAAATATTTTTCAATAGTAGCTTTGCTATTCTTGCCAGATTTTGAGGTTTTTAATCCTAATTCTTGAATTATCTTAGAATAGATGGTTGTGGCAGACTTCATTGTTGTGCAGTTCACATAAACAATTTGAAATGCTTTTTTAAATTTTGATTTCAACATAATTTTAGATAGGCTTGCAGTTTTCCCTGTGCCAGGAGGACCAGATACATACAGAGAACCTGAAGATTCCTTATCTAAATGACTTTGAAGAAACTCTTCCAATTTATTTAGTTCAGCTTCTCTGCCAATGAGATTTTCTGGTAAGGCACTATGCAATGCTTTACGTGCTTCACTATATTTATTAGCAATGAATAACTTTTTTGGAGCCAACTTGTCTTGTTTTGGTGAAGGTGAAAGTAGACTTAATTGATTTAGTAAAGTACATGGTGTCGTTGGAGAAAGAGTTTTTTGTAGTTTTGGTGGAGTAGAACCACTTTCTTCTATGACAGAAAGAATGAAAAAGAATTAATACTTTTAATTCATTAGAGAAGGACCAGAATAAATTCTAAAAAAGTATTCTCTTACCTTTCGCGTCATTTTTTCTTCTGCCACGTTTGGGCGTTTTCGAAATATTGTTATTTTGACTGACGATGTTTTCCGCGTCTGAATCGGATTCCGACTCGCTGCTAATATCAACCATTTTTCTAACAGTCGGGGTATACCTCGTGGTTGGAGTATTTCTGAGCGATGCATTGCTAAAATCTAACTTTGGAGTATTGTCTTTGCTTCCGTAAAAACTCTTCTTTCGTATCGCAAACGGGATCGTCGTTTGTACGCTCATCTTTCGCACTTGTCAAAAATGCTTCTGCACCCGACGTATTATCAGTTATAAAATCGATTAACTTTATAACAATAAAAACTTGACTTATATAAGTATGAAATAATAACACAGTCTTATTAAACGCGATAAAACACTATCGCGTCTTGTCAAGACAGAATTATTTTTTATAAGAAGAATAATTCTGAAAGTATGAAGGTACCGCAGCAACTGCCAGCAACTAGTGGACTGTGGCAGACTGGCAGTTGTTTTCGCGGACAACAGGCCAACAGCACTTTAAGCGCGGGAAAACACATGTGACGCGCGCGCTATATGATAAATGTATGCCTTGACCGTCAATTCTATTCTGAACAATTGCACTTGTTTCATTACCACAATACATCGCCATTTGTTGTAAATGTGAGAGAGAGAGATGAAGAAAGATTATTGACGGTCGAATTACCACTAATATTCGCGCGGAACGTCACTTCGGCGCTATTGAAACATTCAGGAAAGAGCGCCAAATTTTAAATCAGTAAATTGTTTCAATATTATTAATCTAAGCATAATTCAATATTGACTTTTATTATTAACTAAACATTGAAATAATGCAATCTGGCTATTAGTAAATGTATTTATTTAAAAAAACGTGTGAAACTCAGATGCTTTCCAGTACTAGGTGAAATGAAGATTCTGTGTGCGTATTTGAATTATTTATCAATAATATATTTATGCAACATATTTCTTATTTATTTTGTTAACATACAGATTTAATAGCTTTATCAGACTCATAATATACAGCAAATTATATTTTGCTAACCGTGTAAAAAGTGTATATGTGTTGAAATTAGTCCCTCTTATGGCAAAAGTAACAACTAGCGCGCCAAACCCCCAACTTTCCGGTGTCGTCGCGGCTCCGGCTTGCTTCTTGTTTCTCTTCCATATTGGTTTTAGAAGCGAACGGACAGGCGAATCCACCGGGATTCGTAATCCGCAGCAATCGAGAATTCTAGAGTGATCTAGATTTCTCAAACCAACAAAGATGAGAGCGAAGGTAATTATATTCAATTATTTGTAAATATTTTTTTGTATTTTTCATTTTTTTGTAACAATTAACGCTTTTTTGTATAACGTCGCGACTTAACCTTTGCACTACGTGGTCTTCATGTGCGTTTACTTTAGAAGTACTCAGTTATTCTCAATAAACGTTTTACTCGTGAAGTTTTATATTTATATAAAGTGTTCTTACATTTTTAATTTATTAAATAGTGTTTTGATACTTTAGAAGATGCGAAATATTAGAATCGTTCGATCTTCTCGATACTAGTTTCATTTAATAAGGTATAAGTCATCGCCATGATACTTGTACAAAAGTAAACACAAACAAATGTAACGTGTAAATTAATTATCAATAAATAAAACAATGTATTAATCAAAACATTTTTTAAATTACAGTGGCGTAAGAAGAGGATGCGGAGGCTAAAGCGTAAGAGGAGGAAGATGCGTGCGAGGTCTAAATAGATTTTCACCATCCTTACACCTGTAAGTCTAATCAATAATCTTTTTATAACTATATACATACATTTTTTGTTCAACAAAATTTAAACATTTAACATTTTAACATTTTTTGACTATGGTTGAATATCTTCAAAGTTCTATAATTAACATCTTTTACAACTTTGTATTATTTGCATTTCTTTATACTATATAATAAAAGGGAATATTTTATTGTACAAAGAATAAGAATATCTTAGAAGTGTATAATTAATTTCTATTGAGTTTTCAATTTTAACGTCTTGAATATTTTTTTAGTTACCCAATATTCTTCTGTAAACTTCATAATGTATAATTCATAATGCTATAAATTTACCAATCTGAAATTTATGAAATTTCTTATAATAAAATAACCATGTTTTCTCATAAAGTTTCATTGCAAAATTACCTACAAAAATTGGCCACATGTGTGTTACTTCCATACTCGTCTGATACATAAAAGTATCCAGTATAACCATCTTAATGCTTAAAAAGAAATTTATATTCTTTAATTGTACTATTGAAAAAAGATAATTTTTCATTAAATTTGAATTAAAAAAAAAAGTAATTCTATTCTGTGATACAATGTAACGATACTTGTTCCTGGTTAATTAGAGCCAATTCCTGTATAACATATACTTTTATTAAAATTAATCTTATTTCTAAATACATTAAACTTTAAACATACATTTTCAACTAGTTTTTGTAATGATAATTTAAAGACAATTTTTTAATTTTAAATAATCGGGATTGGATTGTAATCAGAACCATACCAGTGCCATGGTGGTACATACTTCATATTATTCAAATAACAAGGATATTCAAATAGAAAAATATATTTCAAGCATATTAATACATTTTGAATTTCAAATAAATTTCCTGATGGAAAATAACCTAGAACTATGTACATCTATCTAGTTTGATATATATATATATATATATATTTTGATAATAAAATACAGTTTTTAGAGAATTATAATCTCATTAATAATTAGTAAAATATTTATTAAGTAAACTGTAATAAATTTTAATATTATATCTGCATGTGGACCAACAGTCATAAAATTTATATTGTATTCTATTGCAAAGAAAAATAAAATAAAAATATGGTTTTCACAGAAACAGAATACAAATTAAATGATAATTATAAAATATTATAATGTAATGATTATAAAAACCAAATAAATTTATTAAATAAAATGTTATTTTTATGTTTCAGCTGTGCTAATAATACATTCAACAAGTATTTAATCGTCAACCGCCATCAGAGTCACTGCATTTAAGAACTGTAAATTCTATGACCATCTTTGCACAGAGAAAAATATTTTATAAAATTGTCTTGTTTAGTTTAATAAAAAAAATGACTTTTCAAGATAAACCAAATATCCTGTCTTATTAATTTAAAATCCCATCCAAAATACATGTTTTATACAAAATAATTATTATTACAATATTAATCTGAAAGTCGAATCTTTTTATCTCATTTTAAATGCTTAAATACTTAATTTTGAATATAAAATAGATCATTTTAATTAAAAAAAAAATAAATTTAATATAAAAATCCTGTATTATTTTATTAATTACATACTATGGCTACAAATAATTAGTAAATTAAAAAATATATTGGTGATTCTCTGGGAAATCGAGATAAAAAAAAATTTCTTTTTGTTCGGTAAAATTGTTCCTCTTGGTATGTAGAATATATGAGAATTTTTTCGGATGTTTTGAAACCGTTAGGTTCAAAATTCATCAAGGCTAAATATGAACAAGTAGTCATTTTTTTACATATTTTAGCAAATTTCAACCTCCACTTATTCAACAAAATTAAATCTGTTTAAAAAATTTTAGCAAATTTTCTGACGTTTTCATAAAAAATGGTTTATTTAGCTTTTTTCAGTACAAAAGTGATTGCCGTAATCATAAAATGGCAGAAATAGTATATTTATATAAAAAAAATCAAATAATCATGAAATATTGTTAAAAAATTTATTAAAATGCACATTTTGACAATAAAGTCATATTTATCTTCAAACAACTTTAAACATAAGGACTTAAAAAAATGTGAGTAAGTTCACGATCATTTTACCTAACAAAAGGCACATTTTTACCGAAATAAAAGATTTTTTTTCTTGTTCACGATTACCCAGAGAATTATACATATATATTAATATAATTATTATTTATTTATTTATTCAACCAGTATACATATACATACTCAATAAAAAGAGTATGCATCTCGCAGAGGTAAATAAAATTACCTGATCGCAAGCCTGGCATTAACCAAATACAAGAAAAAAAACTTAAAGCTAAAATAAAAAATTTAAATTAAAAAAAAAATATTTAAATTTATATAATTATTCATATGTACATATATGAAAATACGGTCATATTTAGCCCTGAAAAACTTTAAACCTATCAGCTTAAAAAAATCTGAAAAAATTTACATGCGTTTCTACATACTAAAAGGAATATTTTTTCTGAAATTAAAAACAAATATTTTTTTGTTTTTATTTCTCAGCGAATTGCCCATATAGATACGTATATTTTCGATTTTTCGGAAATTAACCTATATATTTTTTATAAATAAATGGATATCTCTATGAGAAATCCAAAACAAAAAAGCTTTGTTTTTAATTTCAGAGAAAATGTTCCTTTTAGTATGTAGAATGCTTGTAATTTTTTTCAGATTTTTTTAAGCCGATAGGTTTAAAGTTGTTCAGGGCTAAATATGACCATATTTATATATGTATATAATTTTTTTATTCTCGATTTCCCAGAGAATTATTCATATATATGAATAATTCTCTGGAAAATCGAGAATAAAAAAAAATTTATTTCGGCAAAAATGTGCCTTTTGGTATGTAAAATGGTCAGGAATATTTTCACATTTTTTAAGTCCATATATTTGAAGCTGTTTATATTTTACTAATTTTTTTAACAATATTTCATGTTATTTGATTTTCTTTATATAAATATTGCACTTCTGCCATTTTACGGCTATGGCAGTCACTTTCGTACTAAAGAAAACTATCTTTATGATTTTTGGTGTAATATTTCGAGTGATCAAAACCACTTCTCTCAGGATTATGTTTTAAAATCAGTTTAATTAATCGCAAGGTGCATTAAAAGGTTTTGGAACCATTTGTTATGAAAAATTCAGAAAATTTCTAAAAATTCCTGTTGCAATTTTTTTAATAAATTTAATTTTGTTGTATGGAGGTTGAGATTTGCTAAAAAATGTAAAAAATCTGAAAAAATTCACATACATTCTACATACCAAGAGGAATAATTTTACCAAAAAAATAAAAAATAAATTTTTCGATCTCGATATTCCAGAGAATTACCCATATATAAATATACTATTAATTAGTAACAATATAAATAGACAAGGTAAACATATATATATGTACAGTACTATTATATACATGGGATATATGTAATATGCACGTGTAGTGTTTGTACTGTTTGTGTTCTCAGTTCTTGTCAATCATGTATGGTTACATGTCACGTTCACTGTTTAATTCAGGAAAATCGTTATATAAATCGCATGTGTGCAGATGTAAAATAATAAATAATGAACATAATATTACGAAAAGAGTTGTTTCATATAGTAGACAAAATTATTTAAATAAAAAACTAACTGAAAATGAAACTTTGGATAAAGACGACGAACCTAACCTCCCGTCTGGTCTTCTTGGGAAATACAAAGTATTTCGCGACGAAGATGCACCGGTAATTTTCGATGTAAACGAAGAAAAAAAAAAAATAGAACTTGGTGAACTAAGTATTGAAGAAGAACATCCTGATCCTTACGATGGAATATGTTTAGAACGTAATAACATTATACTATAATCAATATTCAACTTTATTTCAATAAAAATTAAATTGAGAATAGGTATTAATATTGCTTTTCAATTTTTTCAAACTTATTGATCATCTTTTCACTTTATACAGATGGTGTTAGTGGAGTTTTCGATGTTGAAGACCTTGTTGAACTTCTACAAAGAGATAATGCCAAACAGATTTTTGTAGCAACAGTTCCTAAAGAATATAGCTATGTTGATTACATTGTAGTAGTTTCGGGGAAGTCTCCCAGGCACATGTACGCATTGGCTACTTTTGTACGCAAAGTATTTAAAATGAAGAGGTATAAAAATGAAATTATTCCTAAATTAGAAGGAAAAGATTCTAAAGATTGGATGGCATTAGATCTGGGTAAAATCTTTTATTTTTTCAATTGGCTAATATCAATTTTAACTTTTGTTTGTACAATTTATTAATTAAAAAATATATTTATTAAACTTATTCAGGAAATATTGCCCTTCACATATTTTCTCATGAAGCAAGACTGAAATATGATTTGGAAACTCTTTGGTCTGTTGGTTCTGAATTTGATGACATAAGTAACAAAAAAGATGATGAATTTGATATTATGGATAAATACAATGCTTTCTTGAAAGATCTTCAACCAGCCGAATAGAAATTGTTTCTAAATATTGCATATACCTATATTTCAATTGTACAGAACGTTTTCATAGTTATTTAGTTTTAATGTCTGTAAAATAATTTTATACATACTTTACCATATTTTTATTAATATAAGAAAAAGAAAAATTAATATGGCATGTATAAATATAATTATCTTTCCTTATATTTGACATTTTAATACTTATATTTAATTTATAAATATTATTAATATCTGTGGGTTACCGGAAAAATGACTTAAGTCCAGTTTTCTGAAAATTGAGGTTCAAGCGATTTTGGTATTCTTCCATAGTACCTATATTTTCAGATAAAATTGAAAAAAAATCGCAAAAGTGTGAAAATAAGTAAATATATCTACAATTTATGAACTTGTGTAACCATTAGTTTAAATGGAAATTTTTTTCTTTCAAATCTTAATATGTAAAACAAAACATAAAAAGTGGACTTGTCGTTTTTCTGGAAACCCACAGATATAAATCTTTACAAGTTACATTAATCAAGATCTAAAAGATTTGAATTTATAAATCAATGAAAAACTATAAAAATGGCCTTAATTTTGGACTTCATAAAGTATCATAGTTATTAGTCTTCAATCTAAATTTTTGAATAATGTTAGAAATAATAAAAATTATGAAATATAATTAGAAATGATGATATATTTTGATATAGGGTAGTGACCCCAGTAGTCGGCCATCTAAGAAAAAACTTGTATTCAAGTTAATACAATAAATTCAGAAACATCTTTGTTTATAAATTACCGGTTCTATTACACTTTAAATGTTTTCTAGCTATTGATAAAATGTTAATTTTTGCTTAAAATATTTACAGGATAATTATAATATGTGTTTTAATAAAATATGGCTAAAGCGCTAGTAGTCTACCAGGACAATTTAAAGGCAATACATCGCACTTTAAAAACATTGTTTATTATATTTAATAATTCTATGATTTAAGTTTAACTATAAAATATTGAATAAATATTAAATGAATGAAATTAAATATTAATTAAAAAATTATTAACCTAGCGATATTTTGTCTACGGGTTTATTTTATTGTTTAATAGAAAATAGTCAAAGTGGCCGACTACTGGGGTCACAACCCCATAAGGAATTTTATATATGCAAATACAATTGCAATTTTATTTGCAGTTATAAGTGTAACGCAATATAATTAATAAATTTGAATGTATTTTGTGTAAAAAATATCAATTGGTTTTGATTATTTTAATTGAGCTGTGTAAAATATACAATTAATTATTTTAAATTTATCCCCTCCAAGATCGTCTATAGCGATGCACGCACACAATGGACACCTATCTAATGGAACATGCGTGTCCAACACATACGTGAAATGTGTTGTCATATACGTATGTGTGGCAGCAGTATATAAAATATAATAGGCAGAAGACCCGGCTCCAAGCAAGTGTGAACTATCACCAGCTGATCTTATTCGCGCTCGCAAAGCGCACAGTGATTTTTCTACACACACCCTCGGTTCTCCCCACCCACTCCTGCATATTGCTGTTGCATTACGTATGTGTATGTAGGTATAATTGCTGGATGCACGGCGGCTGCAGCGAGTCCGCGACCGCGAGCCGTCACACCGAGCGCCTTTACAATCACGGTCAAGCACCCATAGTTTTATCGAGCATGCATCTCCGCTATAGGAACGGCGGGGCGCGCGTTTGTTGTGACTAATTGCTCCGTTTTCTCTACACTTGCAACGCCTCGAGTCTACAGTCTGGGTGCATCACTTTTTAGGCGCGCCAATGTCATTAGAGCAACAGATTTCTACTCGAAAAGTCAATTTTAGTTGTCTTTTGTGTGGCCGAATAATACATCATATTGTTGTGATAGTTAATGTATAAACGATGATGCTTTTAGTTTAAAAAGAAACAAAAAAACTTTGTTGTTTATGATTCAGGATTATAGTGTAACAGTGATGATTACAGTGCGAAAGTCTTAAATTTGATAGTTTAGTGATATTAAATTTACAAAGCAGTATATTTATCATGATATTGTCAGTGTCAACGTGAAGCGGAAGGAGTACAATGAAACACTTGCCAAAGTTTAATCTAAGCTGATAAAAAATGATAAGACTGAGTAATCGTAACGATTACCAATGATCAGATGGTTATTTTGGTTAATAACTTTTTTTTAATATGATGAAAACATTTTTGTAATGTGATAGTTATAAGAATACAATTTTTTTTACAAAAAGCATATGTCGAAAAGAAAAAAAGAGATGGCTGAAATAATGGAAGAAATTTGTCATAGAAAATCAACAAAATGTTTAAAAGTTCCTTTAAAATCAAAGGAACAAATATACTTGATATTTTTAATACCAGCTATAGTTAATTGTTTTGTTTACGTATTACACTTCTCAGCAGACTTAGTAGTTGCAGTACAGCATTTTAGAGAGAATAATCCTGTATGGGCATGTATTACGATTGGTTTTATGTATGCTCCTGCATTGGCTTATTTTGTACTAACAATTTCAAGACCTGATTGGTGGATGACTGATGATGATAAATTGTATAAAGGAG
Organism: Gastracanthus pulcherrimus; assembly: GCA_949152435.1. Lineage (NCBI taxonomy): Eukaryota > Metazoa > Arthropoda > Insecta > Hymenoptera > Pteromalidae > Gastracanthus > Gastracanthus pulcherrimus. The sequence goes on along the minus strand of OX424576.1, from coordinate 37,526,216 downwards.
CTTTTTTATGGTTTCTCCTACAAATAGGCAAATTGGTAGCATTTCCTTTCTTTGCTCTATATAGGTAAGTTTATAGAATTATAAGTGTTTGCATAACTTAAATGAATACTAATCTACCAATTTAATAATCTTTTTTTAGATATGCTGGTCTAATAGTATTATCAATAGATGCCGTTATGTTATCAGGTGAACATAGAAGTAAAACATTAAATGTTGCCGCAGCACCAGCTGCGATTGAACTTTATTTCTTTCTCCAAGCTTGGTTTCAAGCTGCTCCTCAAGCAGTATTTCAAGCACATTTGCTTTTTAGAGAAAAAAATGTTCATCGTAGTCATCAATCAGGTACATACGTACAATACTCATAGATACATCCAGTTTTTTAAATTAATTATAAAGCAATGTTTAAAATTAATCTCTGTTTTGTTTACAGAGATTGTTCATGTTTTATGTATTTTAATGTCCATTTGCATAATGGCCATTAAAACAACATCATTTCAGAGATATGAGAGTCAAAGAATAAATGGTAGGAAAGTACCCTGGGCAATGTGGTTGAAAAAATATAGAATTCAGGTAAATTTTATTAAAGAAATAACTAGATTAAAATTGAATTAATTTATCTTTATTCATTTAATTTTTTAAAAACTTTGTATATTAGAATAGATTAATGAAAATATTATAATTAGAATAGAATTAATTCTATAATGAATTTAGAAGGACAAGTTAAATCACATAAGGTGATGCTAAACCCACCCGTCACTGACAATTACAAGGGCCCACTTTTATCATTTAATTTTTAATTTTTAGTAAATATCTCTGAAACGTTGTCCCAATCAAAAACAACAACTTACAGAGAGATATTTTCTCAAAATTGAAAATTGAATAATAAAACTGGTTCTTCCTATTTACCGATAACACAGATTTAACATCACCTTAACTACTGCAAAGTAGTTGTATCATATAAAAATGACATTTCTTATGAAGACTAGCACATTTCAGGAGTTTCCTTCAAAAACTAGCAATGTTCAGATTCTCAAACAACACTATCACTTTTTTGGAGGTTCTAAAGTTCTTTTAGAGAATCTAAAAAGTGCTAGATATTTTAAGAGGACTTTGAGAAGATCTAGCTATTTTTGAAAAATCTGAAATATGATAGTATTTGCCAGAAACGTTGAAAAATAGTCAATGAAAGAAATATAACTGTATCAAAACTTTCTATTATTTCATCTGAAAAAAATTTTCATTCTGAATATACGTGTTCAAAATAATTTCATATCATTTAATTTTAGGAGCTACAAAATCTAGAAGAAAAACAGCTTCTTCAATCAACAGTTACATCTTCTCAGACAGAAACAGCAGAAATTAGTCAAAAAGAAGATGCAGATAAAAATTATGAAAGTAAAGAAGAATCTTCCAATAATTTAGAACAGCAAAACTCTTCAACTCCACCATTACCACCAAAAAATGTAAAAGTTATACCACCTCCAACACCACTTCGAGGTATTACATCAATTACACCACTAGCTGTACCAGACATGCCAGCACCACCAAGACCAGATTCTCTGGTAGTTGATCCTGAAGATGTTAAAATTGATGAAGTTCCAAAATTGTCAAAAAATGATACAATAAATGACAGAGCATTTGAAAGAAATGATAGTTTAAGAATACCAAAAAGAAAAACTTTTGCCAAAGGCTTAGAAAATGACGATCCTATCGGAACATTTTTATCTTTTCTATGGTGGTTTTTATTCATATTACCCCGAATTTTATCGATAGCGATATTTTTTGAGTTTTATTCAATGTATTTATTCGCAGTACTTGGTGTGCATTATATATGTATGATTGCTTATTTATTTTATTATGCTAAATATTATGACGTGATGAGTTTCTTTATAAATTTATGGCTTGGGTTAGTATACGTATTCAGTATAATTGAATATAGAATTAAATTTAAGTATGCTGATAAGTGGCTTATTTTTTACTATATATTTGTAATTTTACAAAATACTTTTATGACAATGAGTTGGTATTTTTATAGCATTTGGGATGGGTTCTGGTATTCATACTCATTTCACATGATTTTTATATGTATGAGCCTTTGTCTTTTGTCAACAATAGTATATTACTTATTATTAAAACCGAAAAAACGTAGGGTATATGTAACTTAAATGTTATGACAAAACAATAATTTATAAATAATTTTATAATGTAAATCTATTTATAAACATATCTTAAAAGGAATGTTGATCATCATTCTTATGCTTTAATTAATTATTACAAAACCAGTATGCATAGTGACTATTGACATACTTTGCATAATTATAAAATTAAGATTTTTAGCTTATAATAAACTTAAAATAGTAATATTATTTATAAAAAAAAAAAATCATTTTTACAAATGATGCAATTTATCAATGAATATTTCATCTAGCTACTAAATCATGTATGTACTCTATAACTATAAATGTTTGCAATGGTTATAAACATGTTAATAACTTAATATAAAGACTGAACATACCATTTGCAGCAGATAAAGACTTAATGAAAGTACAATAATTGCCTACTGTACTTTGTCTCTAAAAATTAATTTTTCAAACGCTGATAATAAACATATTATTTATATAACATATATTATATGGATATATTGATAAATATAATATATATTACAATATTAAAATATAATATGATATAATATATATTATATAAATAATATGAAACAGACTGTTCTAACCCAGTCCATTTTTTACCAAATAGTTATACTTATTTACAGATCCTTGTATACTGTGTGCAATAAAAATATTTGTACAAGAACTTGTTCTTTTTTCTTATTTATAAACAATTTTTTATGAAAATCTGTACAGTTTAAGTTAAAGACGAATTTCTAATGCCTTGTTACAATTACAAAATGTCAAAATGTTAAAAATATTTATCCTTATATCACTGAAACTTGAAAAGATTGATTTTAAGTTTAATAACTTATACACTTAGCAATGTTCATCTTTTTTCAAATAAATTATACATTTTCAAACATGTATACTGGAATCTCTGTGAAGATTACCTAGCTGTGCTTCAAATAAAACATCATTAAGTAGTTTTTCTGCAATTATTCGTTGATCTAATCGCATATGTCGAAGTTTAGCAGCAACATTTCGTCCAATAGCATCAAATTCATCTTCTACAATTATTGAATTATTATGAGAGACTCTTAACATTTCATTAGCATCAAGCTCTTCTGATTTTCTTTTTCTAAGACCTGCAGGTTCTAGCCATTCCGCTTGCTCATAAGCTTCCTCATTATTAGACTGACATTCTTCCTATAAATAAAAATAAATTTTATAAAATTTAAAATCCATAGATAACAATAAAATTTATATTAAATTTATAGAGAATTTAATGGTACTATAACTATCACTATATATCATATACAGCAGTTTTGAATCTAAGAAGTAAAATTATTTGAATATTTTAATAAATCAAATATTAATTATTTTGAACAAAAAACAAAATTATGAACTTTAAGGAAAATAATTTAATTACAGTTTTAGGAAACTTCTTCAGTCGATTCTTGACTCTCATAATTTCTGGGATTTTATCTTGTGATAAATCAATGTAAATTGCTGCTGGCCTTCTTTGATTTGATTTACATTTTATTTTCTCCATTAAAAAAGGATGCACCCTCTAAAAATAAGAATAATTAATTCCATTTCTACTTAAATTTATTTTTTAGCTATTATAACATACTTTAACATGACTGAGGAAATTTCCAGTTGATTTAAGATTTCCATTAAGAAGTTTGTGACATTGCAAACAGCGTGCAGTAACATTTGTATCCTCTAATCTCATAACACTAAAAAATTCTCCATCTAAAATAGCGGGTAGTCGAACAGGTGTTAAAGTTACATTTTGCTGAGCATTTGGTTGCATTATTGGAGAAATTTGATTATTTTGCTGGACTGCTTGTTGTTGTATTGTAGATGCATCATTATTCTCTTCGCTTTCCATTGTACTGACATCTTGAACATTTGTTTCACTGCTTACAGTCTGTGTAATGTCTTGTTGTTGACTTGTTCCATCAATCATGCAAGAATCGAAACCCTCGATCTTGCCATCAAATCTCTGAGTAGAGAAGCTTTCCATGATTTGTTAATAAATATTATAACAAAAATATTTTTTCTAATTTCTATCAGCAAAGGCACATTGAACTGCACTATCTGTTGTGGCGTCCTTAAAAAAAATTAAATTTTTAAATTGAGTTTTGAAATGGTCACAATCTAGGATTTTAAGTGTATTGTTTATCTTTCACTGTAACAGAGTTTAAGATAAGCCAACAGATAAGAATACGACACAAGTCGCCTATATATTAGATGATAGATGAGGTTTGATTCACACAAAAAATACGAACATTAATAGATAGATAAATCGTTGGAAAATTTATTTAAAAAGTTTTAATTCAATGTATATACAACATGTACTATAACGTTAATTAACTTACTTTTATAAAAATAAAGTCTTCGTTATATCAACGAATTATTGGCGTACGCCCAGTTTCGAAATTTCCATTGAAGCTTTTCACTAAACCCTGATTGAGTTACAGTGAATTCTTAATATTTAACCAAATAAACTTATTGAAAACAAAAAATAGTATGTAATTTGTTCGTTCTTGGTTACGTTTTCGTCTTTGCGGTTCGTTTAGGCTGCGTCTCCATTCAGAAGAGCATGCAATCGGAGACAACATAGTGATATTTTTATTCGAGATAACTTAAGAAGAGTCCCCAGATAAAAATAGCAAATTAGCAAATTGACTTACGACAAATTATTTACTTATTTGTCGCTTTAGCTTCTGAAGGAAATGAATGAAAAATATAAACTCCTTTTTATGACTACGTAATTCCTAAACGCAACTATTGGGTGAGATTTGTTGTAAGTTAATTTATTATTTTGCTATTTCTATCTATAGGGAGTTTTCTTAAGTTGGCTAAGTTGGCCCAACTAAAAAAATGATTACCTATTTGTTCTTTAATTGCATGCAATTCGGTCGCGTGCTCTATCGAATGGAGACGCAGCCTTAGACAGAATACATTCTTAACCTAACCTGAGCAATACTGTAGTCATAACTGTAGTACACAAAACACTTTGATTGGTGTAAAATTGATGGAAGCTAAACTTCTCAACGGCCAACGGGAAACATGAGTACATGACCGACGCTTCGGTGTGAACATAATATATATATAACCTTTGTCTAAACTAATGAATATACATTATTTTGTTATAAACAATAAGGATGTTGTATAATAATGCGATTTAATTTTTAAGCGTATTAGGTAGAATAAAATAAAAAATTGGGCCGTATATCTATCTTAAAAATAATAAGTTCATAAGTTATAAATACTACTGCAGAGAAATAAGTATATGTAAGAGACACTCGTTCACTGATTTCTAATTTTTTGATATACCGAATATAAAATATATTATATACTTCAATGCACGCTTTTTGTTATTTACACGTGATGTTTGTAATTTTCGTTACCTTAAAAACAGGAATATAAACATTTTGATACAAATAATAAATGTCTTAAATAAAAATTTTTTTTTCATATAGATATCGTGAAGTAAGTAAACTTTATAATTGTCTCGTATAGGTATATTAACGTGAAATTTGTTTATTTATTTATTAAATCTTATAGTGAACTCATTACCGTAACTATTTACATTTAAATCAAATTTATAATAATTATAACAGGTGGATAAAAAAATGAGAAAATCACATAAAAAATTTCTAAATTATTGTGTTATACATAATAATTATATTACGTTATATAAACTACAATAAACTTGTATTAAATATTTTGAATAAATCGTAAGATATTATTATATAGGCATGTATAATATAAACGATAAACGCACAATACATGCTCCATATCACATAATGCATGTATAGTACGATTTAAATGTTTTAAACAATGTTACCAACTTCACAAAGCACTACTAATTTATGTATCTTGATATAGCAGCTGCAACACGCTCGATTTATTTCACCACTAATGCCACTACCACACGTTCGCGAAGAAGGGAAGCTTTGAAAGCGTCGTAATGTCTACTGAAATTAGCGATAAAATTTGTGAAAATAGTAAGCCAAGCCCGTCCAGAGACAGTCAAGAAAGTACTCCAAAAGACGTTTTGGAAAATGAGAAAGAGGAAAAAATAGTAATTAGTAAAGTAAAGAAGAAGATATATGAGGGAGACCATGAAGAAAGTGATAAACGAAAATGTGTAGATTCCACACAAGTAATATTTCTTGTTGGCCTAGAATTTATATGTTGTTTATGAAATTCTGGTTTATTTATCAACCTTTTTTTATTCTAGCAATCGAATACTCCTTCAGATTTATCAACATCAAGTTCTAAGGATGCAGAGAAAGAAGCTGACGCCGAAAAGGCTGCAGATCATACAAATTTGGTTGCAAATCACTACAATACATTAGAAGAAAAAGGATTATCCGAAAGAAATCAAAGTCGTATAGTTTATATGAGAAATTTCAACAATTGGACTAAAAGCATGCTTATAAGTAAATATATGCTTCTGAATGTGTGACTTGGCCTTTGTTTTTGTTTATTTTGAGTGTAAATATTTATGTTTATGACTCAATTACTATTTACAGATGAATATTTAGAAAAAGTCAGACAAGGAAAAAGTCATGGCGATCCACTGAGAGTATTAGATATGTGTTGTGGTAAAGGTGGAGACTTGTTAAAGTGGAGAAAAGCAAATATTAACCATTTGATATGCGCTGACATTGCGGAAGTATCTGTAGAACAGTGTCAGAATCGTTACAAAGATATGGGTGGCAAAAGATATACTCCACTTTTTAGTGCTGAATTCCTGGCACATGATTGTACTAAGGTTAATGCTTTTCAATTTATTTAATACAGATAAAATACAGTACTTGTTAATGGTTAAAAATAGACTTCTATCATGATACTCCACATTCCAAAGAACCATCTAACAGTTTACTTTCAGGTTCGTCTCCGGGAAAAATATAAAGATGCAAGCATGCAGTTAGATCTTGTTAGTTGTCAATTTGCATTTCACTACAGTTTTGAATCTTTACCTCAAGCAGAATGTATGTTCAAAAATGCAAGTGAAAGTCTGAGGCCTGGTGGCTACTTTATTGGTACAATACCTAATGCAAATGAATTAGTGTAAGTTTCATTTTTACTAGTCTAAAGTGGTTGAAAAATAATTTCATTATCGTTATTTCAATTTGCAGTACTAGATGGCGTAAAGCTGATGGTAATAAATTTGGAAACGATATTTACAATGTCGAATTTGTGTGTGATAAAAATAATCCACCACTATTTGGTGCAAAATACAACTTTCACTTAGAAGGTGTTGTAAACTGTCCAGAGTTCCTCGTATACTTACCAGCGTTTTGTAAATTAGCTTGGAAGTTTGGCTTGGAATTGATAATGTTTGAACGGTAAATATATTTTTTAAATAATTTTATTAGTAATTCTTATAACTGTGTGTGGGTATTTGAAAAATCGCGTTAGACAGCGTTATCTGATTATACTATTAAATATTAATGATAATACTGCAATCCATAGTATAAAATACCTTAAGTCTATTTTGAAAACGTAACTTCTTTCAATAAATAAACGGCTCTACATTAAAACAATAATCGTATAATAATTTTAAAAAGTACACAATAAAATATAGAATTCAAGCCTTCTATTCGTTAGTTGTGACTTTTTTATAGTTTTCTTTTGTATAGTTTAATATAAATATTAAGTTAACTGTTCAAAACAGACTTACAGTATTTTGTGATGACGGCGGAAGAATACTATCCGTCACGCTCAGATCGAGCTCAGGTTACGTGTATTTCTCAGGTTATCAGTGAAAATCGGGCTACCTGAAACAATCGGATAACACGAGAAAGTCAGACTACCCGAATTGATTGGGATGCTCAAGAATGTTGAGCTGTCCGAAATTATCGGGCTACTGGCATTTAGGGGACACTGGGGTATAACAGGCCATTAAAATGCAATGACCCATGGAAATTATAAAAAGCATAATTCAAAAAAACTAATATAGCATTTAGTTAATATCCAATTGAAGAATGTTATCCTATATTGAGATCAGTGTTTAATGTTTCTTTCCAATAGTAAAATGCACTTATAAATTACATCGAAAATGGGGATTTAAGAAATAGTTGGGGTATAATGGTCCAGCGTAATTTTACGCTCTTGCTATAAAATTATATGTACCAAAATACCGTAAGGGGGAAGTAAAATGTTTTCTTATGCTTAATCGATTGAGATACATTACAACAACTCATAAATAAAGGAAAACTTTACATCTGCTATGCATGAAAATTTTTGTCATTTTTACGGCTCTAAAACGACTTAAAATTCCTGTTTTATATCTGCTACCATTTCAATTCTTCAAATTATGTTTTTTTTTTATAAATAAACATGTCAACCTCTTTTTTTGGAGCTCTCAACGATATGTCTACTCTTTTACAATCAATAAACCGTTTTTATGTACTAAAAATGGTGGCCCATAATACACCAACAAAAATGGCCCATTATGCCCCATTTGCAATAATTAACGTTTCGTATCATAACTTTTTGTAATCTTAATGAAATAAAAAGTTACAAAAAGCAAAATGAAGCTTGAAACATATCCTGAAAAAGGAGCATTGTCTGATTTTTTAAATCAATCAAAATCATACACGCTTGGCGATTTGGAAAGTTTTTGTCGTTTTTCATATAACCTGATTTTTCAATTTAAAACTTCACTGTGCTGTAAAAATTTGTTTGCTTGGAGAATTATATCCATACAAAGAAAATTAACTCACACTATGACCACAAGTAGATTAAGACGCGGAACAAAAAATGTCGTCCCTCTTTTACATCATATATGGCTATTTATACCCCGTGGGCCGTTATATCCCAGTCTCCCCTATAACAATAGCCGAATGCGTAAAATAGGTCTTACATTTGTCCGAACTCCCGGAAATAGTATTCCGTGTTCAGAGGGGTCTGGTCAGATTTAAGGAGGTTTAGGGGTTACAAAATGACCAATTTATATTCATTTTTCTTTCTATCTTATACTAGTATACCTTATGTACATAAAAGAAAAATTAAATCAACAATTGTGACATTGCAAACATGATTATTATCAATTGAAAATAAATCATTAAAAATGCAGAAACTTTTTTGTTTTCCATCCAATTTTAATGATCGGGGTCTTATTTTGTTCTTTAAATGTTGTTTGACAGTTCGACCAAAAGAAAATTTTAAAATAAAAATAGTCTATAACTAAACACGTAATCTAGTTAAACAATTAGCTTTTCCATAGCATCTATAAATTATTTTGAAATTTTCTTTCGGTTAATCTATGAAACAACATTTGAAGAAGAAAATAAGACCCCGATTATTAAAATTGGATTGAGAATAAAAAAGTTTCTGCATTTATATTGATTTTTTTCATTTGACAATAATCGTGATGCAAACATCACAATTGTTGGTTAAAAAAATTTTGCATGTACGTACATGAAGAATACTAGTATAAGATACATAATGATTGACTCTAACAAGTTTTAAAAAAATAGAAAGAAAAATGAAAATAAATTGGTCGTATTGTGACACCTGAACCTCCTTAAGGTGATGCTAAAGTCACTTGCCACCGACAAATACGAAGATCCACTTTTCTTATTTCATTTTCAATTTTTAGTAAATATTTCTATGGAACGTTGTTGTCTTAATCAAAAACAACTTTTCAGAGAGATATTTTCTGAAAATTGAAAATTGAATGAAGAAAGTGAATCACCAAATTTGTCGCCTCAAGACCAATTTTACGCGTTCGAATATGGTGACATGAATTCGGGTAGCTGCATGTATCCTGATTGTTTTCGAACTACCCGAACAGTTTTGGGTAGTTGAAAAAGTTGAATACCCGACCCGAACGTGATACATAAACCCGACCCGAGCAGATTCGTATTTTTCGGGAACACGCATAGATAGATAGATATACTATTAACTTTAACTATTTTCTTTTAAAAGATAAACCCGTATAAAAATTACTAGGTTAATAATTTTTGAATGATCTGTGACATTCAAATTTTTAATTATGACGTTATAACAGTTCCCAGTACCATAAAATAAATTTGTTTTCGTTATATCTTTATCGATATGTGCTGACAGATGGCCGACTACTAGATTTTTTATAATTTTTGACGAGATTTAGTAGTCGAGCGGGCTTATTTGGTGAGCCAGGTTCAAAGTCACTTTCAATTCTAATGATCATTATAATTAATTAATATTTAATTTCATTCATTTAATACTCATTCACTCGTTTATAGCTAAACTAGAATAATAGAACTATTACAAAACGTAAACAATGTTTTTAAAAAGTGATGTATTGCCTTAAATTGTCCTGGTCGACTACTAGCGATTAAGCGGCCGACTTACTACACTCTCGCGGTCGACTGCTAGCGTTTTCGTCATATTTGTTTAAAACACATATTATAATTATCCTAGAAATTTTTTAAGTTAAAATAAAAATGTTATCATAAACTTAAATATATTTAAAGTGTAAATAAAAAATGTATCAAAAACTTGAATATATTCAAAGTGTAATAGAACCGGTTATTTATAAACAAAGACTTTTGTGAATTTTTTATAATAGCGTGAATACAAAGTTTCTCTTAGATGGCTGACTACTAGGATCACTACCCTATTTACTAATTGTTGATTCATAACAAATAGTAGATACAGATATGGATACTATAGAACGTAACAATTGGCTAGGGGGGTGACTGACCACATTTTTAAATACTTATTTTAAACAATTTGTATAAAAGAACGAAACTTGAAAATTCGGAAAAATGTTTCTATCTGCATTATATACATTACACCATAATCACCTTAATTACCATTTAAGGGGACATATGGGTAAAAAATGTTCAAAAACTCAAAAAAAATTTCTTGCACATTATCATTGAACAACATCTCAACAATAACCAGGAAAATTTTCAGAACAAAATTCTTTATAGTATAGATTGTACAGCCGTGTAAGCAATCGAAGCTCCAATCGCGTTGCGGAAAAAACTTTAAATGCGATTATCACGCTTTTCGCGCACCAGCACCACCATAACTAATGCAATTATTAACGCATTGTAAAAGTTTCAACTGGATTCTATTCGTAATTACATTTGATTCCGCATCACCAACTTTTATGCACTTTTGAACACTTAATTCTTTTTTACAGTCGTTTTTAACAAAGCTTATCGTGCGTAAATTCAAAAGTCACGTTTTCAGTCACTTTTGATTAAAAATATGCCAATCGACGGCAAATTGCTTTTTACCAACAAAAGTTCGTAGTGAGATAGCCATCCGTATGATATTATAGAATTTCTTTGATATTGTAAATTCGGATCACCCTGACAGAATTTCTGATGGCGCAGGTCTAGCAATCTGCTTTTTATAACAAAAAAGTGCATTATATATATATATACACGAATGCATAAAAATTAAGTAAGAAAATTTCTTTTTAAAAAAAATTTGCATTATTTTAGCATAATTTGACCGACAGATCCCCTTAAATCTTAAGCAGTCAGCTAAACGGCCTTTAATGACTGATTAACATAACGTGACACTCCGACGTTCAAAGCTCAAAGATATTGAATAAACAATGTATTTAAATATTATGAATTTTCATATAGGTGTAATCAAAGTTTATTTATGTGTTGTTTTATGTAGATTTGACGATTTTTACGAGAGAATGAAAGAAGACGGCAAAACTCTTCTTGGTAAAATGCAAGCATTAGAGACATATCCCCCTTACCATGAAGCTCCGCTTCTTGCAGAAAACTCTCAAGAATACCAGCATGCAGTGGAATATATGCAAAGTTCCACGGGACATCGTAAAATAGGAACTCTTTCTCAGGCAGAGTGGGAAGCTATAAGTAAGCTAATCTATAATAATTTTAAATATAATAAAAAATTGTGTTATAAAATTTATGTTTAACATTTCTTCTAGCGTTATACTCCGTTTTTGCTTTCCAAAAGGCGAAAACTATATGGAATGCTGAAGGAAAGCCAGAATTTGTTAAATCATGAAATTTACCATAAAACATTTATTTTTTTAATTGTAGATGAAAACAAAATGAATTTGACTTTGCAGTCTTGCTGATGATTTTTAAATTGTACAAAAATTATGTTATATTATAGAATTGTATATTTACAAATGAATGACTGTCTAACTGTTACAGTCCTTTTTGATATGTTATTTTCTGTTCTCTATTTACAATCAAGCTTAAATCACTTTTAAATTATACAAAACTGTGTGATCTATATACATATATTATTTTTTTAAATCATTAATTTTTAACAATAGAACTGAATACAAATCTTTACAAATACTTATTCTTTTTTTTTTTTCAACACCCATAAAATAGCACCCATTTTTTTTATAATTGTAGTACATAAGAGTTATATACAATTAGACATGATGGTACAAAAGCTGTCTCATTCTAAAGTATCACAGTACATTTAGTATTATATTTATCTATAATAATTAATAATAACAAAGCATCCATTTATGATTTTTAAGAAAAAATTTGTCCTTTTAAATAACCGTTAAATTGACTAGAATGTTGTTTTAATTTATTGTACCTAACTTGAAACAAAAAAAAACGGAAAATTTGCTATATAAGTAATATCTAAAAAAGAATCGTAATGAAAACAGTTAGAGGTGAACATTTTTTACTCGTTCATAAAATCTCCGATTCGCTTTCGTATCCACGGAGTCTATAAGCAGTGATCGTATTGATTATAACGGAGCTACCTATAAGAAAATTGAATGCTCGAGAAAATCGAAGAGAGGAGATACATCAGCTATCTATATAGAAGAAAGTACAATATAAATACGCAAAAGCAGAGAATGATGGAACGGGAGTGCATGTATGCGGGTAAACGGCGAGGTGAGAAAGACGTTGAGCTCGCGCAAACTGCACACGTACAGCATATAAAAATCGTGCCGTGTAGCAAAACCCGTTCCTTCGCTCGGCCGCGTCGGCTCCTCGCAGCAAAAGCATTCGCTTCCAAGCATCACATTTGCAAAGAGCCGAGCAAAGCATGTGCCTGTAAAGAGAAAGAGAGAGAGAGAGAGGGGGAGAAAGCGATGCTATAGTTTCGCGGTGACGATCGAAGGGGTCATAGCCGCAGTCACGCTTACAGCTGTTTCACGCGCGAAGGAGCGAGAGGGCGATATGGATTTTTGACGGCGGTTTACGTTGGCCGTTTACCGACTGTCATTTAAAGATGCATGAGCAGCTGTATAGTCGCTGCGACAAGCCGACAAACGATGCACATTGGAGAAAAGTCGTTACATATATTATTGCAACAATGATGTTTGTAACAAAAAATGTTTTTCAAACTTAATTTTTGTTCTCTCGCTGAAATAATTTCAAAACGACTTTTGTTTAAATAAATGCGTAAATAAATATTTTGGAAGCGATAAGCCGAATTTTTTGTTTATAAATAACCTTAATTTGCTAAATAAATGAAAATAATCGGTAAGGCACTATAGTACTAATTTTGGTCATTTTTGGTCATTGAAAGGCGTAAAAAACAATCCTCTTTTGCAAATTAATAGCCAACAAGGTCAATAATCCGTAGTTCGATCCTGCCAAAGGTAAGGAATAATCCAGCATCTGTTGTAAGTTTTGGAGAAAGCGTATACACGTCCAAGATAGTCTCCACTCTTCGTCCTCCGAGCGTTCACACGCCTAAGACCGGGCGCATGCGCAGTCCTCCATTTCTGGCACTTAGACGGCTGGCGTGGAGGTTCCGCGTAGGACATACAGTGCGGGTCTTAGCCGTTTTTCGAGCGTCGCGCGGCACTTAGTCGCCTCGCTCGGCCATCACCCACAGCCTATGTGCAGCAGCGGCGGCGCTCAGTCAGTTCTCTCGGACTTAGTCTCCTTTTCTCTTTCTCTTCGGTCTCGGAGTGTGCTCGGTGCTGGTCGACGACCCGCGCGCGCGCGGCTGCAGCACCAGCAGTTTCGTCTCGCCGACTTTGTAACTATTGTACAGCCCTTGGTGTACGTGCATCTCGCAAAGCGGGCGCAGCCAGGGAGGAAGCCGAGAGGTACGCCGGCGTCGCCCTCGCCCTCGTATTCCGATACGTAGATTTGTCAGGCTCTCGCACCAGTCGCACCAGTCGCACCAGTCGCACCAGTCGCACCAGTCGCACGTATAATATAGCGTTAGCCGAGGAAAGAGAGACTCTCGGGCTCGGGCCGCGCGCCGCTGCACGCACGATTGCCGCCGTGTGTGGCGACTGGCGAGTGTGCGCATAAAGAGACAGTCGAACGGAGAGCCGAAGAGCTGCCGCTGCTGCTGCCACAGAGACAGAGTCGGAGTCGGAGTCTCTCTCTTCTACGCGGGACATAGAACGGAGCGCGCTCTCATTCTCGGCTCGCACGGCGCGCCGCCAGAGTCTATCAGCTCAGCCGCAAGAAAGGCAAGAAAGGCAAGAAACGCGAGAATGGAGATCGAGCAGCCCGTGCCCAGGGCCGACGTGGACCTGGTAAGTCGGCCATTCCGCCTAGAAATCCTTCCGCGAACAAAACTGCCCGTCCGGATTTTCGATCGACGCTCGGGCTTCGCCTCCTCGCTCTTGGCCTCGGCCAGCCAGCGAGGACGCGAAATTTTTCTAAGTCCCAAAATGGCGTCTGCGACTAAGTCCCCCACGTAAGCGCTGCTGCTGCTCTGCTCTGCCGCTGCGGCTATGTTCTCTCTTGCCGCGGACAGTCAGTGTTGTAGCGCGTGAGAGGGCTCGGACTTGTACTTTTTTTGTCGGAGACGCGCGCCGCGGCCGAGGCGCGCTGTGCTACCTCGCTCGTTGCGATCATCGTGCGCGCACCAGTTTGCGAACGCTTTTTCGACACTGCGTCCCGCACGGGATGTACGCTTAAGAAGGAAGCTTTAATTCTTTATTCTTTTATCGTTGCAGGAGAAGAAGGCCAAGGAGAATAGCAGTGCGGCGGGTAATCATGGAGGTGAGTTGCTGCCGAATGCTCTTATCGCAACTGCTAGGAGCTTGTGTTCTCTTTTTTGCCCGTTCGCGTGTATGTTGGAATAATCGGGAAAACACGCTGAGCGTGTGAGATTCGGCGAGGAGAGACGTACAAATAGCCAGATAATCGGGCACGTGCTCCGTATTCGAAGGGAAATTCATTTCTTTAGAGCGCTGGGAGAACGCCGCTAAACCTGCCTGGTTTTTAAATTTAAAGGGACGCGACCTTTCTTCTGCTTTACAAGCGTTTTTACTGTTTCTATCATTTATTACTTTATTGCCAGGCATGAATTTTTTACCTTCTACTTGCACGCTTGAACTTCACTTGAATTTTCCACAACTGATTTACTTTTTTCTTCTGATTGTCCCTTGCTTATAGAGGTTTTTAATTAAAATTGCACAATTAAAGTATTTTTATCAGAGTTTCATATTTATTTGTATTTTTTTTTTATTATTCTTTAAATTTTTTATGTTTATTCAAAGTTAATAACTTGTAAATTTTTACTTGTAAATAAAAATAAATTATTGATACATTTTTAACATTTTTAGAATATATTTCAAACTTTATAATTTAATAATGAAATGTTATCTAATTAATTCAAATAGGCTTTTAGTAAATTACGTATTAATAGTGTAATAAAATTTGTTTATCTCCTGTGCTAATAGCAAATTGAGATAATTTTGAAATATAATAGAAAAATATGCTTTTTCACTATTACAATGTAATTTATCATTTATTTGTTATTTGCATCATAAAGAACAAGAAAATTATTAGTTCAAAATATTTGGATATATTTCCATTGTTTATAAAATAAGTTTTATACATAAGACTTACGGTACATATGTGTATTGTTTAGCACTTAAGATAAAAAAATTCATGGTATACATAAGTACCATGTAACACTGAACCTGTTAAATAAAATAAATTTTAAAGATCAAGGGTAAAACCTTGATCTTTTTATTATTAAATTCATAATTAAGGACTTAGTAATTAAGTTGAAGTGATTTAATGTTTACACAATTCCCTGGTAGAAAATTATCTAGTTTTATCGAGGCCCTCGATTATTTCCTTGGCAAACTAGATAGATCTACATAGTTCTAGATTAATTTTCTACCAGGGTTAATTATATTTTAATGATTTTTTTATAGATGCTCAAATGAATGGCATGACTAATGGTTACGACCATAAAATTGAACATAAGTCTGAACATAGAGACAAGGATAAGGAAAGGAGTCATAAGTCTGAACATAAGGATAAAGAAAGAAGTAAAGATAAAGAAAAGAGCCATAAAAGTGAACATCGCGACAAGGATCGTCACAAGCACAGTTCAAGTTCCTCTAAGGATAAAGACAAAGAAAAACATAGTAGTAGCAGTAGCAAAGATAAAGAAAAGGATAAGGAAAAAAGCAGAGACAAGGACAAGGACAAGAAGAGTAGCTCTTCATCTAGTAAGGACAAAGAGCATAAGAGCTCAAGCAGTTCAAGTCGAGATAAGGAAAAAGACAAGGAGAGGAGCAAAGACAAAGATCATCATAAGTCAAGTTCAAGTTCGAAAGACAAGTTAGTATAAATTCTTATAAATTACTATTTCATGTAAAACTAAATACATATAAAAAAGAAAGTTTGTCACAAATAATCTTATATCTAAAGACATCACAGCAGCAGTTCAAAAGAGAAGGAAAAGGATAAAGAAAGAAGTAAGGACAAGGACAAACATAAGGACAGACATAGTTCCTCGCAAAGTTCTTCCCGTGATAAGGATAAAGACAAGGATAAGAGTTCTAAGGATAAGGAAAAGAAGCATTCCTCCGAAAAAGACAAGGATCGTCATTCCACCTCTCATTCATCTGACAAGGACAAACAACGGTCCTCTGACAAAGAGAAGCACAGTTCTTCTGAAAAAGACAAAGACAAGCATCGACATGACAAGGACCGAGAACGGCACCGACATGATAAAGAAAAATGTAAATTCAAAATCAATTAATTTTATTAATTTTATTAAAAACAGAATTTTTTCTTCATTTTATTTATTTATGTATTTACAGCTAAACATCGCGATGAAAAGGAAAAGAAAGAAAAGGTTAAAGAAGACGCCAAGATGAAAGAAGAATTAAAGATTGAACCAGAAATTAAAGAAGAAATCAAAATGGTAGGTATTTTGTAATTTTTTTTTGTCATTATATATTTTCTGATACATATATGTTATTCACAAAAGTATATATTTCAAAATCAGGAACAAGAATCATTTAAGGAGCCTGAAGAAGATTATGATAGTGGAGAAGATAGCCAACGACTTTACATTAAAGAAGAAGATGAAGAAATGAAAGAAGAAAATAATAGTATGGATTCTGCTAATGGAAATGATACTAGACTTTCTGAATTGCATAATACCACAGTCAAAACTGGAGAAGATTCTGATGAAGATATGCCATTGGTAAAATAATATTTAAAACTATTTCTTTATGTATTATTTGACTAAATTTTATTATAAAATCAATGTAGGCAACTAGATCAACAGGTGTATCACCAGCTGTTAAAAGAAAAGTGGAAAGTTCAGAAGACGAAGATCTTCCTTTATCTGCTCGGAAAAAGCCAAAGAAGGAACCAGCATCTAAGAAAAAAAAGAAAAAGAAGGTAGAAAGTGAAGATGAAGAGTATGATGAGCCTGAAGAGGTAAAATAATTTTCTTTATACTATTAAAGTTTAAATAAAATAACTAATTTAATTGTTGAATTTGAATATTTGCACATTCAGAAACCTCAAAAGAAACGGAAACCAAAGGTTGTGAAAACACAGAATGAAAGTCCTAAAAAGAAAAAGAAAGAAGAGGAGGAACAAGAGGTTTGGAAATGGTAAGATATTTAAAAATTTTAATTTCCGACATGTATGGGAGACCGGGGCGAAACTGAACGCGGGGTAGAATTCGAACTGTCGATATTTTTAAATTTATCGCAGAAATGGAGGTTATGGCTTTGACAAAGTAAGGGTAGGTATAATTTATATATCCTTACTTTCTCAAAGTCATAACCTTCAGTTTTGCGTTAATCTTAAAAATATCGACCCCGCGTTCAGTTTCGCCCCGGTCTTCCTTAGTTAGTCACATGATTCTGACCTAACCTAAGCATCACTTCCTGTGCCACCTAACCTGAAATTGATTTTTCTATAATGATACGTTTTCATATCAATTAGAAGTGAACCATGTATAATAATGATCAAAGTTTTGGTAAATATTAAAAAAGTTCTTATAATTCGAAATTATTTTTATAAAGAAATAATTATTTTTCGATTAAAATGTACCTTACCAAAATTAATATCATGCAAAGATTTTTATAAGAGGTTATGTTATTTTCATACTTTACATGTTTAATACGTTTTGTTTCGTTTGTTGTACGTAATGAATAATAATTTTATTTATTTAGGTGGGAGGAAGAGAAGAAAAATGATGGAACTAAATGGCATTATTTGGAGCACAAAGGACCTGTGTTTGCACCTGACTATGAACCATTACCACATAGTGTTAAATTTTATTACAACGGTAAAGAAATGAAACTGACACTAGATACTGAAGAAGTAGCAACATTCTATGCTCGTATGTTGGAGCATGACTATACGACAAAGGCAGTATTTAATGATAATTTTTTCCACGATTGGCGTGAAGTTATGACAGAATCAGAAAGAGGAAAAATTACTGATCTAAAAAAGTGTAACTTTACCGAAATAAATAAGTACTTCCTTCAGAAGAGTGAAGAACGCAAAGCTATGTCGAAAGAAGAGAAAAAAGTAATCAAAGAGAAAAATGAAGAAATTCAAAAGGAATATGGTATTTGTACAATTGATGGCCATAAAGAAAAGATTGGCAACTTCAAAATTGAACCACCCGGTTTGTTTAGAGGACGTGGAGAACATCCGAAAATGGGCAAATTGAAAAAAAGAGTAATTCCGGAGGATGTACTCATTAACTGTTCAAAAGATTCAAAGTTCCCTAAAGCCCCTGAGGGTCGTAAATGGAAAGAAATCAGGCATGACCCTACAGTGACCTGGTTGGCATCTTGGACTGAAAATGTCCAGGGACAAGTTAAATATGTTATGTTAAATCCTTCGAGTAAATTGAAAGGTGAAAAGGATTGGCAAAAATATGAGACTGCTAGAAAACTCGCTAAATCTGTAGATAAAATTAGAGCAACTTATCGAGAAGACTGGAAAAGCAAAGAAATGCGTATTAGGCAAAGGGCTGTTGCATTATATTTTATTGATAAACTAGCTTTGAGAGCTGGAAATGAAAAGGATGAGGATCAAGCTGATACAGTAGGTTGTTGTTCTCTGCGTGTAGAACATATTTCCTTGCATGAACAAAAAGATGGAAAGGAATATGTAGTTGTATTTGATTTCTTAGGTAATATAAATATATATATATATATATATTTATGAAATATTTTTTATTTTAATGGATGTAAAATAAAGATATATTATTTTTTCTTTTGAATGATAATAGGTAAAGATTCCATCCGATACTACAATGAGGTACCAGTAGAAAAACGTGTATTTAAGAGCCTTCAACTTTTTATGGAAAATAAATCCCCTGGAGATGAGCTTTTTGATCGTCTCAATACCACTGTAATGAATAAACATTTGAACGAATTGATGGAGGGCCTTACCGCTAAAGTGTTCAGAACATACAACGCGTCGTGGACGCTACAACAACAATTAGATCAACTTACGAATCCTGACGATTCGATAGCCGAAAAAATTCTTTCATATAATAGGGCTAATAGAGCTGTAGCGATATTATGTAACCATCAACGTGCAGTTCCAAAAACTCATGAAAAGTCCATGGAAAATTTGAAAGGTAAAATTGATGCCAAGCGAGAAACCATAGCTGATGCAGAATCAAATGTCAAAGATGCCAAACGTGATGCAAAGCGTGGTTCTGTGAAGGAAAAAGTGTATGTAAATTTGTTACATTTCAAATGTGTAATTTATTTATTTTATGCGTTTCTTCAATCTATTTTTTATTTTTAGTTTATATGAAAAGAAAAAGAAGCAACTTGAACGACTCAAAGAACAATTAACCAAATTGGAAGTTCAAGCTACAGACAGAGAGGAAAATAAAGAAATTGCACTTGGTACTAGTAAGCTGAATTACCTTGATCCTCGTATTTCAATTGCTTGGTAAATAAAAATTTCTTATATACAATTTTTTACACTAAATTTATAAAAAGTTAAAATATTAAAATAATTTTTTTTTCAGGTGTAAAAAGAACGACGTACCGATTGAAAAAATTTATAATAAGACACAGAGAGACAAGTTCCGATGGGCAATAGATATGGCTGGTCCTGAATACGTCTTTTAACCCCGCGAATCTCAACGATACGCAACAGTGCGATTTCTCTCTTTAGTCAATTTTACTTTTATCGTGGAGATGTCTAGAACAATATGAGTTTTTCGTAACTAAAATCTGCGTGCGTGAGTAAATGTTGTACATTGTCTAGATAGTCAATTGTCAAGATAATTACCTAGAATAAAGTAAAAAAATCTAGTTAATTATCTAGATAAACTAATATGGAATGTATCTTATGTTATCTTAATATTTTTAAGATAATTTTCAAACACCGCATGTAAAGGTTCATTTAATTCTTTCGTAATTGACGAAAATTAATATTCACTGGTATAGATTAATAGGTGATGATTTTATGGTTTGAATCTGTAAATTGCTGTTAATGAATTTTAAAAACTCCACCTATTTCTATGATGCAATGAAATCTCTACAGTGAAAACGATAATTAATGTAAATTAATTTTTTTTGGAGTTCTTTTAAGGGATGCTCTGATTTTTTTAAAAAAGATGTATAGTAAATTTTTAGCAAATACAATTGACATAGTTAAATATGGAATTAATATAGTGATTGCCCCAATAAATGACGATTTACAAATTGTCTATTTATATATATATATAAAAAAGTGTCGATAAAAAAACATAATACAAATCTTTTGTATAACGATTGTTCACTGATGAATGTGCTTTCAAGTTACTTAATTATTGAAAACTGTAGGTTCTTATAATTTTTATTAGAAATAGGAAACAAAAGCAAATGCAATGTACGTTTGAAAAAAAGGTTCCTGCCAATTTTTTTTTGAAAATTCGGTAGCACAATAACATAACACAGTAATTAATATTTTTAATTACATGGGTATGAAGTATTATTTTCGTATTCTAATTGTATTTAATTTTCGTATAACTACAATGATGTAAATGCTGGAAAGTTTTGTATACTGATAATACAATTTAATCCATTTTCATACACACCTTTTTAAAGTTATAAAATCATTGAAAAAAAAATCAACTTTGTACCTGTAGAAGCGTGTTTTATATCATTCAATTCAATTATTAAATTCTGTAATCACCAAATTATGTTTTTATGTATACACTATACTATGTAGATAATATGATGTGCGCATAGAAGCAAAGATTATTAGATATATAAATTACCTATAGTGTGACACATAGATAACTTATATATACATTTTTAATCTAGTAAAAAAACTTGCTAAAATTCTATAAATTAATTGAGGCAGAGACTATACTTTAATAAGAGGTCTTTCAATATTAATATTTCTATATGTAGGTTCTACTTTTCTTTTTAAACTAATTATTATTGGAATAAAATAATTATTAATGTATAAGTTCATGAAGTAATAATAAAAATAGTAAATACTTCATGAATAGTAATTTATATAACAATATACACATTTATATATTATAAATATCTAGTCTAAGAAAGCATTCAATCTTATTATCATAAATAATACATTTAATTTGTCAAACGGTCAACAGGAAAAGTTTGTATACTGATGTTAAAAATAGTATCTTTTTTTAGTTTAATATTAATAATAGCATTCTTTTTTCATTCTAAAACGAATTATCATACTTTCATTGTAAGAAACTTATTTTTCTATTCATAAAGTAAATTTAAAAAACCTTTAATAATCAATAGGGTTTTTAATTAATATTGTAACAGCTTACTTATCAACAACACATGTGTAAAAGTAAGTTATTGTGCAATTATGAACACACCATGTATCACATCAGAATATATTCATGTATACTTATTTATACTTGCCTGTGTTATACTATGATAAAAATAAAGTATTTTCTTCAATGAATTGTCACTTAATATTTGAAACAGTTTGACCAGTCATTTATTGAGACCATTATTTTTGAAAAATGTCAAAATAATAAAATGTAAACAGAGCAAACCTTAAATATATTATATGTATGAAATATATCAAACTCAACATCAATTGTACATAAGTAATTTTTCATAGTGGATAGCTAAATGTTAAAATTATAAATTCTGAAAATGATTATATGCAACAAATTATCCAATGACTAAGGATATAATGAAAAAAGACTATATTATTTATGTATCTAGGTAATGTATAACACTGGCATCATATTGCACATCAGACTGTTTACGTTAGTAAAAATAACTCACAATTTTAATAAGAAAGTATACGGAAACATTAGCTTAAAGAATTCACTACTAAAAAGTCAACTTTAGTGATTCTATCAAATTTATATATATATTTTTTTTGTACCTGTTGTATTGATGAATCAATTAAAAATAATAGCAAACATTAATCAAATTTACCAGTGTTGTGTATTACCTAGGTAATTATCTCGATATTGTTAGCAATAAATATCAACTTCTATTTCTTAACACTAATTTTTTTTTTCTACGAGATGATGAATTATTGCAGTTCATTCATAAAGGCAGACAATTGTGTAGATCAATATTTAAATATTCCGCCTTATTTTTTAATAAAATATTTTATTATGAAGCAATAGAATATTAATATTTAGAATTTGAGACATAAAAGTCCATCAATATGTGTATGTATTATCATCAATAAGCTTTTTTATATAAAATCATGAATTGTGTTTATGTACTTGTATAAAACCTGACTATTAGTTTAAACATTTGTGATTCTTTCAAACCTGAAACTCATTCGAAATAATAACGATATTTTCATTGTTTAAAATTTATTAAAAAAAGAAAAATGATACATTACATTTTTTATTATTATTACTATTTAGTTAGTGAAAATCGTAATAAATTAGTGAAACGCCCCAATGGAAGTTTTTTTCTGTCAATGGATGTAGTTGCAGTGTGCTTTGTAAACGTAATAAATATTAAATTCTGTAAAAACGAACAAACATAACATAGGTTTCGAGGCAACATTAAGTCGCGTAATCATAAGAACGAAAAAGAGAAATTCACGGGGCATAATTCAATAAAAATAAATAAGACAAGTGAATACTAAACAACAAAATCACATACAATTTTCAGACTAGGTATCTTTTTAATAACTTTCTTAATTGCCCTTGACATTTTCTTCAGAGTATACAAGCGTTTTGCTTTTTTATTGCATAATAGACCTCCTGTTTAACTATTATTACTGACTAATTTTTTTATTTGCCGTATCAAATGAGACTTGGTGGGATCAATAACAACCAGTATCATACAAGGATAGCCGAATGTAGTCTTACAAAAACCATTTTCGGAAAATAATTACATTAAACAACGGCTGGAAGCTATCACGGAGTTTTTCTTTTAATTCATTTCCCTGCATTAGTTTGCAACGGACAAGTAAATTGCTCACGTAATACAAGTTTTTCTTTGATAAAGAGCTTCAACGGACTTCATACTTATAGGTAACAAACGTGACTTTCTTTAAAACTTTTTATACTTTTTTTTTGCGAAGCATGAAGCTCTGTCACGATATTTATTTCTTTTAGTATATAAAATATAAAATAATCCTTATTTTTCTGATATTACTCTATGAACAACATTTAGTTCAATTAAAAAATGAAATTAGACTAGACTAGACGCTAAGTCGCGGTTTAGTATATTTTCAATTAAACTGCAAGATTTATGAAGATTTAAATCTACAGCCCTTTAAAAGTTGTGTTGAAAAATATTTTAATACGTCCTACCCGCAAATTCAGCATTAAAGGGTAAAAGAGAATAAAAATTACAACCAACTTTACACGTCAAGTGTGCTTTCCATACACATTAATTCTTAATTTTCTGTAGATTTTCTTTACAGAATGGTATAGTTGTGACGACTCTAACTATGTACCAAGTAAAGAACTAAGATGATTTCATACATTGTCATGTCGTATGAATATCCTTTTGAAGCTTTCTTGATTGACTTTTTCATGACCAATAGTTCTGTAAAATTAATTTTTATATTTAAAAAGCATGTAAAAATCAGGGAAATTTTTGTATTCTAAATAATTACAAACATATCTTGAAGCCCATTTAAAAGTTTTCACATAAAACTATTAATTTTTATTTTAATAAGATTACACCCACCAAAAAATTGAATTGCATGAAGTATTTTTTTTTAACTTTCACATGCTTTGACAAAAAATGTGTAAATATGCTAAAGTTAATAATAATTTAAAAATAATATCGTTTATAACTTTGAAAAAAGAAAGAAATATCTACTACTAATGCCCCTTCTCCGTTGGGACTTTGAGTGAGTGAAGCTTTACATAAATAGAATAAATATTATTCAACATTGAAAGTTAAAGCGAGACACACTTAAAGCCCCATGGAAAAGGGACATAATGTCTTAAGTTTAGAATATCCATGTCAAAATAAAATTTATTATTTATTTAACAATATAAACATCATAAAGTAGAAAAAAATTAAATTACTTTTACAAATAATCATATGATATTAATTATTTATTTTACGTAAATTAGTAAGTGCAATGCAATTTTTTTCAATAATAATATTATAGTAATTTAATCATTGGAATACTAAAACTAATCTTGTTAAAACTATAATAATAAAGTATTCTTTTAAAAGAAGTTTACAATTTTGTCTATGAGAACTTTTATTCGCCTTGGTATAAAGGTAACATTAGCTGCAAATGTAATGTTAAATTCCCATAAGGTGGACGATCTTGGAAGCTCTAGAATGATGGCAGAGATGAGTAGGTAGGGACCAATAGAGCTTTTTATCACTTTTCTCAGTGTTTAAAGAATTTAGGACAAATATTTATTATAAAAACTCTTTTTATCACTATGAAAAATATTATACAAATCATTATTTATTAAAAATATTTCAAGATTCTATGGAGTGTAATAAAAACGTGATTTTTCGAACCTGTACAATGCATTATACCATCATTCTAGAGCTTCCAAGATCGTCCACCTTATGGCAATTTTACATTACATTTGGCACTAGTGTTACCTTTGCCAAGGCGAATTAGTGTGTAGAATTCCTAAATATGACAAATAAAATGCTTGGTAAATTTACTATTGTTCCAAATTCCTCATATGGTAAAGTATGTAATAAAAATCTAACTTCATAAATTACTTGATTACTAATTAATTTATTATCTTTAAATATTTGTTCAACTATTCCTAACCAACAGAAATATATGTTTGCCCTAGTGGAAATGATTTTTGTACCAAAGTTTGCCAGAGTACGTCAAACGTTCGTAAAACATGTCAAATTGGCCGTTTTGGCATACATATGGCAAATTTTCGCAATCTATGGCAAACTTTTGCATAACCGATTTATAAACTGTAGTAGAATACATGCTTTAATGTGAAAATCGGTTAGGTCAGTTTGTCAAAGTTTGCCAGAATATGCCAGTGCATGCCAAAGTATGCCAATGCATGCCAAAGTTTGCCAAAGCATGCCAAAGTTTACAAAAGTTTGCCGAAATTTGACAAAGCTTGCCAAAGTTTGCCACAATTTGACGACGTTTGCCACAATTTGATAACGTTTGCCACAATGTGCCAAACTTGGTCATAATATTCCAAAGTATGCTGTATATGTCTTACTATACAAGATTTTGCTTAACTATGCTTTACTGTGCCAGAAAACTGCATCAAAATATATACTTTAATGTCAAAATCGGTTATGTCAAAGTTTGCCATATGAGTACCAAAATGGCCAATTTGGCATGTTCTTCCGACATTTGGCGTATGTACTCTAATAAACTCTACCAAACTCTGGCATATTATGATACACCAAGGCAAATATAGACAAACTTTGGCATACAACTTTTTTTTCCACTTGGGTGATATTTTTACATGAGCAAACGATTGGATGCCTTTGAGCCTTACAATATTTGGAACTATAAACAAAACCATTATATTCTATGGTGCATAATAACCATAATATTTAAGATATCAATAAAGAATGTATTAAAGTTTTTACACATCTAAGAAGAAATTATATGTCAGCATATAATTGTTTAAAAAAAGCATGTTTCCAAGACTCTATAGTATATATGCTTTCTTGTGAGTTAAGAACTGAATATTATCTATCATAAATAATCATCCGCCAAAATATTAAGTTATTATTCATCAAAATTCATATGAAGCTACTATTTTAAAACTTTATTGCAAATATATATCAGCAGTCCAAATTATTTTGGTGAAGTGTGTATACGTCAAATTCTATTTATTAATCTTTTATAAGAAAACAAGCAATTACAAAAAGAGTCTATTGGTTGACCAGTAATTGATTTTTTTTGTCAGAGTTGAATACTCCATTGCAACTTATTTAAAAGTATAAATTATTATAGGGTAAAAAGGGGTCATGTCGATCACTTAAGGCAAACTTGTTATGTTATAAATAAAAATATATTAGCATTATTGCTTTTGATACATTTAAGAATAAGTTCAAACCCTTATCTCATAAATTTTAATAGTTTTAACTGACAAAAAAACATAAACCCCATATGTACTTTCGTATGAAAAAAAAAGAAAATATTTTTTTTAAATAATAATCGTACAAGGGGGTACTCCGATCAATTAGACAAAATGTAAAATAAATTTAAATATCCCTTAAATTTATATTTCTCATTCTCTTAATGTTAAATTTTAATGTGCAAAACACTATTTTGCACTAGCAAAGTCAAAACAGAGCTTTTAGAAGGGTAGATGTAATTTAGCCTACTACTATATTTATATAGTAAATACATATGTAAATATGCGTTCTACATATTGTATGTATTCTATATATTTCATTTATATAGTAAATATATTTTATATATAGAATTTATTGTTGCAATACATGCCTTAAGGATAGTAGGTAAAATTTTGAGTAGGTTAAATTACATCTAAGTTAATATTGAAGAAACTTTATTGATCCCCACGAGTCAAATATAATTAATAATAGCCGACGTTGATTATATTTGACTCGTGGAGATCAATAAAGTTTCTTCAATATTAACTTAAAACCATCAGTGAGTAATAGATTCTTCCGACTTAATAAATTACATCTACCCTTTTATAAACGTTTATTACGTCATGAAAATATACAGTAATCTTAACGTCTTTTGCGCTTCCGCCATTTAAATACACGCAGACCGAAATTAGCCCACTTTACTATACAATTTTAAAATTAATTTAAAAATAAATATCACTAGGCAAATAAAAAATTTTTAATTTAAAAGTTTAAATGCTATATGTTTCTTGTCTGGTACTTAAAACTTCCAATAATTAAATGAAACAAATGTAAAAATAGTTTAACATAAATTTTTCTTATAAGAAAAATAGCTAAAACCTATTGATGCGAATCTTTATAGAAATTATTTATATGTGGTTTTTAGCATTTATTAAGTTAAAAGAAACATTCTAAAAAGTATAGAAATATTTTCATCATTCATTTTGCCTGGGTAAATGTAGAGACCCTTGAATACCAGGTTATTCCAGGATTTGTAGGTTAAGGTAGCGTTTGCGCCATCTGTGGCGACCTTGATAAGCCTTCGAATGATGGTAAAACGAAAAACAAAACTGCAAATACGTGGTGGCTATCGAGTTTTTATTAGAATTTGTAGATTTTAAATCTATTTAGCACAGGTGTACGTCTATATTAAAATGAAAAGGAGTATCAACGCTAAGCACATCGTTTACTGTGAAGATAATAACCAAAAATGTTTTTAATAAAATAAAAACATTAGCGTTTTGCCTGTAGTTGTCTGCTATTCATAGCGTGTTTCGCTATATAGTATACCTATATATATATATATATATATATGTGCCATGTATATTCGCGACCTGAAGCAAAAAGTGCCATTTGTAAATACTGTGTGGCGAGTCTATAATAAGCTTAGCAGAGGGGCCCACGTGTGTTATAGTTTTTCGTATTTTTTGGTACGTTAGATATATCATCGATCCAGTGAAAATACATTTTGAAAGAGCATAAAATTACCTAACTTTTCTGACCTGAAATTTTTAAGAAGGTAATCTCCGTTTGTTATAGACAAAAACGTGTTTTTCTTTGAAACTGTTATATTTCAAAAACGTACGATGGAAATTTATTGAAAAAATTTGAGCTGATTAGTAACATGTAGTACAATATTCAGTAAAAGTTTATAACCCATTTTATTTTTCTCTTGCCAAGAAGAAAAACATTCTGTAAAAGAAAGCTTACGTGTGGCTCAGCTAAGCTTCTTATTAGGATCTGACACGGGGGCGAAGTTAAGTTAAATTAAGGGCTTGTGTACCACGTATTTGATCACGTGACCATGTGTAAACCAATCATTTACGAGAATTTAAGGGCCTCGATTGATACAGCTCTAATACGTTAGAGGGCGAATGCCCGATATCAGATCCTAATAGATACGCCGCACATGATGTACAGATGGCGCTTTTTGCCTTCAGGTTGCGAATGGATATACTGCGTAACGAAACCCGCCGTGAATACCAGACGACTGTAAACAAAAAGCTAATATTTCTATTTTATTACAAATATTCTTGGTTAATTCACAATAAACAATGTGCTTACCGTTGATACACTTTCTCGTCTTTAATATGGGTGTACATCTTGCCAATTTGATTAAAAATATATATAAATTCTAATACAAACTCGATATCCACCATGTATTTGCAGTGGTTTACCATCATTCGAAGGCTTATCAAGGTCGTCACAGATGGCGCAAACGCTACCTTAACCCAAACGAATAAACTTAATATTTTTCATAATTAAGTGATCCGATTGACCCACTTGATCGATTTGACCCCATTCTCCCCTAATACTTTCTAATAGTGTATCATTAATAATACTTTTAAAGAAAACTATTGATAAAATAAAATAATATTAAATTTTAATATTTTAGTACTCACTTTGGCTCATGTTATTTGTCTGTGAAAACTCTCCTTAAAAAATTTATTCAGGATCATTTTCCAACAGTTCACCAGCAGATATCACCGTAAAGAAACCTGCAGCAGCTACTTTTGTTTTGTATGCTTCCGGTTCGAACCAGCGAATCGGTGCCTATCAAAGTATAGAAATTAGATTAATATAAATAATTTTACATTTACTGAAAACAACACGTATATTTGATGTATATATAATAATACATCAAAAAATCATTATTTCATACGAAAGTATATTGTTAAAAAACGGCATCTCTTACCTCGTTGCATCCTTAGAAGCGGCATGCTTTGAATGTAGATTAAATACATGGTCAGTAAATGTAGCGCAATTTTTTTAAAGTAATGGATGCATAAAACCAAAAAGTGTGCATATGCGATCTGGATGTAAGTGCAGTGTTATAATATGTATGCATGCTTTATGAAAATTATTATGAAGATATATACAAAAAAAGAAACCAAATGCAACTATATCAATCAACTGAATGGAATTTATTTTATTAATTATCGTAACTATTTCATTTTTTTAAACATTTTTCCAAGTATTGGAACAGTAAAAAAGTAATTCTTAATAACTACAGCTAATTCTAGTAAAGATACAAAAATATATATAAAATGAAAAATCTAAATGTAACAAAGTTTACGTAAAAAAAATGTATTCATTTCGAATCAAATAAAAAAAAAGTATGAAGCAATATATTCTTATAAACTATTTCTATTTTTACTAAACAGTTTCAGATTATAATAATCAAGAAGCGCGGTATTGCCCGTTGATAAGTATAAGTAATCTTTGTATTCTTTGTTTTTGGTTTTGATTCAATAAGCTCATCTTACTAATATAAGTCTTACAGGTAGATTGTAAGCAATCATATGCATTTTAATCAAATTGTGAAAGTATAAAGTTATTTATCACAATTAGCGAGATTTATTTTACTTAAATATGTATGTAAGTCTTGACGAAATTAAACACAAGTATCGTTTTATAAGAGTCAATAGAGTGTAAAACTCATTTTATATGGAACATTGTTGCAGAATTTAAAAAAATAACTACATATCAATGCTACGTATACTCCACATATTATGCTTTGTCTGTGAATAATTTATCGTCAAAAGTGAACTTCGTACTTATCACAGCTTTGGAAATAGCTTCATAAAAAATAATCTTATTTTACAAGATGATAAAGCCTCTGTTTGCAAAGTATGACTTAATCTATTCACTTAATCTATAAAAAATAATAAGATCAAAATTCAGATCTTCAAAAATACTGATAATTCTATAATTTGAATCTTTGAATACTTTCAATTGATAAGCTGAATCATTCTATTAAATGCATTCATGTTAATTGTTGGTCTGGTATCACTATAATGATGATTTATTGGCTCATCATACTCATTATGTTCATAATAATACTTATTGAAACTCCTAAATTCTGAATTATAATTCATAAATTCTAAATTATGATTCTTATAATTCTCAACTTGAGTATTATTATTTCTCGTGCAGCTTGATTGCGAACTAGAATAACTAAAGTTATTTTGAAATGGTGCAGCCGATTCGTTATCAATTAAGCTTTTACAATTGTTAAAGTGTGACGTGTTAGTATCATCATATGTGCAGGTAAAAACGTCATTAGCATTATTGTCGACCAGCGCGACTTGTACCTTGCGAACGATGTTGGGACATTCTTTCTGTATACGATCCCAGTCAGCTGGAGGTCGTTTAGCAAATGGACCCTTCGCACACTGCATCAGAAACTCGTATGAAAGTTCCCTAGACGAATCTGCAACATTATTGATTTATAATAATGTTAATTATTAATTGAATTAATTAATATTTAATTGAAATTTAAATATTTAATTTAATTTAAATTCATAACTTTATTTTACACTTGAATCAAAGCAAATTAAGAATTTCCGTTTTCAAATGTAAGGTAAAAGTACCAGTACTGGGACACTTTTGGGATACCCGTTTACAAAGACTTGAATTCTGAAATCTGGTAGCAAAATTAAATAGTATATTACGCATCTCGGGTGGCAATTTTCACGTGCTATGGGGTAGCCATTTTTCCTCCCGTGATGCGTATACTATTTTTCACCATACCCTGACAGAAAATGACACATTTCATTTTCTGAGCCGGGAGGAAATGTGGTACTTTCGGCCAGGGTAGGGTGAAAAAATATTTTAGTATTATCCTGTAGCTCGGGAGATTTCCTATCGACTGAAAACAAATATTGCTTTTTAAACCTATTCTATGCTAATAAATAGTTGTTTAAATAAAAGACTTCCTGGTTGCAGTAATCGGACACGATGTTTCGAGTTACCCAGTACTGGGACAGGCAATTAGCACCAATACTGGAACAGTTATTAAGTAGCTTTATTCGTTACCATTCTGCAAACAAATAAAAAATGCTCTTTTTCTCAATTCATTCGATAATACTAATCGATTTACATGCTCTTGTAATTCGGTAAGAATCGGCAAATTAAAAATCACAAAAATTGATAAACAGAGACCCGCAACCCCACTTTTTGAGATTATAGGATTACATCCCACCAAGCAAAAGTTGTAGATTTCCAAAATCCACTTTTTCCGAAATATATTCGAGTTGACATTATTGATTGTTGCTTATTATATTGTTTAGTAATCTCTAAGGTAGTTTTCAATCACTGACTCTAATTATAACTTTTATATTTTGAGTGTCCCGCTACTGCTCCCTTGCAGAACTATGGGACCAAAACTGGGACACCTAATTCTACAGAAAGTAATTAATTGTTTTCACTAAATACAACTTTAATCGTATTCATGAGCATTCATCTATTGATAAAACCATTATATTGTTACTGGTAGAGTAAAATATTTCTTTTGAATGCAAAACACAATCCTCACGATTCACAGTAGCGCCATTCGTTACTCCCGGATCCTGCTCAGAACACATTTTTAGTAAAAGCGTTCAATATAATTTCTGCCGTAGATTTAGAATAATTCATGTTTATTTGAATAGTTGATACCATGGATCATAGATACAAAATTTTACTATAACGATTTATGACTGTATTTTTTATGAAAACAGTGATTCTTCGTCCGTGTCCCACTATAGATCCCGGTTTCTAATTTGTCCAGGTACTGGTGCTTTTACCTTATTTCTATTGTATAATAATTAGGGTGTTGCATGACTATTTAATTTCATATTTAAATAAATTATAGGAAAAGAATTAGGACGTATTTTTCCTTTTTAACCGACTTCAAAAAAGGAGGTTCTCAGTTTGACGCGTATACACTATGTATATATGTATGTATGTATGTATGTATGTATGTTCGCGATTTTCTCGAGCCATACTGAACCATTCAACATGAAACTTTTTACGTTTATTTTGGTATCGTTCAACTTAAGTCGCGGAACAAAAGTTTCAAGTACTGGGCCAGTACAACGCCAGTACAACCAAAAACCCATATTTTGTGAATAATTTTCTTATTCAATAAAGGGTATCCCTGTACGTGGTCCAATACAAGTTTGTACCAGTATTGGGCCAGTACAGTAATGCCATATTAAAAAACTTATAAAACGATAAAAAAAGGCCGGTATCTCATCGGATCTTAGAGATTTTGAAAAAAATTCAAATCCCATAAAATCGCATTTTGACATTTTTGACCAATTTAAGATTCGAAATTTTAAAAAATTTTCCACTTAGCGCTCGATTAGGGAAAAACTCAGAAAATACTTTTTAGAAATTGGTATTAACCCTTAGCGGCCACACGGGGTAACTAGTTACCCCATGCTCAGAAAAAGTGAAATTGGAGGTCTAAAACATTTAAAACATTTGACCAGTTTTTAGAACGCCATCTATAAATTGACCGATAAAAATCATTAGAAATATTGAAGAATACTTCAACAAACATGAAACAATCGGTTACAAGTGTTAAAACACCCATATGTCTTGTACACCTAGGTTTTTCAGCGTGGGGTAATGAGTTACCCCATGTGGCCGCTATGTGGCCTGGCTGAGGTGTGGCCGCTAAGGGTTAAAAATAGTATATTATGACACTGTTGTGGGAGATGGTTTTCTACCTTGCTCGAGGGTTTCCGCACGAGCGAAGCGAGTGAGAAAATCGAGCAAGGTAGAAAAACACCTCCCACAACAGTCTCATACGATATTTTATAGCACAACAACCTCAAAATCGACAATACAGTTGGCATTTTGAGGTTAGTGTGCTATAAAACCTATAAAATGATAAAAAAAAGACGATATCTCATCGGGCCTTAGAGATTTTGAAGAATAATTCAAATCCCATAAAACCACATTTTGGCATTTTTTACCAATTTAGAATTCATAATTTGAAAAATTTTCCGACTTAGCGGTGGAAGAGGGAAAACCCCAGAAATTCCTTTCTAGAAATTGGTATTAAAAAACCTATAAAACTATAAAAAAAAAGCCGGTATCTCATCGGGCCTTGTAGATTTTAAACAAAAATTCAAATCCTATAATAAAATCTCATATTGACATTTTTTACCAATTTAGGATTCGAAATTTGAAAAATTTTCCCACTTAGCGGTGAATTAAGGAAAAACACAAATTACTTTCTAGAAATTGGTATAGAAAAATTTATAATACGATAAAAAAAAGCCAATATCCCATCGGGCCTTGGAGATTTTTAAATGATTTCGAGAAAACACATTTTACAGTTATTAACCCTCAAAAAATAGAAATTTGTAGAATGTATCCCATTAGAGTTAGAATTACATAAAATCCCTTCTGAGTCGTTGCCTACAATATAAAAACAATATACCATCCAAATTTCAAGTTGCTAGGTTTAATGGTTTTGACTAGGCGTTGATGAGTCAATCAGTCAGTCAGCCAGTTAGTCAGTCAGTAGTCAGTCAGTCAATCAGTAATGACATGTCCTTTTATATATATATAGATTGTTATAAAGAGCACTTCTACAGTGAAACTTTAAAAAATTGTCATTATTTCTTTTTACAAATAAAAACTAACATAATTAGCATTTTTCAAAATAATTACGTATTTCAAAAGTGACAGACGTTTTAAGTTTCAGTATTTTTGGTATACATAAATGTACTGCAATGTTGCATGACATCACGTACATTTTTATCTGCTATAGGGTAGTGATCCCAGTAGTCGACCACCCCCCAGTAGTCGGCCACTTTGACTATTTTCTTGTAAAAAATAAACCTGTAGACAAAATATCGCTAGGTTAATAATTTTTTATTGTTCTATGCCATTTAAACATTCAATTCTGACGTTAAAACAATTTAAGAACCTAAAAATAAAATTTTTTTTCAATATATCTTTATCGATATGTTCTTACAGGTGGTCAACTACTAGAACATTTTTAATTTTTGCCAAATTTTAGTTGTCAGTCGGACCTGGTCGGTAACCCATGTCCAAAGCCACTTTTAATTGCAATGATCATTACAATTAATTAATATTTAATTTAATTCATTTAATATTTGTTTAATCTTTTATAGCTAAACTTAAATCATAGAACTATTAAAAAGAATAAACAATGTTTTCAAAACGCGATATATTGTCTTAAATTGTCTTGGTCGACTACTAGCGATCAAACGGTCGAGTACTAGATTCCAGTGGTCGACTACTAGCGATCAAACGGTCGAGTACTAGATTCCGGTGGTCGTCTACTAGCGCTTTCGTCATATTTTATTACAATACGTATTATAATTATCTTGTAAATATTTTAAGCAAGAATAAACATTTTATCAAAAACTAGAATACATTTAAAGTGCAATAGAACCGGAAATTTATAAACAGAGATGTTTCTGAATTTTTTGTAATAGCTTGAACACAATTTTTTTATTAGATAGCCGACTACTGGGGTCACTAACCCTATCATTCCTATCTACTATAACTTTTATTTAATTTGAAAAAGAAAAAATACGACCGAATTATTTCTTACTGTACTACCAAAACAACCTAATAGATTTTCTCATGCAAAATCCTTATTAAACTTTTGTCTCTGGTAGAAAATTACCCAACCGAAGTGGCCGGTCTGCTAATTATTGGTCAATTGATAGGGTAGTGACACCAGTAATCGAATATATACTATATACTACTGAAGGAGTAGACCACGATGATAACCCCAAAATGATTTGTAATTTTGAAGGTGATTTAAATTAAATTAATAGATTTAAATTAAAACATTTCATGGGGAATATATAAGGCAAGTATTTTAATGTGGATTTAGCGACTTTTTATAAAAATATAGACGTTGAAACGTTGCAAAAATATTCTTTGAACCTAAAACTATAACAATAAGCTTTAAAAAAGTCTTTAAAAAACATTTAACACAATTTTATGGAAATGAACTTTTCTTCACAGAAAATCTAATGGTGTGATAAAAAGGACCAAATAAATTAACCAGAGAGAATAGCTTATTCAAAATGTCGGGTTATAAAAGATAGATAATTTTCTGCTCTTTCAAATGCATTATGGCTGAATCGATGATATTATTTAAAAAAAAAACAAAGACACATAACAAAAATTTGTTCTTTAATTTTTTCAACATTTTCTTCAACTTTATCAATATTTTCTTCAATTGTATCAAAACCCTTATACCACTAATGACTTTAAATGTATGTACAGAAGAAAAATGTGCCCCTGAAAGGGTTAAATAAATATTTTTGAAAAATCAGAGATCATGGTTGTAATGCGAATAAGTTAAATAAGATATCCTTAAAGTTTCAGACTAATTCATTGTAATCTTATGCGCACAAGACTTGCTGAACATTTGAAAACCATAAATAGAGAAAACCGTACTTTTGTAAAAAAAAAAGAAGAAATAGATTTCTTATGATTTTAAAACAATTTTTCTGTCGCAGAATATCGATCAAAATTGTTTTTTTTTTCAATAATTTCTATGTTTTCTGAAGTTTGTCTGCATAGTATAGAGTAAATTTGGACACGGGTTTGGCTTAGGTTAGTGTAGGAACACGCTGGATTGTGTGCAATAAAGGTCGGAAGAAAAATACGTATAAATAACTATTAAGCTCACTAAAATTATTTTTATGGCCAATATTGCCAATACAAAATCATTTTCGGTTCTAAAAATGTACAAAGTATCAGAAAATGAAATTTAAAAAATCGAGTTTTTCGTCAAATTTTGACCACCTTAAGACCACCTTTTTTTTTGTTACAAATGAATTAACAAACTACTTTTTGATTAAATAACAAAACTGTGATTAGACAAGGTCAGCTAATACGGCCTCCTTTTAAGTCAATTTTTTAACTCAAGTCGCAACCTACATCCAGAAAGCTAGTGATAATTTTAAGTACGTTAATATTTGTATTATTTTTTTTATTTATGATTAGTACTATTTGATGCCAATTTTAACTGTAGGAGACCTTTAGGTCTATGATAATCGAAAAAAAAATAATTATAAGACTTTTTTTAAAAGAAAAGTATACAACGTGAGGTAAATAACTTTTGGGATTTTATTTATGAAATGTTCAAGTGTATATATGAAATAAAATGTATGATAAATGGTGTTCAGTGCGTTGTTGCAGAAAGAAACGGTGCACAGTACCACCCGATGTACGATTGTCTAATATCAATAATCCAACAGTCTTCAATTTTACACCAATGGTAGGAGATAAAGCCCTAATAAATGGTTATAGCAGCCCGGTCACATTTTGTAAAAAAAATGGCTGTACAGTCACCACACTTTTTTTTTTTGGAAAGTGTGCACCAAATGCCGCCATTTCGTTTCTTTATCTGATCCGGGTTATGATAGCCATTGATATAAGTTTGAAGAATATTTTCGGAATTTTTATTTTATACAATCTTCATCAAGTTATACTGGGCAACAACGAACTGAACGCCATCTATAAATCACACACTAAAATAGACAAAAATATTTTTCATACAGTTGAATAACTTATAAATTAATTAAGTCCAAAAACATTTTTTACTTCGTTATATATTTGTCTTTCAAAAAATTTCTTAAAATTATGTTTAGTGCTTTTTATATAGCTTCTACATAAAAATGGAGTTTTAAAAATAGGTAGGTCGATGGTGAAATGAATAACTCCTCGTACATTCATATAAAACAAAATTCAAAAATTTTCTTTATTAGTATTTAAGTGTAATTCTTATGTCTCAGCTATTTTTAAAAAGTTTTGTTGAATAAAAAAGAAAAATGGGGCGGTCGACGACTCAAGTCGTAAATAGTCCGAATTTTACGTTACAATTAAAGAAAATATCTTTTTGGACTTTTACGCGACGGAGTTCAGGCCTACAACCACTAAAATTTTAATTAATTTTGTAAAAGATTGCGTAAATTGGCTTATACATAAGCCGGCGCGAACCTGTGAAAAAGGTTTAGGCCCCCCATTACGGGATCGATAATAGTCCACTTCGATCTGATAAATACATTAATTTATATTACTAAAATTTGAGTTTATCACGTAGAAATTTTAGAAAAACGAAAAAAATTTATGTATCCTCCAGGACGGATAGGGTCTTGCATAGAGCACTAATGGGATAACAAGTATAATTTTACTCATTATCTCTTATGTTTCGATCTAACACATTAGCAAAAAATAATAAAACTTCATTATCTTGAAAATATAAAAAATAAACTTAGTTGTTTTTCCGAGAAGATATATAATCATAATTTATATTTTTTTTATTATTATTTGTCCTTCTTACCTGTATACCCTTTCGGGTTTTTACAGGATACCTCCACCACCTCTGTGTGGAGGTATTTGATCCTAACACCCCACCTTAAATTCCCCACACTGATCCCGCATTCGTCCAAGTTACCGACATTCCAGATTTTTACCTACCATCAAGGCCCAGTTCCTGATCAGTTAAGGCATGTCGTCACGTTATTTGTTGTGTCAAAGCGTAAATATGAGGTATTCATGGAAAATGAAATTTCTAATAACAAATATAACTGTTAATCAAGTTAAATGTAAAGCCTCAAAGAAAAAAAGCTGTGGGAGCAATTCCAGATCACTTAAGATTTGTATGGGAGTAGTTTCTGATCATATCAAGACCCAATTCCTGATCACATATATTATTGACGTATAAGCATTTTATATGATAAGCAAAAACTTATTAAGCAATACTAATACAGTAAATATACTAAAATATCACATTTTTTGGTTGTGTGATTATAAATGTGAAACGTAGGCGACGTAAAAGGGTTCGGTTATTCGTACTCTGTCTACTGCACGATATAGACTCGCGTGTAAGCACATATTATAACCTATAAAATGCACATAGTGTTGTGATTTATTGTCACGTTTTCTGCGACTTTTGCATGATAAATTATTTACGCATGGATTAAAACTACTTATAGAATTATGTTATTACAAATATTTGTGTATTTTAAGATTTTTAAAAACACATACAACATGTTATTAATACTAATCAGGAATTGGGTAAACGATAAGAATTTGGACCCTATTTATAATCACACGTTTTTACAAATATCAATAATATTTTATATGAATGTTTTAAGTGACTTATACGAATAAACTGTTGAATAACTTAATTACATAAGTTCTTTTACGATCTATTACAAAATTTGAAAGAAATGATGTAAATTTCTTTGCATGCTCACTTGTAGTCAACTGCAGTAAGATGGTGTCAATCATGACGTTGCCAACAACGTCCAACTTTAACATTTTTTATCTTAAAAATGTATTTTTCTAGTAACTTTTAAAGTTCTTTTATATGACTACGAAATAGTTTACTATTTTTAATTTAGTTTACTATTACTAATTATTTTTTTAAAACAAATTTTGTATACATTAAAGTCAAAATAGTAATAAATGTAACCAAATGATCAGGAACTGGGGCCGTGACGGTATGCCGGTAACCTGTAACGAAGGAAAACCGCAGGAAAAACCTCCGCCCGGACCAGTGCGCAGTCTGAGTTCTTTTTCCGACAGGACACAGTGAGAAGAAATCCTCGATCTGCTCCCACCGGGAATCGAGCCCTGGCCGCGCAGGCTAGCATATCTCTGCTAGCTACGGCGTGCGCCTTAGCTAACTGCGCTACGCTGGCCCTTATAATCATAATTTATATATAATTATAATACACAGCGCAACTGCATTATGAATTTAATTTAATAATATCATTAAACGACTGAAATTGAATTTTTAATTTTACTTATACAAATCTCTAAAAGTTGTCCCCAATTTTCTGTACTATACAGACTTGCGTATTTTGATATTACGTATTGATGGAATCATTAAAACCGCGTTTTCTTGAAAAAGCAAAAAATGCAGTAAGTGGTTATTCCTGGAAACTACAGGACGTATGAGCAAATCTTCAAAAAATGCATATTGTGAAACATTTGATTAAACTACTAATCCTTATACCATTTTTTAAAATGCAGAAAAAATTTAGTTACACATGTACACTTACCGGTAAGATATTCGCGTTGAATATTTTTTTAAATGTTCCAATGAGATTTTCCGATTTACAGGAATTAACCAACAACGTCGCTCTATTTCAAAAACGTTCGACGCGAATATCTTACCGGCGAGTTTACTATAAGCTATTGAGATTTAAGGTGTAATGCCGATGCAAAGCAGAAAGGACAATTTCTTCTTCGAAAATAAGCATATAAAGCGGATGAATTTTAAAACGAATTATATAAAACAATTTTGTATGTTTTACAGTTTCAGATTCTGTAAATAAAATAATTTTATGACAACTTTCAAATAGTTTAAAAAATAATTAAAAAATATGTTTAATTTAAAAATACTAGAGTCAGATCAAATAGAGTTAATAACTTTGTCACTTTTAAGTTCCTTCATATTCCTTTCCATATAAACCTTTTCTCAAAAGTCAATTGCCTTTTTTGAGCTTATATTCGTTTTTTAAACAATATTTGTATCTGATTAGCTAAAAAATATGTTAATATCTTTCTAGTAATCAAATACAAGAAAATAGAAATCAGATTCTATTATTGTATTCAAAATATGTTTTTTACATCAAATATAATAAAAAATTTTAAATTTCTAACTAAACCATAGTTTTTCTTTTATAAAAACATTATATAAGTCAATGCAACTTTCTAGAAATATTCTCCGCTTAATTAAGAATACCTAGTACCAAAGAAAAATAATGTTTTATTGGCAAAGAAAACTTCCATCGCGCCTAGAGGAGCGCTGCTGTTCTTCATAAGAAACATGGCCGCCGAGAGGGCAGTTTCTCATAAGATTTACATGGATATCATATTTATAAATTGATTTACAAGTTTTATACGTGACACAAAAACCTACTAACGTCATTGTACATACTATATGAAGGCATAGTATAACGGATGGTAGCAACAAGTTTTTTTGTCACATATTAAACTTATATTTCAATTACTAAAAATTTTTCCCGTGTAAATCTTATTACCAATATGACTTGACCATGTGATATCATGAAAATGGCGGCTCAGTGTAAAAAAAACTAAAATTAAGTTATTGTGCATCATTTTGACACCGCACAATCAACAAAAACATCCTAAGTAAATAAGGAAATCAAAAATATACGACATTTAACCTATATACTTAATGTAAATAATGTAAATAAGTTGTTAGATCAGATACTTTTTGGCATTTTTTAAATTTATAGCATCATAGAAGGACAGGGTACATAAGTTATTGATGAAAATTTGAAGAACATATCAAATAATCTAATGTATCTTATAGGTTAATTTCCTCTAATTGCACTTCATTTCGTTTTTCTTTACATTTCACAGCCTTCTAGTAGAACAAAAATATGCATACATCTGCTTAATAATATTACGAACTACACTAACCATATGAACAGTAAATTTTTGTTATAAATAACGAAAAATAAAAAAAAAACATGAATTTTCCTATGCAGACTGTATTACTTTCCTACACTGAGCCGCCATTTTCATGATGTCACGTGGTCGAGTCATATTGCCAATAGAGAAGCTGCCCCCTCGCCGGCCATTTTTATTAGTTCATCCACAATTCGCTAGTGCGGCATCGCAAATTTAA
Organism: Gastracanthus pulcherrimus; assembly: GCA_949152435.1. NCBI lineage: Eukaryota > Metazoa > Arthropoda > Insecta > Hymenoptera > Pteromalidae > Gastracanthus > Gastracanthus pulcherrimus. Next base: position 37,484,938 of record OX424576.1, on the reverse strand, counting down.
ACGCCGAATGGTATTTTTTACGGTAAATATAAAAGATCATGTTTATAAAAGAGTAAACACTTATTTGAAGAATATTAATTTTTGTTATATTTGACGTAAACATTGCAAAGAAAAATGTATTAATTTTTTCCCATATCAGGTGATGTTCTTTATTAAGTGAAGAATATTTCCTGAAAGTTTCATAACTTATACCACATTTTTATAAAAAAAGAAGATATGATTTAGTGAGAAATTTTTAAATTTTTCTTATATTTGATATAATAAACAAGAATAAAAATACATTCATTTTCTTAGGTATTAGTATGGAAGTTTCATTAATTTTAACCATATTTCTATAAAAAATAGGCGATGATTTTGTTGGAAATCTGAAATTTTGTTGTCATATTTGACGTAAAAAAGACGAAAAAAAATATTTTATTTCTTTTTTGGTTTCAGATATTGTTCTTTATGAACAGAAGAATATATCCTTAAAGATTCACCAATCAAAACAATTGTTTACTTGTAAATTTAGTCTTTGAAATACGAGTCATGCTAAAGTCTGCTATTAAAATGTAGTTGAAAAAATATTTTTAATGCAATAAAGCATCTAAGCTTGTCTTTGATCACTAGGAAGATATTAACATATTTTTTAGTTAATCAGATATAAATATTGCGTAAAAAACGAATATAAGCTCAAAAAAGGCAGTTGACTTTAAAGAAAAACGGTTTAGCGACCTGTAAATAATTTTTGAATAATCTGAAAAAATTCATAGTTAATTCTTACGTCAGAACCAACCAGAATCTACTTTAGGTATAAAAAAAATAAATTGTTTTTTTTTGTGACATCCTAATATATATACTACAATAATCTAAGCTTTAAAAAAATATTTGTATATTAATTTTATTTACCAATCCTCTTAGGCTCTATTTCGGGAATGGAAACTTCTTTTGATGTATCCGTATCTAAAGTTGAGCCGCTTTCATAACTCAAATTTCTTCTTAAAAAACTTGCCTGACCAGCAGACAATGGAGTATGTGGCGTCGTTGGAGTAATGGGAGCAAATGACGATTCTTCGTCGAATGTGAAGTATTCTACTCCACTACCGGTATGTTCCGATTCTTCTGAAAAATATTCATCTAGAGCTAGTTTAGCAGCCTGTAACAAAGAAATTTATTCTTGGATTGTTGTCAAGTAAATAATTAATCTACAAAGATAAATACAAAAATATTTTTTATGTACAACTACATTTTTTTACATTTTATTAATGATTTTAAAATTTATATATTTTGTTAATAAATAATATAATTTGAAAAAAATATCATTCAAGAAAATTACAATGTTGCATGATTTATTTTTTTTTATATTTTGGTAAATTAAGATAGGAAAGATAAGGACAAGATGGCCACACTGGGATAAATACACCCCCCTTATATTTTCATATATTTATCTTGTGTTTTTTATTTTTATTTTTTAATTTATTAGTCTTTAAAAACAAAAAATACGATCTAATTAGCCACGATATTCTACCTAAAACACTTAATAATTTAATTGCTTCCTCATAGAGGAAGCTTTGTGATGACAAAAAAAAGTTTTGCTAAAAGCATATTAGAACCATGTTTTGAGACATTGTGAATCAAAATACACTATTTTTAGAAAAAATCTGTATGGATGTGTGAGTGTGTGTGGACGGATGTGTATGAGTTTCTCTAAAAATTAACGGTCAAAATTAATATTTCAGGTTTCAATGATTTCGTTTCTTTTTTAAAGGAAGGGGTCTGTAAAAAAATTGTATTGTTTTTCGGTGTTTCGTTTTTGTTTTTCGATTTTGGGTTTATTGGTATAATTAAATAATATCATTAATTAATTTTTGTTGCATTTGAAAGAGCATAAAATTACCTATTTATTCCAATCCGAAATTTTAAATAAGCTATTTTCTTTTTTCTGTTATACACGGAAACGTCGAGTTTTTTTAAAAGGTAATATCTGAGAAATATAACAAGGAAAAATTTTTTAAAAAATTTGAGGTGAGTAGGATTATGGATAAGAATATTTTGTAAAATTTGCAAGACTATACTTTTCTTTTTTCGAGAAACAAATCATTTTGTAAAACAAAATCGTTTTTTTGGCACTGGATAAGTTACCATCTCTTGAGACTATTAAGACCAGGTTACTCCAAAAAACGTGATTTTTTTCAATAAATTTTATTCATAGTACAAAACATGTTGAGTAATCAATTTTTTTACATATAAAAGCACATATATTAAATTACTTGAAAAATTTTATTTTTTTTTGTTCAAAATGGCGGTTATGAAAATGGCTGCTGAAACTAGTCTGATTAGTAGATGAATGACATCATTTCTTGGAAACGAATTATCTGAAAGCAAAAAACAAAACGGTTTCATGTTCTGTATCGAATTGGCTATGGCCTCAAGCAGAATGAAACATTTTCAATGAAAAAAAAAACAAAATGGCAGACTTTTAAACTTTTCATTATTTCAAAAGTCCGCCATTTTGTTTTTTTTTTCATTGAAAATGTTTCATTCTGCTTGAGGCCATAGCCAATTCGATACAGAACATGAAACCGTTTTGTTTTTTGCTTTCAGATAATTCGTTTCCAAGAAATGATGTCATTCATCTACTAATCAGACTAGTTTCAGCAGCCATTTTCATAACCGCCATTTTGAACAAAAAAAAAATAAAATTTTTCAAGTAATTTAATATATGTGCTTTTATATGTAAAAAAATTGATTACTCAACATGTTTTGTACTATGAATAAAATTTATTGAAAAAAATCACGTTTTTTGGAGTAACCTGGCCTTAAAAGCCTAGATTATAACGACCTTTATATTTAGAGTTATTTGAGGTTGTTTATTTGTTAATTTTTTTATCATTTATATCTCGAGAACAACGCGGTCAATTTTTGCAAATAGGGGCACATTTTTTGGCGTTTTTCAATGACGATACTGAATTGAAAATAAATTTTATTGCACTGCGTGACCTAAGTCCGCTCTTATGTCACGCCTATCCGAGACATACGGTGATGTTAAACCCCGTGTTACTGGTAAATACGGGGAACCACTTTTTTTATTCTTTTTTTAATTTTAAGAAAATATCTCCATGAAAAGTTGTTCTTTTGGTTGGAACTACAACTTTCCATAAAGATATTGACTCTAAATTGAAAATGAAATGAGAAAAGTGGATCATTGTATTTGTCGGGGACAGGTTGCTTTAGCATCACCACAATTAGTCCATTAATGCACCGTGCTTATCACCGTTACTACGCTCGGGCGCTACCACACAGTGCGACAATGGACTGCTTAGGGCACGGATACGCTTGACCGCGGACATAGGGCAGGCAGTAGTATAAAATAGTATACGATACACGTGTCATATGTCACCCTTCATAGCACGGCGTTTAGCGTATACTCGCTACGCTCAGGCGCTAATACACGCCTTGCTGTAAAGGACTACTTAGGTTACACGTATCGTAATGTACTATTGATATGTTGTGCTTACTAACGTCTCAGACACTTTTGATGAGACTATATGCGTAGTCGGCGATCTTTTCCAGACGAAAAAATCGACGAAAAAATTCTCGAGAATCTTCACTGGGAATCGAACCGTTGACAGCTTGAGCGTCTTGTATCAGTAGGCAAACGTCTTACCCACTGAACCAAGGGAGGCTCTATGATCGCTTCAATTTGCATTTGAAAGAGTATAAAATTACTTATAAACGGTGATATCTGTTTTTTTTATAACTTTTCCATTGATATTTTGAAATATTGATTGAAAAGTTATTTGAAGATTAATGAAATAATGTATATCAGTATTTCTTATGTTTTATTTCTTATAAATCTGGGTAAAAATGATACGTATGAACGATCTAACTATGTGATTTTAGATGTTGAATTAAAATTCGAGGTGAAATGTATAAAATTAAAATTATTAATTTAAAAAAATAATGGTACCGAATACAGCTTAAAACAGATTTAATTTATATCTAGATGTAAATTAAAAATATAAATCTGTAATAGAAAATAGGATTATGGCTACAGCTAGTTGAATTAACTGTTTTGAATTTAACCATCAATGATAAATCAGCAAACATTTTTTGAGCTTCTAATTAAAAAGAGATATAGCAATTTCAAATTAATTTATTAGAACAATTAATTTAGTTTGATGAAGCTAAGTGTCAATGAATTGGCAGCGGTTTTTTTTTTATTTTTATGCAACATCCTAATAGCAGTCTATAGTTGCGATACAAAATCAAGTATATGCTTTTTACTTTGTGTGAATTGTATAATATATACATATAGAATGAAAATTTAGAACAAAAACGGAATATACGTAAATTATGTATATTTACAATTATTATGAACATTGTTTTATCATCCTGTATTAAGTATCTTTTTATTGCAGTTTTATACTTTTCAAACCAAATGGTTTTCTAAAAGCATACAATACATACCCGGACGAGTTCTAAATTGCTGCCAGTGATTTTTAAAGAATGTGGTCCAACGGATACAGTATATTTAAATTCGCCAATACTGGCGTCGTTGGTGGACAAACTATGAAGGATAGATGTGCGCAATGACGAATGTTGTTGCTGTAATCTGCTACTTTCATCAGAAGCACTGCTGTTTAAAGAAGAACTCGATCCTCCAATACCACTTTTCTCTCGTCCACCTTGTTCGAGTCGCACGGGTGATGCATTTCGTTGAATTGTGTCCTTTATTAAATCCTTCGCATAACTAAAAGATAATAAATCTAAATAGAAAATGTTGGGCTTTCTAAAAAATAAATCAGTACAAGTTAACTTACTGTATCTTGTCCTCGGAGGTACCCGTAATTTGGACAAGTCGTTCTTTTGCTCCAGGATTCACTAAAAGCAATTGAAATTTTTTCTATCTTTACAAATTGAAATTAAATCTTATAAAAATATTAATCACAAGTTCAATTCTTGAATGTATTGGATTAACTGGTAGATTGGCTGGAAATTGTAAGAATTGGTTATTATATGCTTCATGCTTTATTTCAAAATGCAATTCTTTGTAAGTTAACACATATCTTATAGAAATAATATACATTCAAATAATCATTAATCCAGATATTTATTCATTTCCGCTGTTTCGCAGAACTGTTCAAAGGAAAAATGACGTCAAAAAACCAAATATATTTCAAACGTACTGAATAAAAATTTATTATGTATAAATGACCAATAAGATATGTAGACATGTGACTGATGAATGAATCTTATATTTTTAAAATTTACTTTATAATATGCATTTAAAGCATGTAACAAATATTTTTAATATATTTAGAAAAGTTATGTATTTGTTAAACGACACTTGGTGCATCATGCTTAGAGTAGCAGTTATAAAATGAGTTATTATTTAAAAAATTAGAAAAGATAAATTTATTCATATGTAACAATTTAACAAAATGTTTTCCTTCAATCAATTTCAGTACATAAAAATATAATATATGTAAATTCAAACAGATAATAAATTGTAAAAAAACAAACAAAATAAAATCTTGATACATTTTTATTTGAAGTAATTAAATTTTTATCATCTAAAAATTGATTATAAATAAGAAAAATTTGTATAAAAGTATCTTTTCTAAAGATATTCAACACTAGTTATTATGTGAAAAAAAAATGGCATAGTGCGTTTCTTACACATAAGAATTGTACACGTAATTATTGTGCACAATTTAGAATTGATCAAATATATCTATATATAATTTGACCAATGCTAAATTGTGTATAATAATTACGTGTATAATTCTTATGTGTAAGAAACGCGCTATGCCAAAAAAATCATAAACATTAATTATTAATTATTAGAAAACCTTGATTATAAAAGGAAAAAAATGAAAATTTATGGTGTTTCAATCAAATTATTGTTGGTGCTTAATTATTTGATTAATAGAATTGAGTTGATGCATGGATTTTGTTTTAACACAAGCTTTTCTTGCACGCCACATTTTTCACTTTACCTCTCTGGAAGGAGATGATTGTCTCGCTGAGTTCTTCAATCATGTGAACCCGTCGCCCTTTTATTCCCATCACTATATATTTGTGCAAATTTATTTTAAAATAAGTGAAATCTTTGGAAGTCTACACAGTCAACTAAATTTACCACATTTGCCCCTTTCAGGTTTTTAAGTAAATAAAATAACAAAAAGTAACAAAAGAACGAGTGCAGGGATTGCATTTGACAATAAATATAAAATTTGAAAGTTATTTCTAAAATACTTGAAAAAAAATATTAGGATAAATTCCATACCTTTTCCAGAATCACTGTTGCGAATGACAACTTCATCCTTGCAGTAATTTTTGCCTGGTATACGAGTTGGCTTTGTAAACTTGCCACTATTTTTTATTACCTCACCAGGTCCCAGCAAAGGAGGCGATGTTCCCGAATTCATTGCCATTAATGAAGGCGTCAGCAAATTTGTTGGCGTATCCGGTGTAAGCAAATCGTTTTGCTAAAGAAAAAAATATTTGCAAACATTTAGTTACGCAATTTTTATATTCAGTTTTTAGAGGAATGTCCTTATACTCACATTATCTAGGTTTGAAAGTTTCTGAGAATAATAGGCATTCATGGATTCATTGTGATGCCACTGTTTAGCCCTTAATTCGATCAATTCCAGCAAGTGAACTCTGGTCGTCATGTCTAGTCTTTCGTCTTGACTACCATTTCTGATAGCTATAAATGCTCTATCCAACTGGTCTGTATTTAAAATAAAATTTAATTTAAATCTCTAAAGCTACTTTTGTACTCTAAAGATAAGGATAAAACTCACCTTTGTAAATCATTTCTAACTGATGAGAGTAAAGTTTTAAATGATTACACATTATCACAACATTGGATTGCAGTGTCTGGTCGTAAAATCCATTATTCAGATGCATAGCAACATTGTCGATCAATGACACAATGTCGTCGACTGCAAGAATAAATTAAAAATTATAAATTCGAACGAGATCCGAGGACTTACAATAAAAACCAAAGTTAAACTCACCAGTCGAAATCCGCGTGTCGGTCGTTGGGTTGCGCTGGCTGATTTTCAGCGGCCGAGGCTTTTCCAGCTTCTTGATCGTTCGTGGTCTATTTACCGTAGTTGCCATTGTCTGCGAAAAGAGAAAAAAAAGACGTGCATTGAGAAAAGAAATTAAAACACCGGGATCGGGCTTCGAAAACAACGGACGGCGCGGCGCGCGTCAAAAAACAATCGGTCTGTTGTTCTCTTCTGTTTTTGTGTTACTCGCGTCTCGCAGCGGAATTCGTCAATAAATCCAGCTCCGTCGGAAACAATAAACAAAATCAACTCTTGCAGGAATTTCGCGCAAGTAGCCATTGTCACACTTCAGTTTGCAATCCGCATAATAAGTGAGCATACAGCCGAGGCGTACCGTGAACGAAGAGTCCCCCCGGCTCGAAGTTGCGGCCGCGGACAAAGGCTCGAGCGAGAAAAAAAGTGTCATTCGTAACGTCGAAACCCTTACGGGCGATTCTTAGAGAAACACTCCGCGCGCGCGCGCTCGTTCGCCGCAATCAGCAGCACGCGATCTAGGTATACAGAGAAAAAGAGCGAGCGAGACACGAGGACAAACTATGCAAAGCAACCGCGATGACGATAATAATAATAAACGAGAAACAAAGCCCCGATGAGGAGGAAATAGGAATCGGCTCTCGGGCGGGTGGGAGGGGGAAGGGGCGCGCGCGCTGTCGTTCGACAGAAAAGCACCAAGTTCTTCGCGGCTCGCCGCAAGCTGACTGCACTGCTGATCTCGAGAGAGACGTGTGTGCTCTAGCTGCTGGTGTGTTCTGCGTCGCGGGCGATTTAAAAATAACCCGCAAAAAAGAAAGGAAAAGGAGGAATTTACCGTGCGGTGAGAGAGCGAGAAGAGCCGCTGCACCGCCGAGTAGGGTCGAGCCCTTCGCGTGTATATGTATATGGTATATAATAGGTATACGTGCAGCTTGTGCAGGAGTCGCAGCCCGCAGGAGAGGATAAAAGGCTTATATACACGCTCGCACGCCGAGGGGCGCGCGCCGACGAGCTCTCCTCTATATGTGTATATTCTGCGCGGACTGCGAATTCTACACTATAACTGCACAGGCCGTGCGCGACGAGCGCCCGCAGTTTGGATCTTGTAATGTTTTGGCTCGGCGCTGCGCTGCGCTGCGGTGCGATAATGTGTCCGTGGAGTGCGGCGCCCACGGAGGAACTCTGCGAAGTGACGAGCGGCGAGCGGGAGGAGGCCAGGCGCGGCGAGGAAAACTTCCCCCTCCCGCTTTTTCGCGCTCTCCTCCTCTGTTTAGGTATATTAGGTATTTTGTATAATATACCCAATGGTGTATATACATAGTGAGAGCGCGCAGGAGCGTATTTTGTGCAGGAGAGGGGCGGGGGCAGGCGGCTCGCGATTTTGTATTAGCCGGCGTTTGCGGAAGGAAAGGGAGGGATGATACACGCTTGAAAACAGCTGAGACGAGATTCTCCTTTTTGGGGAATACAAGTGCCGGAATGCACGCAGACGTGGCTATGGATTCGTCGATTATTGATAAGGTGTGACATCAGCGGTTTCGTTTTCTATTTTTCGTTGATAATAGGGAGGAGACACGATATTTCTCTTTTGCTTTATAATCCATCTTCGGATTAAATTATGCAAGCATAAAAGCGAATGATATTTTTTTGTTATTATTTAAAGGGGTCATTCCGGATTGACCGTCAAAATATTTAGCTTTATCTTGGAAATGTATTGCGAAATACATATAAAGTGGATTACTAAACAACTTTGACTACCTACATATTTATACGAATCTTAATAATAGAAAAATATATAGTATTAAAATAAGATGTTTTTTCTTCGATAAGTTGTGCCTATGCCTCAAGATAGCTGATACGAAAAATTAGATTGGATTTTTAATCATGGACTTACTTATATACGTGAATACTGGTTACACGTATAAAATAAAATTATTAACTATAAAAATGCCCGCCACTTTGTTATTTTTGTACGTTAATTTTTTTTAGTTACAGGTGGTAGTCGTCCATCTAGAATCTGTTCAAGTTTTGTATCAAAGGCATAACGTTACCCAGCCATTTTTGGCATTGAAAGAACTTAAAAAAAATCCTTATAAAAGTAAAAGTTTGACTACATTTTTTCTATAAGAATATAAAGATGATTTAATACGAGCTTCGCCACTAAGGGGGAGGGGGGGGGGGGGGGGCTGGAGCAAAGTAACCCGGGCCCTATCTATCTGAGGGCCCCCGATTCATGTTCTTATAATTATAATTTTTTTAAATTAAAACTATTCAAAAATTTGTGAACATATATTTTTATACTAAAAAAGTTAATATTAAACAACTTTTACTGAATATATAAATATAATTATATAAAAATTACTTAGTTTATCTGTACGAAGAAAAACTTATCAAATTGATTTAATTTCATATTTTATTTATTCAACGAAATAATCTGGTACAAGGAATCGAAACTGTATCACTGTGTCTTATTATGATACTTGTTCTACGATATAGGTAACGTTCGAGATTTTGTTTTCAATTCGTTTACCGACGCGCTCTTTATATTTTAAACGTGACAAAAATGTTTATTAAATATAAGAGCATGCAACTTCATGTCCAGTCGACGACAAATTCGTCTGATTGAATGGGTTAATTTTTTTTAAATACTGTTACTTCAGGATTAAAAACAAATGAAATGCATTCGATCAGAAGAATTTGTCAACGAGTATCCTGTATAAGCGGGCTCAGAAATAAATAATTCTTTTTGCTCTACCTCTGGAGACGTCAACATATTCTATTATTTTTTCAAAAAGAAATACAATTATTTAGATAAAATGTTAAATGAACAATTTAATTTTATATTATGTTCTGTATAATGACATTTTGTAAAAGAAAAATTTAACTTCCTATTTTAAAAAGTAACAGACTTTTAACAAATTTTGAATCATAAGTGATAATTTTTTTTTAAATCTCTCCATTTCGTCCACAAGTTATTACAAAATAGTGCATATAATTGTGAGAAGAATAATGAGTTTATAGTACATTATGCATCAAGGGAGTAAAGTGGGCAATGTACGCACTGTGTGACGTTGCCGAACGAGCGAAGCGAGGTCGGCATTTCACACAGTGCATGCTTGCCTACTGTACTCCAGAGGTGCGTATACTACTTTTCACCACACCCCCGTAAAGAAATGACTGTACGCATCTCAGCAGGCCGTACAGTACCCCATGCTCTGCCTAGAAGTAAAGTGACTTGTGTACGCGCGACGCGCTGTTTTACCGCTCGAGACGCAGTCGAGAGCGAAAAAAGGCGCATCGCGCATGCGCAAGTCACTTTATTCCCTAGGCAGTCCATGCGGTACTGTACGGCCTGCTGAGAGGGCGTACAGTCAGCACTTTACGCGCAGTGTGGTGAAAAAAAAATTTCTCGACTAAACCTTATTTAAATGGGCAAAATATAAAATATCGTCGCATCCGTGTAAAAAGGTACCAACTCAGAATCTACTTGATAAGATACCAAATCGGAAGCCGCTTAGAAAAGGTATCATTTGGCGAGCCAATATTTTTTATCCAAATTTAAGCTTGCACCACTGCTGAAAAATTAAAATCAGCTAACAAGTTTTGGCTTGCCAAATGATACCTTTTCTAAACGGCTTCCAATTTGATATCTTTTCAAGTGGACTATGAGGCAACGATATTATCTTCTTTACAAAATACTTTAATCGATATTTTCTGCAAGTTTCAAAAATATCCATTGACATGGGTTGTGCAAAGATCTTTTTGAAATAAGAGAAACGTATTTTGAGAAAAGCGCGTTTAAAGTTTCTATTTAGTATGTTATATAATGTAAATTGTTTTACTTAACTGGCTATAACTTTAATATAACTTACTACAATTATTATTATTAAATATTAACATGTTCAGTGCCGCTGATGTATAAGCCAAATTTTGTAATATTTTACAATTTAATTAAAATTTTAAATATTCAATAAAAATTGACGTATCTACATCTTTTCGAAATGCTAAAGAATAAAGAGTTCCATGGTAAAAATACGTTTATCAAGTTCAACCTTTTCAGTGATAAAAAATTTATAACTTTTGCGACAAATCATGGTACATATTTATAGCATGGAGCACTGAACCTGCAAATTAATTAACTTATTAAACATCTGTAGTAAATAATTTTCGATTTTTTGATGAAGTATCAATAGAGTATAGTAATTTTATAAAAATTTTATAATTAAATAAAAATTTTATTTGACAAACAATTGTCATGCTTGAAAACGGAGATAACCAAGGTAGGTAGAGGGGCCCGAATCCAAATTGCCCCAGGCCCCTTACCTTACTGTGTCGGGGCTGTAATTATACCGTACTAAAACACGCAATCGTGCATGGCTATTGATTTTTAGGCTATATTTTTAATTGAATATTACAAATATTATGCAAATAAAAATAAAAATGTTGTAGTATTTAAACATATTTTGATTGGCATAAAATACATTTTGCAAATACTTCATTGAAATGAAACCAGTCTTTTGAAAGCTTCTCGGTGGCACATTGACAAAGTCGTTTTAGGTTTTACAGTATGTACGTTAAAAATAAATGGTCAAAAATTTTCATTCAAACTGCGATGTAAATTAAAACACGAGCAAAAAGATTTCTTTATATCAGGGGGGTGCAGGTAATGTGGCCGCCTTAAAGATTTTTATATTCCCTGTAGAAATATATCGGGTTTTGGGGTTTCGGAAACTATTGAGACATGTTATTTGAACCTTTAACTATAATACCCCATGAGTTTTTTTGCAAAAAAATTACTCTCTGAATTTTAATTAAAGAAGTTGTACGTAATTAAAAATTGGCCACTTTACCAACAGTGTTATATTTGTATGCAAAATCATACGTAAGTACTTCAAAAAGTCAAGATTAGCCTAGCAGAGACTTCTTTATGTGTTATTTAACTACATGGTGCAGTAGTGTACGCCTTGGTGTCGATATTTTGGAATTAGTAGGCCTAGGAATTTTGAAGAAGCAACAGCCGTTTCTATCGGCATCTATTGTCTTTTGCCTTGCAATGCATTCGAATGGCCACTTTACAAACCGCTAAACGTCAATAAAAGTTGCAATTTTCGCATCGAAAATAAACTCTACGGCAAAAACAGGCACATGCATCTTAAGGTGGCTCACTGGACAAATTTATAAAATCCCCAATTTTTATTCTTTTAATTTGCCACTTTACAGGTATGGTCCTAGTGATTTTTCTAAGTTATATATTAATTTGCAGTCATCTTTATTAAGACGTTTTCAAGCTATCTAGTATGAAGTGATTTTTTTCGATTAAATTGCAGGTGTCTTTAAATTTATCCTCGCGCATTACACATTGGTGCCTTTGCAAAAAATTCTATACATACGGAATATTAATACAAATGGAACTGCTGGTTTACATTTTTTTAAATTCAATCAACAAGTTTGGGAAAAATTGACTTATAATTTTGTTTTCAAATTGATTAAAAAAACCCTCATATTTCAGATATGAACTACTATATATATTCTGAAAGTTTCATAAAAATCCATCAATATGATTTGCGCCAGGACAATTTTTAATACTCAAAAGTTAATTCTCCAAAAATTGTATTTTTATAGGCTTGTTTGTTTATAGAATGTAATATATTAATATAAAAATTGAAAATCAGTTTTCTCTTGGTTATTAAATGACTATTTAGGTTAGAAGCCTTAACACAAATATATTTTAACTATTCTGGAATAATGATTAACGGTAAAAAAATATTCAAATCGTAAAGAATTATGGAAATTAATACAAAATATTTTTAATCATGTTGTATTTTTTTAAGTTTAGAGTGTTCATACCGTTATTAAAAATATTTCTTATAGCTGAAGAGTGGCTTCAACTATCTTATAATACAAGAAAAATAAATTATATTTCAGCGCTGCTTTACAGTACAAAACATTACTGCATTCGCGATACCATGTTTCATTCCGCTTCTAAAAATATTCAAAGTTACCAAATAAAAGCTTTTGTATAAAAATATAGAGAGATTATTCAAAATCCCCTGTGAAAATGATTCTAATCGATAGTTTTTCTTAAAAAAAAATGTAACAGATCCTGTGGTATAGACAACTGATTCCCAAGCAGCAAGAATAAATCTGTCTAAAAACGCCTTATGAGTCATTGTTGATTCATATCATATAATCGGTAGTGAAGTTTTATAAAGCGAAGTCGCGCGTGCATATATGATATACAACATACATAAGTTATTTATAGTAAAATTATATCAATAAATATTTATGTTGCAGGGTATAAAAATTATTATCAAATAGAATTTGATTATAATATAGCATTTAGCAAACTGTAGAAAGCTTTTCATTTCTGATGATACTATAACTAAAATGTTAGAAACATGTAAAATAAATAAGTGAATTTGATTTAAGATTGAACTTTGATTTAATTCAAGTATAGAAAACTAAATTGCAAAAGTAACCAACATATTTCTTTGCTTTTTTTTAAATTGATTTTTTCATGCAAAATTAAATTTTGAGAATACTTATTATGCACTTTACCAAGTTTCAAAAATCATATTTTTACCTTATAAGGAAACGCGCTTATCGATAATTCAACATGTTCTGACTTTGCGTAATCTAATAACTCAAACAATTTTAAACAAAATTATTTAAATTTTGGGCGTTTGAGTACTCTCAAAAATATATCTTATCTTTCTATCGTATTTATTGTGTTGCAATGAGTCGATTTTCCGTGACAAAATTTTGCAAACCAACTCAATGATAGAAAAATGTTTCTTTTTCAAATCCCATACACCAATATAATCTTAAGTGTTTATGTGTCCGTAAGTATGTATCAAATGGTGTATAGGTTCAGTAATCACACCGCCGACAAAATGTAAACTAAATGGAGTATCGCACGACAGTTAACAATGTTAATTAAAGTATGTAAGAAATATTTTTTAACACAATTTTTCAGTTCATAATTTTAAAAAAATTATTGTGAAAATTAAAATTGTAATTAATTCAATAACTTGCGTAAAAATGTAATTCCTTTATTGTTAATTAATTTTCAGTTATCAAAATGTAATTTTTTAATCATTTTATAATTAACAAATTATTCTTGTTCCTTATTTCTATTTCCTATTTACCTTTATTATACAAATCAAGCCAACAAATAACATCTTAAATGAGTGCAAAACTGTTGATAAAGCCGATAATAAAGTCATTTTGTACCTTTATAAATAGGTAATTGATGTTTTTAAAGTTTAATAAAAATTTAAAAAATAAGGCACCTCGTTTGTTATCGAATTATTGTTATTCATATTTGTATTCCGGTACAATTTTAAATAATATAATTCATTATTTTTAAAGGTGAACTGAGAGCTTAAGAAATTGGCACTATTTGTGACTTTGAAATACAAACCTACACTGTTTATATCTGCCAATTCTTTGTTATCATTGCTAATTTTGTGGAAGTGATTAACATGATATACATACGCTAAACTTTGTATATAATCAAAAGTATTCTTTTCTCAAAATGTTTTTTCTCAGTAAAAAAATATAAGTACCTATAACGAAAAATTGAAACTACCAAGTAAATATATTATTTATGTTAAAATGATTGTATGTGACAATTAATACAATTTATACTTAACAATGCGGTGCACATGCTAGAATATTAATTGAATACAATAAAATCGAAATTTTGTTTCCGTTAGTCAACATTTCCGGCGGATGTATAAGTAATGTACCCCATCAAATATAACTTTTAATACAATCCATAATGAAAAAATTTGATTAAAAAAATCAATTATTAAATAGCGTACTGTGTTTCAATTTTCTTGAGCACAAGTATTTGCAAGAAATAGAAATAAATTTTACATTGAAATCAATGTCATGTTATAGTATATTATGACACTGTTGTGGGAGATGGTTTTCTACCTTGCTCGAGGGTTTTCGCACGAGCGAAGCGAGTGAGAAAATCGAGCAAGGTAGAAAAACACCTCCCACAACAGTCTCATACGATATTTTATAGCACAACAACCTCAAAATCGACAATAAAGTTGGCATTTTGAGGTTAGTGTGCTATAAAATTTATTTTCCATTAGATAGCATAAGATACTTTTATGTAAATTAGATTAACCCCAAAATAAATGTAAAATGAAAAATGAAAATTCAATATTTTCCGTGCAAATCAAGCCCACTGGCCCTTCAAGACCAAAAGAAAACAAACATTGAACTTCCGGGGGGTGCCAATCCGCCTAGGCACGGAACTGTCCTAATAGGCCACACAACACATGCAGAATAGACGGCGGGATATAGACAGAGAGAGAGGAACCGCGCAACATATATATACCACACTACCGCTCTCGGAGAAGGGGTAAAAAAGGTTCGGCTCAGCACGAGGAAGCAAGAGAGGGGCGTCCATATAGCCCGAGATAGCACTACCTATAAGTATACATGCGAAAGAAGGAAAGAGAGAGAGAGAGAGAGAGAGAGTGCTGCGAGAGAGGAAAATAAAAGAGACCGTACACGGCGCAAGAAGAGAGCGACTACCGCATGCCTGCCCACAACACAGAGAAAGAGAGAGACAAAGAGAGACAGAAAGAGAGAGAGAGAGAGAGCGAGCACGGACACGCGCTGCACACAATGGTCAATGCTGCTGTGGGCCTCTTTCCGAGGGGCCTCTTTATGACTTTACGACAGCGCAGCACTCTTTCCCTGTGTCTCTCTCTCTCTCTCACTCGACGGGGCAATTAAGTAATCACCGCTGCGCGCACCAGCAAACTCTGTTATACCGGGCCTCGGGAAAACCTGGCCTGGTTTTTATTGTACCGTTCGCCGCCAGCAGCAGGCGGGCATTTAATCCGTACTGTAGGTATACACCTATTTTGCATCGACTGCTGCTGCTGTCGCTGCAGCTTTTGGAAAAGGATTACCGAAAAAAAGGTTGCACTGTGCGGTATATAGCGCTGCGAAATCGATTGTCGTGCTGCACATACACACACACACACACACTCACTTTCCGCGCGGGGAAATTTTTCACCGATGTCGTAAATAAAGCACACCGACGACGATGACAACAACGGAAAAGGTCTTTTATTGTACAGCCTTTTTTCGCAGCATTCGAGCGGATGGTCGAAATTTCCCCCGCGCGCGCTCGAACGAGGAGTTACCAGGCAGGATTTCGAGCAGCTTGCGCGCGTGCTTGCGACCCGTCGAAATTCGCCGTCGTCGCTCAGCGAGTGGTGCGTGCCGACAACCGACACTCTTTAATTTATATCCAGAGATGTACACCAGAGAGAGAGAGAGAGAGAGAGAGCGAGAGAGAGAGAGAGAAAGAACAGTAGAACACCATTATAATCACAGAAGTTGTATTGCAGCCGTACCTTCGTCGATGTGCAAGCTCTTCGTTCGAGACCTCGGCCGTGCCAGACTGCGCCTAGCCTGCTTTCGTCGTCGTTGTTGAAATGCCTCCGCGCTCGCTCGCTCTCCTTCTCTCTCTCTCTCTCGCCTACCTAACTGATGCTGAAACTGAAGCTGATTCCCACACCACGCGAGTGGTACGTGTGTAGCACAGTTGCTGTCTCTGTCCGTATTATGCCACGGCTCCTGTATATTTGTCTCGCTCTATCGCGAGCGCGCCTCCTCCTCCTACTCTTCCCGGTGAGCGCGCGCGGATCTTCGCGCTACGGTATATAGGAGCTTGTGAGCGGCGCGCGAAAGACAGAAGTAGATTTTCTTCGCCGCTCTGTCGCGCTTTCGCCCGCTGTGTATAGATGTACAGATTGGTCGGTATATACGGTAGCAGCGATCCGAACTTTCTAACAAATATAAAAGGATCGACACGCGGCGAAAGTCACTGTACTTACAGGCGCGAGGCCCCACGAATTCATCTGCACCCGAGAGCTGCGAGCGCCGCGGCGTCTATGAGGGAAAGCGCGCGCGAGTGGGAGCTTTTTTTTATTCTTGCTCGTTGGTTCGAGATTGCTCAATGATCGACGAATGATTGATGGACCGAGAGGAGGAGGTAGAATCTTTCGGTCGAGATGGATCTCCGTGCTTTACGTACGCTGTAAATTAAAAAGTGACATTGTTTATATAGAACGCGGATACATGATACATGTCGGTATGAATCTTAGGTAGCGCGGAATTTTTAAAGAAAACCTGTACGAATAAGCATTATAAAAGGCATCATATTGACTTAGTAGGAGCCACACGGAAAAAATGAACCAATAGAATCCTAATGGTAAATTTTGTGTATGTGAGCAAATCCATAGAAAAATTCCTATTTTTGTCCCAAAACATTTTGAATAAATGATAGGATACACCTATAGGGCCAGGTTTCTTTAACACTTTATACTATACATTATCAGACAAGATGCAAACATTTTGTTCACAAAGCATAAAAGTAGACAAAAAAGATTTAATTAAAGCTTTGTTTCGTATAAAAACATTATTTATATTAAAAATTATTAATGATCAAAGATAGACACGATAAAATAAAAAATCCTTTGACAATTCATTGGCACTTGACTTCCTCAAACTAAATTAATTGTTCTAATATAAAATTTTTTGTTCTAATAAATTAATTTCAAAATTGCTATATCTCTTTTTAATTAGGAGCTCAAAAATGTGTGCTGATTTATCATTGATGGTTTATCAAAAGATAATTTTTTATTAAATATACACATTTAGTTACATTTTTCCACGTCTCCTTAGATATACCGGTGTAGGCGCGTTGGATTTATAATTACCAGGAATCATAGACGCGCTACGCTCGTCACAATTTCGATTGTTGACGATATCAATAAGAATATCCATTTTGTTATACATAAATGTGATTGTTAATGTTATATAAAAGGATAAATAATTCCTAATGAAAAGCGTCAGATGATTTCTGAATAGAAAATAGAGTAAAAAATACCTTAAATTTTAACACATTTTTATGCACATGAAATCATTACTACGCACGCGTGAGTGCGTGAAATCACTATTGCGCATGCCTGCGTGCACGAAATCACTATTGCGCATGCCTGCGTGCACGAAGTCACTTCTGCACATGCCTATGTGCACGCAATTACTACTGCGCATGCCTGCATATCCGAAGTCATCACTGAGCATGCCTGCATATCCGAAGTCATCACTGAGTATGCCTGCATATACGAAGTCACCACTGCGCATACCTCTGTATACGCAATAACTTCTGCATATACCTCCGTATACGCAATAACTTCTGCGTACGCCTATATATACACACAGTTATTACTGTGCATACGTAAATGCCAGTGATAATAACCGCACTCATCCGTCCCTGCTCAAACCCACCTCATGCCATCCTTCTGTATAACTATGCCTGAGTGTATGTAATTCCGTACGCTCTCTCTTGCTTCCCCTTTTACCACACTCTACATAGTTATATGTTCTTCATTATTTTATAGCACACTAACCTCAAAATGCCAACTTTATTGTCGATTTTGAGGTTGTTGTGCTATAAAATATCGTATGAGACTGTTGTGGGAGGTGTTTTTCTACCTTGCTCGATTTTCTCACTCGCTTCGCTCGTGCGAAAACCCTCGAGCAAGGTAGAAAACCATCTCCCACAACAGTGTCATAATATACTATTACGCTACCGGTTCTTTCTGACCACTTTGCTTCATTCGTGATGCACTCCTTCATAGAAAATGAAGAGTTAATTCTGTGTCTCGCTTTTTGCGATTACAATCAATCAAAATATTCAGCCAATAACCTGACACCTAACAAATATTCTCTGAAATTTTCAAGGCATTATATCAAATATTACTCAAGTTATCGTAGTCCAAAAAAATTCATCTTTGATATTTTATTTTATTTTTTTCAAAAAACAAACCGTCTAATTACCGAAAAATTTACAGGAATATACCTGAATATAAAACAAGTATTCAGTAAAAATTTCACTGACTCTGGTCGTATAGTTTTTGAGTAATAAATGTTGAAATAAAATTGTCATACAGTATAACAACTGAAAAGCGACTCATATAAATTCGCTTCCCATAAACTATTCCTGCATTAAAAAAATTTTTTAAATCCTAAATTTGAAAATTCTTATATTTTGAAAAATGGCCATAAAAAAATTAATTCGACCATTTTTGCTGAAACTTTCCAGCGTACACCGGGTATTGATAGCAAGCATCTGTGCAAAGTTTGGGAAAGTTATACAGCCGATTGAATGAATGGTCATATGCGTGAGTTTTGCCACATACTAACACGCACACACACACACACACACACACACACACACACACACACACACACGCATGCGCAAACACAGACACGCACACACACATACATACACACAGACATTTTTTAAGACTAGTGTATTCGGACTCCCTAAGGCATTGTTTTAACACGTTTATACGTTAAAAAGCACAAATAGTATATTACGATACGTGTGACCTAAGTAGTCCTTTATAGCACAACGCGTATTAGTACCCGAGCGCAGCGAGGGCGCTAAACGCCGTGCTATGAAGGACGACTTATGACACGAGTATCATATACTATTTTATAGCACTGCCTGCCCTAAGTCCGCTGTCACGCCTCGCTACGCTCGGGCGCTACCGCCCGGTGCATTAATGGACTACTTATGTCACGGATAGGCGTGACATACGTGCGGACTAATGTCATGCAGTGCTATAAATATAATTATTGTATTTTCAGTCAATTCGACGGGTAACCAATTTCCCATTATGTGTATGCGTGGTCCTTTATTATGATAAGCACATTTATCTTTCAACATTATCATATCATCAAGGGGACACAGGTCTAGGTTAAACCCAAAAAACGACTTTTATACCACTCTAACCTCAAAATCACAACGTTAATATAATTTTTCGGCGCTCGTGGTAGAAAATGCGGTTCGAAACTAGTGCGTAAGTAGATTATTTACCTCATGTGATTTTTGTTACAACATGTTACAAATGTTACATGAGGCAAATGATCTACTTCCGCACCCGTGCAGAAATGTATACTATTTTTACGAGTCCAGAAAACTTTATATGTTTAAAAGTAATCATTCTGAAAATTTGTATGCTATCAATACATAGTAATATCTTAAATTTTACTATTGGAAAACCTCGAAATCGTAATCCTACGCGTCACAATAAATCATTATTTTCTATACCATATTTATTAAAGGAACTTTGTTCATCACACAATTCTCGATGATATGATGTATGTGCGTGTTTTCATGTGTGCTTGTGTGTGGATAAGTATATGCGTTTTTCGGTGAATATTAGAGTGTATGTGGATGGATATGTGAACATGATTTTATGTGTGCGTATATTCTGATGAGTGTGTATGAATATGGGTATGTGTATGTGTTCAGATGTGAGTGCATGTAGGTGTCTGCAGTGTATGGGAATATGTGTACATATGTTTTTATGTTTGTGTGGATGCGGGTATGTTTGCAGATAAGTGTATGTACACGTGTTTTGCAAGCGCGCGCGGGGTCTGTGAGATGTTATGTGCATGTGAAAAAGTCTGTCGGTGTATGTCAGTGAGTAAGCGTGCAGTAATTTGTGGGTGTGTGTATATATATATATATATATATATATATATATATATATATATATATATATATATATATATATATATATATATATATATATATATATATATATATATATATATATATATATATATATATATATATATATATATATATATATATATATATATATATATATATATATATATATATATATATATATATATATATATATATATATATATATATATATATATATATATATATATATATATATATATATATATATATATATATATATATATATATATATATATATATATATATATATATATATATATATATATATATATATATATATATATATATATATATATATATATATATATATATATATATATATATATATATATATATATACATGCATGTTTTAATATTTTGTACTACATACCAAATATATATTTTAGTATATATAATCTTATAAAATTACATAGCGTCATATATGATGATATATTATCATATCTAATTAAATATTGCCATATATAATTATACATTGTCATTAATAACCAAGAAGAAGTAGGTGAAGTTACGTTTTAACTGAACGACCGACAAATTATATATAATTACACATAAATATATAGGGGAAGGTGGGGCAGTACGGGCACCCTAACTTCAAAAGAATCCTGTACTTTCTACTTTGTACCAATACAAATTATTAAAAGTGCTTCTTAAAGTAGAATATCTCAAGATTCAGATACATTATTTTTTATTATAAAATATATATTGCATTGTTTTTTATAATGCGAAGTACAATACCGCTAAAACTGCCCATTTTCCCCACCCGTGGGGCACGATTGGCACGGTGAATTAATGAAAAATTTATTTAAAAAAAAATATTGGACGTTACTATTAAATTTGCATTTTATAGAATTGAGGATCAAAACTAAAAACCAGACCATTTCATTAACACTGACTCTTTCACCAACATCTAAGACTCCGACGTCTCCGACTCCGAAATGTTAAGGGCGCAAAAGTAAGGTTAAGAAAATCAGCTGTTAAACTCGGCGGAAATAAATTGACGACTCACGTATGCCAATCGTGCCCCGCTAGTGGTGCCAGTCGTGCCCCATTTTAGAGTATTTTTATATGTAATATTACTTTTTTCCTAAGCATCGGAGATCATCAATCAAAAATACTATTAAAAATTTACGATTTAAACTGTAAAAGTAATTCCCTTTCGAAGCTCATATGATTTATTTGTTCTTAAGAAATAGATTAGAATTATGGAAAAAACAACGTTTTGAAGTCCTCAATTTCTAATAATTCTCATACGATTTGTATTAATTTTTTTC
Organism: Gastracanthus pulcherrimus; assembly: GCA_949152435.1. Lineage (NCBI taxonomy): Eukaryota > Metazoa > Arthropoda > Insecta > Hymenoptera > Pteromalidae > Gastracanthus > Gastracanthus pulcherrimus. The sequence continues at coordinate 37,463,021 of OX424576.1, read as the reverse complement.
ATTTAGGATTTGCAGAGGGAAAAAGTAAAAGCTATTTACAACATATAAAAAATACTATCATGTTAGAATATTCATTTATTTAGTGAACATTTGAATGCCTAATCCACCCGCCAAACCCATCGTGCCCCACCTTCCCCTACAATCGTATAGAATCATTTATGACTGTGTATGGTCATATATGATCATATATATTTATACACAGTAATATAGAGACAATAGTTATATATAATTATATATAGTTATATATAATTATACGTAATTATATACAATCATATATGATTATATATAATTATGTATAAAGTTATACAAAATTATATATGATTACATATGACTCATTTTTACCCGGGTAGAGTAACTAATTTATCTTTTTAATAAAAATAAATAATGAGAGGAATGGTGAATCTGTTTGAAGTATTTTATTAAGTATATAATTCTTTTTTGTACTATTTTATTTTAAAATGGCGCTAAAGCCATCCAACTTCAGTTGATCTGCATCGATGATCTGATATCTACATGTAGATAGTAATTCTGCCATTAGTTGCCCATGGAGCGTCCAGAGCTCGTATACGGATGTACGGAGGTGAGAACAAATATCAGACTGACTATAGTAATATCGAGAGTAATATGGTCCGTTTTCATGCGGCGAATGCTATGCATTTAGGTGCTACAGAGAGGGTATAATCATACTTTCTCTCTCGCACCTATGTTAGCATAGCATTTGCCGCGAATAGTTCGCTGCATGAAATCGGACCTATAAGCTAAAGCCAAACCATCACATAAGTGTTGCAAACATAGGGTTTATTACATACATTTTGACTAGTTCTAGAGGCAAATTCAATTATTTACTATTATAAAATATTAACTATTAACTATTAACAAAGGTAAAAATAGTTATTTCTTATGTTTTTAGAACACGAATACGCAGGTATTTCCCCTATAAATTCCCACAAATTCTTATTTTTATGGTAAAATTTTGGAGATTAGGTTGACTCTCTACCAATCAGCGTTGGCTACGACCTCCCTTTAATAAGTAGAAACAGCAATATGATGATATTAAATATTTTAAGCTAAAAAATTTCTTACTTTAATCAAAGCTATTTATTGCAATATCACGTTATTTTGCCTAATTCCGATCGTTTAAAGGCTGTGAGAATTAAATAAAAGAAAGTTTTTTTTGTTTTTTTAGGTTAAAAATGATCTATATTTTCTATTAAAAGCTTTTTATTTATTTTTATAAATATAATAAAGTTTGGTAAATTTGTATTAACGTATTATAAAATAAAGCTACATTTTTCATTATTTGTCATCAATTGCTGTTTTCTCATTATTTAAGTTTTCAATCTTCAAGATGTTGTTGGCGCATACCAAAATAATAAATCTTGATGAAACTTTTAGGATACTGTCTTTAAAGATTTCTTAACATTAGTTAACTGAAATATTTTGTAAATATCCATGACAACGCTCATGTTAAATGATTCTATTAACAAATTTGCTCTGTTTTTAACAATATTTACACAACAAATATTTATTATTTTTAAAAAACACATAGTTGAGTAAAAATTTGTAGATTCAGCTAACTAATTTTTATTTTACTGTATGTACTTGTTTTCTTTTACAGTATGAAATTTTTGGTTCATAAATGTCATTCTGGTATGAGCCAACAACTTTTACCGTGCAGTTTTATTCTCAATAACTTCAATATTATTTGATAAATTTTTTTTAAAAATGTGTGAATCAACTGATAATATCATTATAAACATGCCACGTAGATATTATTTTGTTAACCTTGAAGCTACCGAAGTTATATTTTTCACCGGACAGCCCCCTTAAACAAAAAAGGACCTGCGGATTTGTATTCTATGGGTCAAAATACATAATAAATGATTATTTTTACCTTTGGACACCCTTTTGCATACGGGAAGGTACCCAGCTCCAGGACTACGTAGCGACAGAAGTACCCTTTACTTTGAGCTATGACAATAAACTAAATTTTTTGTAATCTTCATGACACTTTCTTTAAAAGTACACTCGTCGTTAAAAAATATCAGGTCGAATTTGTTTGAGTTTTTCGTAATTCACCAATGAGGTTATCGAGAATGAGCATTCAATGCTATGAACTTCCAGCATTTCAAAAAAATAGAAATAAATTTGACCAGAAATAATTAATGTCGAGTGTATACGTATGGATATTGAAAAATATCGTTTTTAACACACCCTGCCATAAAGTGCGTACTTTTTCCTCACCGACCTGGGAAAAAAGTGCTACATTAATTCTCTACCCTCACTCTATAGTACCCACCGCGCCACGCTACGAGCCGTGACGCGGTGGGGACTAGAGTGAGGTTAGAGAGTTAATATGTAGCACTTTTTTCCCTTTTCGGCGGTGAACGAGTACGAACTTTTTGGTAGATATGTTAAAAAATTGTATATTGCACGCGTGAATAAAGTGAGCCAGCGATTGCCAGTGTGTATGACGACCTCGCTCCACTTGGGCGCCGAACCACACGCAGGCATTTACTGGCTCACTTTATTCCCTAGGTGCATAATATACTATTTTTTACAGAAATAATGAAGATTTGAATAAAAAATGTTATTTTCAACTATAAAAATGTTGTATAAACTTGTTTATAATAAAAGTATTTTCGACTAAACGTAAAATCTGTACGGTTGATATTTGTCTGAACCTGTTTGAAGTGTCGCTAGCTATCATCGGAACCTCGGAGAAGTATTATGCGAAAATCAAACTATGGAACATTTTTCTTTGAAGTACTTCGGTTTTGTAATTGTTGTTTATCGGTGAAAGTGGTTTAGACCATAGTTACTATTGTGACAAAGCTATGCAATACATTTTGTTTTTTTTATTTCGGATTAATAGAATGTCCTGTAGGTGTGCGCCAATGCGAAATCTTTTTTTTTTCCAAGACTTTAAAATACATATAACACAAATCTATTATAAATAGATAAATATATAAATAGATTCTGCATTTATTTCATTATTTACCCACAAAAAATTATCAAATATCAATTATCAAAGTAAATTTTTTTCTTTAAGTATTTGTTATAAATATTTGTTTTAATAATATTAAAGAAAAGAGTTGAAAAAATAAACTAAAAATTAGATTTTTTTTTATATTTTACTTGTCAGATGGATTATTTTAAACTGACAGAGCTTTAACCAATTTTTTCAGTGCTAATTTTTAACGAACTAATTCTCAATTAACTTCTTAAAAAAGCATACATTTTGCTAAGCAGTCAATAGCGGTTTTTTCAATCGGTTAAAAGAGATCTGGCTTCTTCAATCTTTAGATTTTAACAGAAAATTAGGTACTATGCAAGAACGTATTAATATATTAATAAGTACAATTAAGTATAATATATAATTAAGTATGTACTGGTTCTCTTTTAATAATATTTCTAAACAATTATATAAAACAAGATTCAATCTTCACATATGGGTTGGAAAATGTAATATTATAATATATTATACAAAATATAATATTATAATATATTATACAAAAAATAAAAAACAGTAAATTTCTTTCAACAATAGATAACATACAAGACTTGCCCTAATTATCATAAAATTAATACTTTTTTAATTTAAAGGATTTATTATTGAAAAACCATAGTGACATTAAAACATTTTATTCAGTCAGTAAGAAGCCTTCTACATAATAATGATGATGATGATGACAATGATGATAATATTAATTACAATCATAATAATAATAATAATAATAATAATTATAATAATAATAATATGCAATAATAAAGATAATAGTAATGATAATCGTTTTAATAATGATAATAATAGTAATAATAATAATAATAATTATTATATTAATGATAATAATAATAATAATCATCATAATAATTCACAATAAAAACATTCTCAATGATAAGAAATTCTTTTACGCACTGATTTATACAGCAGTTTTCACAAATCATTCAATAATTCACTGATATATATAGTCAATAAATTATTTTTATTTTGTCTTTGCTGCAAAGACGTCTCAATAGACAGCAGCGTGAATTTTAGAACTATAATAAAAGCTAACTCTGTTCGTTTTGAAGCTTTCTTCGTTTTGTGAAAAATTGGTTATGATACAATAATAATAAGTATCATAAGTATGACTTTTAATGCTGAAAGACTCAAGGCATCGGGTATAATAAAGTGGACTTTCTTCCCACATTCAAGTACTGTGTAGTGTGTGTTACAACTAATTATGTATAAATAACTATAATTTATCCATTGTCAGTGTTATTATTTATACATTGTATAATAGTAACTCATTTCACTGCTATAAAAAACGAACAGAGTTTTTATATTTCCGTTACAGTAATTTCATATATTGTTGCTTTGAGGTAGTAACCATGTAATCCTATTATCTTGATGTTTGCTATCATATGTCTAAATTCCAAAGAAAAACTATTTTTTAATTCTTATTAAATCCTAATGAGATTATTTGTAACGAGCCAAGTAATCAATGCTTAAAATTAGTTTACTTTAGATTTGGACATAAGTTAGTAACTGTGCGGATATGTGTGTTTGCATGAGTATAATTTATCACGCTTGTACTCTTTGCTACAAGTCCAAAAAGTCAAAAATTCATTGACATTTTTATTTAATATACAAACAATTGAAAATTAACAGAATCAATCGAAACGTGCTCAACGCTGGATTTATATTCCACGCTGAAAATAAGCACCTTCCTCCGCAGACATCTCATTATGTTTTAAATTCAAAACCCTGTCCCTAGAAAAGTTGATTTGGACTCATAGTAGTCTCTTTGGAGGGGTATAGTTAAATTCTCATTTTTTATCGTCCAAATTTGAAGTGAAATGTTGTTAAATGTCAAACAAAATTTGATGCATTAAAAAACCACCGTTTTCATCTGTCAACTTTAAAATTATCTTACTTTATATATATTGTATGTATATCTATAAATTGACGGTATTCTATTACATCGACGTAAAAAAAGTATTTGCTTTCAACAGTTATGTCAAATTGTTTTTGACATTTATCATTTCATCTTCATTATCGGAACTACGAGGCTGCTGACGACATTAGGCTTGCTAGCACTTGTAAATAATGCCCAGCAATTGTGCTATTTTGTTAGTATCATCCTTTCTTCATTCTTTTAACTATTATTTCAAGAATAATTTATCACATTTTAATCTTTGTCACAGATTGGACAGAAAGAAATGCACGTAACATCATGCTTCGCCAATCGGCTCAAACAATGAACATCTTTGTAAAAAATATAGTACTATGAATGATCGAGCCTGCAAAATTGGCGTAAGCGCTTAAATTTCTATTGGAAGGTATAGCGAATCACTTCACTAACATAATTAGGTTTTTCTTTGCCAAAAGTTTTGTCGAAAAATGTATACGAATCACAATGCTAGATTGCAAAATCTAATGAATTTGGCGATTATGAACCCTAGCATTACAATTCCTGTAAAGCTTGAAGCTTATCCTTGTAACTGGTGTCTGAAAATTTTTTGAACCAAGCTCTTTGCCTAAAGGATAACGAATTTTGACACAATTTTCGTCTCGCTGAAGTAATTTTTATCTCACGTTACCTCCTTTTTTATTCTTTGACGTTACGTGCTTTCTCTCTCTTATAAAAAACAAAATACAGTAAGTGAAATAAATGCTTGAGAAAATGTTTACATCAATTTTGAATTTTGACACATCCACGTTAATGCTAGAGATTATATCTTGAATATAAGCTTCTTTTACATTTAAGTAAAAAGTAAAAAAAACAACGCACAAATACGCAAAAAAGAAACTTAACGCAGTTCTCTAAACCAAAGCACAGTGAAAGTTTTAATAGCCTCAACATTTTTACCAGGGGAAACACGAACAAAACATACATATAATACTTAATCTAGTACCTACTATTACTACCCTAGAACAGCGAGAAAATCCTAAGACATGCGATTGTGAGTAATTAACCGTTAATTCTTAAATCCTGAAATTTTTGTAGTTCCAAAGGTAAGTGAAATTTGGTACTTTTGACGATAGCCTAAATGAATTTGCTTCTGAATGTCTTGTGATTTTTACGCTCTTGTAACAATTAATTCAGTGTAGTCACTCTGATAACACTGTTTCTTTTTCATTCTTTTTCGAAAAACTTCGAATCTCAATCTAGCTTTATTTTTATGGCTGATGTATTTTTTGGCTTGTAACATTCTTTTTTTTATCAGAAGCCACCATCGCTTATTATATTTTTTCTTCTTATACGAAGTAAATTCGTCCATATGTGTATCAGTGTTGTCAGATATATTTGACTTGTCCATTTAAAATTTTTAAGTAATATTATATTACTTATAAAAAAAAAGAAAATATATAAAAATTTGAGTTTAATAATAAATAATATTAAACATAGTATATAATTTTAATAAAGAATTTTACTATCTTCTACTATAAAATAATTTTATAGAATAATAATAATAATAGTAGTAATAATAATAATAATAATAATTTATATCGAAGAAACAATTTCAAATGTTTAAAGAGTCAAACAACCAACTTTGAACCAAGACCCAGAGAAGACTAAATTGTACTATCTGTCAACACTGATTCCTCACTTCTGTTTAAATGAATGAGCATCAGTAAAATACTTGCCCATGTAAAGTAGACAAGTTAATAATTATATAATTATAATTTAAAAATTGGTTTCTGATAACAGTTGGAGATTAAAACCATTAGTAACTATAATTATCAATTATAATTACGACCATTACGATGCCTTACACAATAATACCACTGTCATGTCTTATTTCTCTTGATCGACAGTATTCCCTTATTGGTAGACTTTTTATCAATTCATTAGTATAACTTAGCAACGAGAGTATTATTGGCATTTCGTTTACCAAGAGGAAGTGACGAAGTAAGTTTTCAGAGATTTACCTTTATAGTCAGTACTGATATTCTCAGTTTTTGGGACGATTGAATTAAATCACATTTTAGTGACGTCGTTTCTTCTTGAAACCTATAAATAATAAAATTGTTAAACAAGTACGTGATGATGTTGAAAAATAAGATGAAAATGATATTATGAACTCAGCATACTCTTTTTAGATTTTCCTTTTGGAGCTTTTCTTTTTTTAGCTGAAGAGGAACCACCAAAATTAGTAACTTCTGTTCCAAGTGTCCCAAGTGTAGTCATTTGACGTTGACGATGTTTTTCTTCTTTAGTTACTGGGAGTCGTGTCATGTAGTTTTCTTCGTACTCTATTTTTCTTTTATTTTCACGACCAAAACTCGATTGTTTTTCTCCTAAATCAATTGAATCTTCTATTGGAGCATCTAAATATTCTTCTCTAAGTTCTCGTAGTACAGCTCCAGATACAGCACGCCTACGTGCTCTTTCTCCAGCTTTACGCATTTTATCAGCCATTGTTTCATCACCATCTAAAAAACAGTGAATTATACACTATACACTTAAATCCAGTCAAATATAATTTTGAATTATAATTATTAATTTTACCATAGTGAACTGCAGCAAGTTTTGGTGGCACATAGACTCCAGATTTTCGTGATTTGGCACCTTCTTCATCCATATCTTGTTCACTTTCTGATTCTTCATCTGATCCATCCATTTTTCCTACCAAGGCATCAGGATTTGGTTTAAAATTGATAGGATCATCACTATTTGCTGTTCCAGTTACTGCAGTTTTAACAAGCTTATCTATTTGATATTTGAGTTTATGATCAATGGGCCTAATTTTTTCTAGTACAGTTCTGATTTCTATTAAGCGATCTATTGATGGATCTCCTTCGATTCTTTCTCCAGAACACTTTCTCAGGACAATGTATGTTAAATTTATAAGATAAGATAACAGCATATGATATTTCATTTCTAGGAAACTAAGACCCTTGTCCGTTGAAATTTCTCCATTTTTCACTCGTACAAGCATGTTATCTACTAACTGATTTACTTGTACAACATTTGCATTCATTTCCCCCAACAGGCGAAAAGCCTGTGGCAGGTCCCGCTGCTCCATCTCATCTATTGCCTAAATAAATAACAATGTATATACTAATTAGATAAATCTTAATGTTGTTTACATATTTTATAAAATTATTTGTAAAAATTTATATCAAGTGGAATAATTGTTAGCAAAACAAAACGGCTTTTGTATTAATATAATAATATTGTTAATAATTAACAACGGCTTATCTTGAAAATTAAATATTTTTGGAATGCTTAATTATTATAGAGAATATAAATTTGCACGAGGCAAAAATGTTCATAACTCCATTTTTTGCTGAAAATCGTTCATAATGAGTGATTTACAAGTTGTAAACAAAAAGAAAATTAATTATTTTTCGCAATAGATATTTTACAGTGCGGTGATCGGTCGTCTATTATAAACGTCGGGAAATAAAATTCCGACGCATCCATAGTAGACTCCCTTGTTTCACCCCTCATGCAATTTTTCCGTATCACGGCCGCTTTTTTCCGGAGAAAGCGCGTGTCGCACTATGAAAAATCGCAGGCGCGCTAAAAATTAATCGAGAAACCTCGTGGCGATTGAAATTTCAGTCAATTACTGTCCGCTAAAAAGTTTCGCCGATCGGAATTTTTCAGAAAAATGTCGGCCCCGCGAGCGAACGAGAAAAAAGCGCAATAATCTGCTGCCATCTTTCCTATTTACTAATGGATGACAGCGGAAAAAAAACAATCGAAAAATTGCCCCGACACTGCTCACAGAAAAAATTCGCCGTTTCGACGTTTCTTCGTGAAATTTGCCGGGATAACGTGTACTCAAATTCTACTCACCTGCACCATGGTTTTTGAACGAAAATTAATGCAACAAACACATATTTAAACAACGTAACTTGTAATTAAACCGATCCCCACGTGGGAGGATATTTTCCTTTCGGGGTATATTTTTTCGCTCGGAAAAGCCTCGTCAAGCGAGCGACTCGTTCCTTCTCTCTCTACAAAACTTTTTACTTAAAATTAATAATTCTTAACTCTTTCATGAAAATAATCATTTCTCTCATTTATTGTTCTATGTTAAGTGTATTCCAAGAGTTTTCAATAGTTATCACTATGAATAAATTTCATAAAAGACAACAATTTGACTTCCTTTTCAGGAGTCTCATATAATAGCGCGAAATTCAAATAGTATTTCATACTTTTTTTAACTAGAAACATTTTAATTTTCATAATTGCATTAAATTGTATATAGCAATAGAAACTTAAGATAATTATTTTTGTTTTTTTAATATTCCTTGTCTGCGCTTATGTTAATTGGAATCCTATATTTAAATTATATTTAAACAAATTTACATAGTTCTTAATATTGTTTAACCTCGTGTAATTATTGCAGTGTACATTATTGTAACTCAATTTAATATGAAAATTCAGTGCACTGAATATAAAACTATGTTCTATGTGTTTTGCCAGGATATTTCAAATAATTTTTTAAATATAATATTAATCACTTATTATAAGGTTATAACACATCCTAAAAATATTTCTAATAATATTTAGTTAAGAAATATATTTTGACATGCCAAAAATGAGTTTTTATACAATAAAAGAATAAATATCGACAAATATAATACAGTAAAATCGCAAGTGTGCGATTCCCGGACTGCAGTATTGAAAAAGTATATGAAGTCAAGTTGTAGGTACGAGAAGTGGAGGGGGAACACATGCATATAGATATAAGCTTTGCAGGGAAAGAATGCCGTCGAGGTGGTGAATCAGTGGATCGTCGTGCATGCATTTGTTAGTGTTAGTTATAAGGAGAGTTTTGTGTACCTACTGTACGATGTATTTTTGACGTGGAACATCATAAGGCAGGACAAAAGCGATTTGCCGAAGGGAGACGAGGCTTAACAATTTAAGGGGGGAAATCGGCAGCGTGGCGCGATTTCGGAGGAAAAGTGCTCTATAGGATGGTAAGATTTCTCAACAAACTAAAAAGTTAATGTTTACGCTTCAAGTACTTTTGAAACCTCGTCATGTACTTTAATCATTTTCTGATACACTCGATGTTTATTTGTTTTTTTCTTATTTTACGCGTCAATCATTGTTTTTCTGTTTTATTGGTAAGTATTCTTAGCTTGTTAGATTACACTACAAAAGAGAAATTAAAATTAAATTTTATTTTTTATTAGATTTTTTACTTTTTGGTTACAGGATAGGTTAAAGTGGAGATGGGCTGCCTTGGCCCTTATATTGTTGTTGGTTGAAGTTCAAGGGTTTTATGTGCCAGGTGTTGCACCTGTAGAATTTAAGAAGGGACAGAAAATTGATGTAAAGGCTGTCAAAATGACCAGTACACACACACAATTACCGTATGAGTATTATTCGTTGCCTTTCTGTTTGCCAAAAAATGGAACATTATTTTACAAATCTGAAAATTTGGGAGAAATTTTGAGAGGTGACAGGTATGTTGATAATTATACTGTTTTAGAAGGTTATGTTTGTAATTAAGTTACTGAAATTTAATACATTTTTATTGCAATAATGTTTTTTTAAAGAATCGTTAATACTCCATATGAGGTTGCCATGGGACAAGATGTATCCTGTCGTCTTCTATGCCACCTTCCATCGAATCCTATGACATGGAATGAAGAACATTCACTTCTTGTTGGGGAACGTATTCAACATGAGTATACTGTTCATTTGTAAGATACTGATATGTTGATTTTTTATTGATAAGCGTACAATCCATCTGTTTCTTTTATATACTAAAATTATTCATTAGGTTAATAGATAATTTACCAGCAGCCACAAAGAAAAAAAATAATGGCAACACAATTGTTTATCATGGATACCGATTAGGTGGTATTGATCCTAATAATAATGATAAAATATATATTAATAATTACCTTAAATTAAAATTGAGTTATCACAAACACGGAGAGTAAGTAACAAAAATTTCTTTTGACTCTTAGTTTTATCAAGGAGATGTTAAACTATTCCTGTTATTAACAATTACAGGGACTCAATTTTTCCATTTAATTTTCAATTTTAAGAAAATATCTTTGGAATGTTGTTGTTTTGATAGAGGCAACAACACTCCAGGGATATTTTCTTGAAATTGAAAATTAAATGAAAAGAATGGGTTCTTGTAAATGTCAGTCACTGCGGGGAAGAGGGTTTAACATCACCTTAATTCAGATTAATTTTATTCATTGAGATAAATGATTCAATTTAGGAATGAGTTCCGAGTTGTGGGTTTTGAAGTAGAGGCCCACTCAATAGATTTTACTCAATTACAATTTGAAAGCAACACTTGCAAAATACCTTCTGAGACTTATTTGCAATATGTGTATCCTAAAGGTACACGAATACTATTTTTGTACTCTGTGGAGTGGAAAGAGTCTGATGTTAGTTGGGCAAGTAGATGGGATATTTATCTGGGAATGAGTGATGTAGAAATTCATTGGTTCTCCATAATCAATTCTTTGGTTGTTGTTTGTTTCCTATCAGGTAAGACATAAGCTCAAGTTGTCATGTAACTTTTACCTCTAAATGTAGCTGTATATGCTGTGTATTTACATCTGTGGGTTCCCGAAAAAACGACTTAAGTCCACTTTTCATGTTCTTGAGATATTAAGGTTTAAAGTGTTTAATTTCCACTTAAATTAATGTTAAAAAAAATCAAATAGTAGATATAATCACTTATTTTTACACTTTCTAGGCTTTTTGCATTTGTATTTGAAAATATACTATGTAAAGATATAAAAATCGTTTGAAACTCAATTTTCAAAAAAATGGACTTACCTCGTTTTTCCGGGAACCCACAGATATATGTTGTTTATTCTTATGAAATATAAAAGTAGCCATAGAAATAATAATTTTATGAAGTCATAAATATTAATTTATTTATTAAATATTTATATTTGACACTGATAAGTATTCCCTTTATTATATTTACATAGGAATTTTGACAATGATTATTGTCAGAACTTTACGAAGAGATATCGCTAGATATAATGCAGGTGAAAGTGATAGTCTTGCTGGACTTGATGAGACAATTGAGGAAACTGGCTGGAAGCTAGTTCATGGTGATGTTTTCAGGCCACCAACAAATGCTCGTTTGTTTGCTGCTGTTATTGGAAGTGGAATTCAAATATTTTTCATGGCTCTAATAACAATTTGTAAGTTATTTAACTTATGTAGTTGTCACATTTATAATTTTAATACATTGTTTTACAATAATAACATTTGCTGTTCATGAATTACAGTTTTTGCTATGCTGGGAATGCTTTCACCAGCAAGCAGAGGAGCTCTCGGTACATGTGCAATCTTCCTCTATGTTTTCTCAGGAGTTGTCGCAGGATACTTTTCTGCTAGATTATATAAAACGATGAGAGGAAAAGAATGGAAAAAGGCAGCAATGTTGGTGAGTTTGATTTTGCTTATAATTTAAAATATAAATTTTATATAATAATAATAGTCATAAGATATACAAAAATAGAATAGGTTTTATATTCATGATTGTAGTAAAAACCATTCTATAACTATAATTTATGTAACAATCATCATGACTTTGTTAACAGACGGCAACTTTATATCCTGGAATTGTATTTGGTACATGCTTTTTCTTAAACTTCTTTATCTGGGGAAAACACAGCTCAGGAGCAGTTCCTTTCACAACTATGTTGTCTTTACTCTGTCTTTGGTTTGGTATCTCGTTACCTCTTGTGTATCTTGGTTATTTCTTTGGTTTCCGGAAGCAGCCATTTACTCATCCCGTTAGAACAAACCAAATTCCTAGACAAGTACCTGATCAACTCTGGTATATGAATCCGTTTTTATGGTAACTTTATTTTTAAAAATATGCATCAAATTATTAATTTATTAAGGTACGATTTTAAGTGTCAATTGTTTATTTGTTCTTAAGTACTCTTATGGCTGGAATTTTGCCTTTTGGTGCTGTCTTCATTGAGCTGTTTTTTATTCTGACAGCATTATGGGAGAATCAGTTTTATTACCTGTTTGGCTTTTTATTCCTCGTTTTTTGTATTCTTGTAATATCATGCTCCCAGATTTCCATTGTGATGGTTTATTTTCAACTTTGCGGAGAAGTAAGTTTACTTATTTGTTTTTATTTCTAATTTAATATTTTTTCTAATGCATTTATATTTTTAAATTTAGGACTATAGATGGTGGTGGCGAAGTTTTATTGTTAGTGGAGGTTCAGCAGTGTATGTTCTAGCTTATTCTGTCTTTTATTTTATGTCAAAGTTAGAAATAACAGAACTTGTTCCAACCCTCATGTATTTTGGTTATACTGCATTAATGGTGCTAACATTTTGGTTGTTAACTGGAACTATTGGCTTCTTTGCAGCATATGCATTCATCAGAAAAATCTATGCAGCCGTTAAAATAGACTAGTCAAACTAATTAACGGTAATAGCCAGTGATATTCCTTCTGCCAAAAAGTTTACTGTCAAATTTTCGTAGTTCAATATATTGCAATTTTTTGTTTGCTCATAAAAGGAAAATTGCAATAATATAAATTACGCGTTCCAGGCGTTATGGCAGAAATTACTACACATAAATTAATGGGATCAGTTACTTTAAGGTCTTGTAACTTTCTTGATTTATTGTATTAAACTTTCACATTATATATTTTTAATTACATATTCACTTGTCAAGATTTTTAAGTATACTGATCCTGATTAAATTTATTTACTTTTGAATGTTGGAAGTGTAAATTTTCTGAATTTTGTGTGTACAAATCAAAGTCAACTCGACTGTACAATGAGCTCATTTTAACATCATGATTGCAAAGCCCGCGTGTAAATATAAATCGTCGTTTTATAGGATATTTTGTAGATTTCAAGTTGTATCATTTCTTACAATTATCAGTATAAATATTTATAAATAAAATTATAATGCATTATTTCTTATCAATGCTTTAACATTTTGTTCTATATTTTAATTATTTTATAGACTTTTGTCTTCTTTATCCATATATCATTCAATATTATACAGTCGGATCCTAAGCATTATAAATGTTTTGGAGAAAAGACTGCATGGATTGTAGTTACTATTTAATGTTCTTATTACTAACCAAACTTACATAAGTAATGCAGTCAACTTTAATAATTAATATTGATGAAGCACTTTAGCTATAGAAAAAAGATTTTTTAAGATATGTAATTTATACTACTTATATGGTTGTACTGGATAATTCAGAAGTAAATCCAATTTCTAGCATAATGCTGTATTTTATTTTTATCAAGTTAATACCACTATACAATTTTGTATGATATAAATCCATATTAAAAATGTATACATTTATAAAACAATTAGTAGAGCTTTTTAATCTTTTTGATCTTTTTGAGCCACATGTAATAAAGGATTTGTATGATTTCAATGCATGGAGTCCGACTGTTATATTAATATTATTGAATTGTACAATTTTAAAAAGTTTATTTTATATTTGTGAAATTTAATGTTATATTAAATAAAAATTCACTGTTTCAAATAATGAAATTGCAAATGGGTTTACTTTTACAAAATTTCAAGTTATGAATCAACAGGTGAGCATTGAATATATAATTCTTATGAACTTTAATCTATGGTAATAGAACAGTTAGCTGTTTAAGTTTATAATGTACTTTATTATCACAAGTAAAAATATACAATTATTGTACAAATACATTTATGTATAATGTATTTTTCAAAATACATTTTTACATTTACAAATGATGTCAAAATTCTTTTTATGTATGTAATTTTATATAACATTGGTTAATATAAAACTAAAATTTATTTAATACATTTAGTGTATAAAATCACTTGCCATATCACATATCTTTTATAAAAATGTATTCCAAATCGAGGCATTAAGATATTAAGGGGTACAAGTGACACTTAAAAATTTGAACGTGTAAATGAGAAAAATATACCGCTTTAATAATTGTCTTATTAGTTAGATATATGATGTAATGTATCATTTACAAATGATGTAAAAAACAGTAAAAATATTTCTTTTAATTGTGATTTTCAAAAATATCACTTTCTAACCCTTGGGATTCATAATAATTTAATTATAATGTCATATTACTTAAGCGAGTGTTATATTTTTGGGAAACGGTTTTTGACGAGACTTTCCAATGAGCCCTTGTATTTGACAAATGGGCTATTTTACTCTAAGCATTCGTTATTTTAGTAAAAAAATCTCCTTATGATTATAATTATGCATATGTTTATATTAGAAAAAGAACCCAATAGAATATAAAAGTAAGTGGAAAGAGCTTTAATTTAAAACTCATACTTGATGTTAGAAAATATTTCTTTTTTTCTAAGATCACCGATTAAAGATAGTGACAAGAAATAAAAATTTTCATATAATTTTTATCTATATCTTTACGTCGGAGACAAATGCAGATTCCTACATCGTATTTTTCGTTATTTCAACTCAACTATTTGTTTTCATTAATGATTTTGATCATCCTGTATTTGTAATACCTTAAGGAACACCAGATGACTGAGATAATAAATAAAAATTTTAATTTAAACAAGAATAATGGAAAATACGAAGGTGACCGTAATTAATACGTATTTTTAATAATGCGTATTTCAAATTGAATTTTATTCTGTCTACTTTTATATTCTGTGCAATCTTTTTTTTTGGAATAAATATTTGCAATTGGTTTTAAGTTATAAAATGACGTATATTTGGAGCAAAAGAGCTTATATATCGATATACAGAATTTTAATGAAGCTTTCTAAAATTGTAAGGAGATATTCTTTTTCGAAGTTTATAAAGCAAATATATAACTATACAAATTCCACTAAATATGTATATGTATATGACTGTAGACTCAACAGGCATATAACATTTTGATATAGCATAGTTATTAGGTGTAAATATACCCTAAAAAATAATTATATAGTTACTTTGTAATAGAAGTATCAAATTTATTAATAAAAGAATAAAAGGAAACATAACATTAACTGACCAATGAGAATGATGGGTTGTCTTTATTTCGCCAACTAAATGAAGGAACTGTAACTTCTAAAATATCTTTTCTGTGGATTTTTCTACAACCATGATGTGTATGTCCATCCACTACTAGTCGAGGATTTAAGATATCTAGAAGCTTTAATAAAATGTCAGATACTTCTTAGAAAGTGTGTTAATAGTGAGATTTAAGTTAATTATGCAAAGTTTACTTGTTCTGTTGCTTCTCTTGACAAACATTCCCACCGTTCACGAAATTTGATATCTTTTATTTCTGCTGGAGCTTCATCTAATTCATCACAAATTTCATCGGATTCTCTATACAAAGGAAAATGCTAAAATGAAGAATATATGTTTAATGAATGTGTAAACAATTCATTGGATATAGTTAAAAACAATACTAACTTGTAAAAGGATTGGTCTACTATATCTTTTAATTACATTACTTTTGTTGCAATCACTACCAATGCCTTTGGCACATTTTAAGTGTTCTACAAGAAAATAAGTATATCTATAAGTATTATTATTTAAGAATAAATTGAAAAATTTTACCGATACTTACTACTAATTTTATTTACAGCCACTTCTGTTGGCCTACATAAAAAACATCCATCTCCTTCTAAAGCCATACTATTAATCAAAACAAAATGATTTCCTCTTATACTAATTCTTCTGACACTTGGGGCATTCATACCATTTATAAATCTTTGATTTAAAAATGGGGTGATTACTACAAAATATTTTAGCTTTAAAATAATTTATCTCTTAAAAAGTAATTAAATAATTGGGATATTTAGGAATTCCATACCGTAATGGAATCCAAGGTCATGATTTCCGGATACTACATAAAGGTGTGTATTTTTTGGTACAGAAAACATAGATTGAAATCTTGATATGTAGCCTTCAAACTCTTCTGAACTGCACCATTGGCCTTCATCAAAAACATCACCTAAAATCACAATAAACTCAATATAATAAAATACTAGAAAAGAATAACAGCATAAGTAACTTGCGAGTTTCAAAAATTTAATCTACCTAGTATAAAAATTACATCTGGCTTATGAATTGCCATCACTGTTTGAAATGTTCGATACATTTGCCATTCCCTAAATTAAAAAATAACGATTACTTATTTTATTTACTAATGATTTTTTATTTTGCAGATTGTTTTTATATAAATGAAAACATAATTGAATTATACCTTCGTAGTTTATCAAACCAATGTCCATTTCTTGAACCCAGTAGATGAGTATCTGATAAAAACATAGCATGAACAGATTTTTCCTCAGGTGTAGCAGCAGAAATTTTAGGATCAACTCTATTTGGATCTAAAGTTGGCCACTGACACTGCAGTGAATAAGTAACAAAATAAAAGAAATTAAAAAAATGTATTTTAAATAAATAATACTGAAAAGTTTTCAAAGATGTATACCTGTATTATAACAATGTAGTATATCAAATATTCGCAAAAAAATAAAACTGCTGCTATTGCAAATAAAACTTTGATTAAGTAATATTTGTAAGAATGTCTTGTAATGCTGAACATTTCGTTAATTTCTGTAGTACTCTTAAAGGGTAAATCAATCTATTCCTCTAGCAGTTTATCACTTTCTAACATCATGATAACAAATCATTTTGTCAATAAATGATAAAAATCATTACAGTATAACCATTAAGTTTATATTAATAAACTTATCTTTCGTTAGCGAACTGCAAGCATTGCCGAATATGACAATGAACTTATGAATATATTTGCCATTTTGTTGTAATGTTTACTTTCTCCTAATTTTTAACAAAATAAATAAACAAGCAAGTTATCCTGGCACCTTTGGCCCCGACACCGAGCCGGTGTTTATTAGGAGACGTACACTCAACGGCAAGATATTCTAGCTGACGGTATCTGGCGTCATATTTATATATAATACGCTTTATAGTGTAGGTACCGTCACATACCGAGTCAAGTGACTCCAAATATACCAAGAATATCTTACTGGTGTGACGTAATGACACGTCACGATATTTGCGAATCGCGCATTCGCTAATTCCATACATCGAAACGCGCAAATATTCAAATTGGAAAGTAACTCCAAAATACATAGCATTCATTATTCAGTAGATAGACCTTAAGAAATTCTTTACTCAAATAAATCACTCGATATCGCAAAAGCTCGGACAGTAAATACAAAAATAACAGAACGAAAGCTCAAGTGGCTCGCACAAGCAAACAAGGCCATACATAATAAGTAAGAGGAAACCAACAGCACTGGTCTCGCTCGATGCACACAAAAGGCCTTTCATAAATTCACAAGGAAAAGCACAGAAATATAATCGCCTTCCATCAGCCCAACAGGCAACACCAGAAGCGTACAACGAAAAACACGGGTGCTCATAAAAAAGGGTCGTGGAAAGGCGAGGAACGAAGAGCGAACAAAGAGAGAGATAGCACGTACCTACACGCAGGCCCAAATCAAGATCGAAGAGAGGGAAAAGCCCGTTCGCTAACCTTTGACCTTCGCTGATTGACCATCACCAGAGAGCGAGGGTGGAGACAAGGAGAGCAGCACCAGAGCGCGGAGTTTGGAAGCAGCAGAGAGGAGAAGAGAGCAGCAGTCCTGCCCGAGACGCGAAAGCATTCAGCTGTATTTTAAAATATATACATTTTTGACTATATATAGAAGGACTTAGACGGTTAAGCTAAGTCCTTGTTTAAACTAAACTTAACTATTTTATTTAGACTCCTTTTATGTCCTAGTAAAAGCATTCCTTGAATTTCACATTAATAATATAAATATAATATAATAATTATAATCTAGATAAATTCATTTAAATACTTTCAAATTACGCGCCCGTAAAGCCGCGCTACCACTTAGGATCCAACGATCGAGCTGGGTCATCACAAATGTAATAATACATCACGTGTTATTCGACATTTATACGCGCAAATATTCAAATAAAATAATACACATTTATTTAGAAAATATTCAAAAATATATAAGCATTCGATTCTCGAACAGACTCGGACACAAGATATTCAATTTTACAAACTGTCTGAAAGGCAAAGAAAACATGCTCACTAAAAAAACAAATAACCTCTGTTCTACGCGATATTGGGGGATCCGAGTTCAAGTGCTTTTCCGAAAAGAAAAGCGTGTCGCTTGCACGACAACAACATGTGACTGGAAGTAGCTTCATACAAAAAAGGGACCGGAGCAGGAAAGAAGCTCAACCGGACTACAACGAATTTGTAGACCACGAGTAAAGTCAGCCTAGGCGTGCTAAAGGATACACGGGATTTCTCGCGATATTCATCTATTTCATTCGTCTCGTTATTTCTCTTTCAAACACTTTTAATGCGTCCGTAGCCGGTCTCAAGCCCGGATTAGACGCAGAGAGAAAGTGTCGTTATTAATCAAAACATTCTTATTTCAATCCGCGTTTATTATATGTTATTTCTTTTGTTTATTTCTAATTTATTTAAATAAACCGCTTTCGGTTCACGCGCTACCTAATCTAACCCCACCCTGGGTCATCACATGGGTTATCACACTCATCACACTGGCGAATGGCGAGTGTTATACCTATATAGCGCAAGCTGAGAGCGGGACATTTGAATATAATCTACGGCTGCATTTTCTGTGTTGAATAAAGATTATCACGATCGACGCGACGAAGTACGAATTGATTTTTTTTTCTTCCAGTAGGTATTAGCCCCAGGATAATATCCTAAACTTATATTTACGAATTTATTCTTTTCTATACGAATTTATTCTTTTCTATGCAAATTGTATTGGATACTCAAAGGATATGGGTTAGAGGGTGCATTAGAGAGGGGATAACACCTGATGGTTGTAGGTAGCTCGAAAGAGAGGAGAGCAAAAGAGAGAGAAAGTAAACGGGACTGATGCCCCTTTTCCACGGTGTAAACAGAGATGACTCATCACAGAGATGACTCAGCACTGCGCCCTTTCTATTGGTAATATGACAATGGCGGTTAGTGCAGGAAAAATCGTAGAAAAATGCATAAAATGTATTTATTTCAAAACTTTGACCATGTGTTTTAAAATATTTTGGTAAATTATATTTCATTATATTCAAAAAATCTAATTTTTAATTAAAAAAATAGCTTATAAAAGAAAAAATCACTTTTTCAAATTTATGTTCAAAAAATATGTAAATTCACGCTGAGTATGTAAAAATTAAAATTTGTATGAAACTTCTGTTCATTTTAAAAATATTATTATAAAAACAATAATAAGCCTATACTTTGTGTACTATTTTCCTACAACGAGCAGTCATGTTGATTGCCGGAGTCATATTGCCAATACGTAAGGGAGACCGGGACTGTTCGTAAATAGCAAATTATGTCTCTTCAACTCAAATGCTTATATTCAGTAATTTTGCTTAGGCATATTAAATATGCGTACAAAATAAAACGTTGTACATAATTTTGAGCAGTATAGTTCATCATCATATTTTTAACAGATATTTTTCGATTTTTTCAAGTATTTGAAAAATGTATTTATTTTATTATTTTTTTTAATTTCTATGAGATCTGTATATTAAATAATTCGGTAAGAATCAAGACTTTAATATTTGTTCTTGATACAGTGTTAGCTTAAGAAGCATTTCTAAGCCTGGTGCATTGTAAAAAGAGCAAAATTACTTAAGTTTTACAAATAAAGAAAGATTTTCGTTGACGTCCCCGAACTCAGGACTGTTTGGTAACAAAAGTCATTTTTTAAAACTTAAAACAACTATAGTAGATTTATAAATAAGGATCTGAAAACATTTTTTTCAGTTAAAACCATAAAGTTTATATCTATTCCTGGCGGGATTTATATTTTCAAATTTTATTAGAATTAAAAATCACAACAAAAAGTTTTATCTCCGGATTCCCAGAGATTCTTTCGCAAATTAAGTTATTATTTTAAAATTCAAAAAAGAATATACGTCGGCTTAGGTTCTTTACCAAATGTACAAGTGTCGATCAAAGACTAAATTTTGTATTCTTCCATATTAGTTGGAGGAAACTTTTAAAAACGTTTGAAAACTGCGAGTGCACCACTATAAAGTATGTATCAGGTAATTGGATCCTCTACCCTGTGTCCTTATATTATATACGAACATGTGCTTGAACGCTTTAGACGCTTCTGCATATCAGAGGTAAAGGATGATGTAAATAGACAATATAAACGAAACTATAAAATGTTAGCATTGGAATCGATTAATAAAATACATTTTTTTACATTTTTTAATAAACTGGTTTTCTTCCAATTTGAAGGTAAAAAAAATTCTGAAGAATACATATAGGTAAAGGTCTTAGCAATTGTATTCATTTAAAAAAAGTTTGGAAAGACAAAGGTTTATTACAAAATCGTCAACACAATAGGATGTATTAATACTGCACCGATCAGAAATAAAAAAATTCTTTATTTGTTTGGCGGAGTTATAAAAAAACTTAAATCAGTATAATATATACCTAGATACATACCTAATGCTTACATAATAAACACATTGTCCGTTCTCTGTCTCAGATTCGCATATGACTCCTGCGCATCAGCAAGTGCAAAATTAATATGGAATCCCGATGTATAGTTATATATACACACATGGCACAATATATAGATATACATATCGTTCGTAAATCGTACACACCGAGTTGAGCATGTGCGAATAAGCATATGTATAAAAGAAGGCCCGGCCGGCTCTTTTACGAGCGGCGCTTGCGCACTGCAAAAGCGGACTTTGGCCTCCGGCGGTTGCTGTGTGTCTCGAGGAGCCGCTTGCCGCTTTGCCTCGCATCTCGATTCTCGTCTCGTATATTGTGCCGCGGCGCGTGTGTGACGCGCGAGAGAGAGGCAGACTGCGCGAGGCACCCACCGCACACAGTGTGCATCGGGCTGAGAGATATCGGCGGTCCCGTTATCGCACGTACCTCTTCGGTTGATTAACATTAATAAACTCGCGGAAAGAATGGCGAGCTGTCGGTTAATCGGTGCGCTCACGCGATTCTCCCGCACCAATGTCAACTTCGTCACACGAGCAGGTAAGCTTCGTCGTTGTCTTTCTTTTTCTTTATTTTAATAAAATAAGTATCTAAATTGACAACATGCCGAGTCACTCCTATCTCGAGGAATTTCGTAACGTACCTAATCTGTCTTTTTCGCCGAGATTAAGTGCGCCGAGTGTAACCTTTTTACCTTGAACGGTTTTTCCCTCTTTTCGTCTGGAAATGATTTCATTTTTTCCTACGAAGGTTTTACTTTTTCCTTCAGTTCTAACTTTGGAGCTCCTTGGTAACAGGGAAAGTCTGAAGATTATCTTTCTTTTGCCTTTTTATGTGGCTGCCTTAAAATTAATTTTCATGTATAAAAACATACGACTCAAAAGCTGCTTTTAAAACATAATGATGTATTAACTTACACTAGCTCTCTTTACCATGTGAATTAATAACTTTTACAATTTTGGAGTGCCTACCAAGTTTCATACCTAACCTTACCTTTAGGCAATATGCACAGATAAGCTGAATATTATATTTCTAAGAAATATGTTTATATAATTTGCAGCTCTGTATCAGCCGATGCGTACACTGGCTACAGAAGCTAAAAACAAACATTTTTCATACAAAGTTGTTGAAGATGTAGCTGTAATTACCATCGACTCCCCAGGAGTCAAGGTCAGTTTTTTTATCATCATTTATATAACGTAATGGATACGTATATTAAACATAAATGCTTTTTGGCCTTATGCATCTACCCTTACAATTATTATAGGTGAACACCTTAAATGAAGAAGTAATGCAAGAAATTGCAACAATTTTAAAAGATGTCGAAAACAATGCTGCTGTTCGATCAGCTGTGTTGATTAGTGGAAAACAAAATTGCTTTATTGCTGGTGCAGATATCTCAATGCTGCAAAAATGTAAAGATGAACAGACTGTATATAAGATAGCCAAGGATGGACAGGAGCTTCTGAACAAAATAGCCGAAAGTAAGAAACCCATTGTAGCTGCTATACAAGGCAGTTGCTTGGGTGGAGGTTTAGAGGTATTTTTTTTTATTTTTTTTATTTGTAATATCTCACAAGTATCTACTTCATATTATATTTTAATTATTCTTATTTACTGTTTTCAAGCAGAGTTTGATAAAGGCTATTTATTTATTTATTTATTTATTTGTTAAGCATTATTCATTTTTATTTATTTAATGATATTAATGCTTATCATGTGCTTATGAAAAATGACTCTAAGAAAAATATTATCTTATACAGTCATTTCATTATTCCTAATATAGGAAACTTTAAAAGTTTACACTATAAAAGTCAGAATCAAAATATATATAATATGTTGCTGTATGAGATCAATCTATTTTGTTTAATAACTGTCTAATTTTTCATAAAATTTTATATCTTTTTAAAAAATGTATAATGTAATATACCACTGTCATTATCATTCACTACCCAGATTTTTTTAAGAATGAGATTCTTCATCATTTCACTGAAAAAAATATATAATTTGAATAAGTTATATTTTTAAGGTATTAAAAATACTTTTCTTTTTTGCTAATACCAGGTAGCTTTAGCATGTCATTATCGAGTAGCAGTAAAAGATAATAAGACTGGCTTAGCTTTGCCTGAAGTAATGCTTGGTCTTCTTCCTGGTGCTGGTGGAACTCAAAGACTTCCAAAGCTAGTTTTACTCCCAAACGCATTAGACATGCCTTTGACTGGTAGAACAGTAAAGGCTGATAAAGCCAAAAAATTTGGACTTGTTGATCTTCTTGTAAATAGGTTGGGTCCGGGAACAGCAACAGCAGAAGAAAAGTAATTTAAATTAACTTATATATCTGTGGATTCCCGGAAGAACAACTTAAACCCATTTCTCATGTTTTTGAGATATTAAGGTTTAAAGTTTTCAATTTCCATTTAAAGTAATGTTAAGAAAACTCATAAATAATAGATGTGATTTTTATCCAAAAATATTCTATGTTAGGATACCAAAATTGTTTGAAACTCAATTTTTAAAAAAATGGACTTGAGTCGTTTTTCCGGGAACCCACATGTATTAGTATACAGCATATATTAATAATATACCTACAGATATTATTTACATTTGAATACTTATTACTCAATATTATTACAGTACAAGAAGGTATTTAGAAGAAACTGCAGTGAAGGTCGCAAAAGATATTGCAAATGGAAAATTGAAAATTGACAGAAGCCCAAAGACCGCAGTTCAAAAGATAACAAATTATGTCCTAGGATTAGATTTTGTAAAAGATCAAATATTTAAGAAAGCAAAAGCTCAAGTTATGAAACAAACTAATGGCCTTTACCCAGCTCCATTGAAGATCTTAGAAGTTATTCGAACAGGGTTGGATAAAGGATCAAAAGCAGGCTTTGAAGCAGAAGCTAAAGCATTTGGAGAACTAGCTATGACTCCACAAAGCAAAGGCTTAATCAGTCTTTTCTTTGGTCAAACACAATGCAAAAAGAACCGTTTTGGAGCCCCAAAAACGGAAGCAAAGTAAGACTACTTTATTAATAGATCTTAGATTATGTAGATGATAATATCTAATTATTATATAAGCTGAGTAAAAAATGTTAGCATATCAAAGTATTACTCTTATAATAATGTTAAAATTATTTATGATTCAAAATTTTAATGTAATTAGAGATTTCATGGAAAGTAAAAGTAATTAAAAATTTTTAGACCATAAAGTTACAAGTTAAAACAAATGGATTAATATTAACAGTTTAAAAGCGGTTAGTGTAAAAGCCAATTTTTTCAATTATCTAAATAATTTATTAAAATTTCAAACATTAGATAAAAACTCGATGCTTCTACATCTTTCTAAGAGCTTAAAGAATACAATAATCGGCTGCATAAAAAGTTTCATTAATTTTTACGTTTACAGTAAGACAAAATGCAAAGAAAATTGCGTCAATTCGTGACATATATATACGTCACGTCGCCCTGAATCTGTTAATTTAAGAAAAATTATTTAATTATTCATAAGAAAGAATGACTTGTCTTATAAATAATTGATTTTTATTGTAAAATAAATTTAAAATTCTTTTTAATCATTACATTTGATACTTAGAACAGTTGCTGTGGTTGGAGCTGGTTTGATGGGTGCAGGTATTGCTCATGTTAGTATTGATAAAGGTTACAATGTCATCCTTAAGGACACAAATGATGCTGGGTTGAATAGAGGGGTTGCACAAATTCAAACTGGTCTGAATACCGCTGTCAAGAGGAAACGTATCAATAGGTTAGTGATATACTCTTAAAAAGTACATCCCTTTTTAAAATAATTAAGCGCGCAAAGCAACGCTTGATTTCACTTAAGTTATATTTAAAAACTAAAATCTTTTATGTAATACAATTATTTGTTTTTATTTCAAGCATTGAGAAAGGAAGGTTATTGGCCAATTTGACTCCTACGTTGTCCTATGATACATTCAGGAATGCAGATATTGTTATTGAAGCAGTATTTGAAGATCTTGGAATTAAGCATAAGGTCATTAAGGAAATTGAATCTAATACTCCTGAACACTGCATTATTGCTACAAATACTTCAGCTATTCCTATTACAAAGATTGCTGCTGGAAGTGGAAGACCAGATAAAGTAATGTTTTTAAAATGATTTTTTAATAAATTATAAAATAACTGTATATTATTACGTATTAACATTATTTTTTTATTTCTTAGCTTATTGGTATGCACTATTTTTCACCTGTTGATAAAATGCAATTGTTGGAAATTATAACTCACAAAGGCACATCAGATGAAACAATTAAATCAGCTGTAGACGTTGGTCTTAAGCAAGGAAAGGTAGTGATAACTGTAGGAGATGGTCCAGGATTCTACACTACAAGAATTCTATCTGCCATGATAACTGAAGGTGTGAGACTGATGCAGGTAAATATTTATATCTTGATTTATTGAACTTTAAATAAAAATTATTTGTTCTTTTACAAACGATTTTCCGCTTTTAATAGGAAGGTGTCGATCCCATAGATTTAGATAAACTTACTAAAAAATTCGGTTTTCCTGTGGGAGCAGCAACTTTGTCTGATGAAGTTGGTATTGATGTAGGCTCTCATATTAGTGTCGATCTTGTCAAAGCTCTTGGAAACCGATTCCGTGGAGGGGACGAAAACATTCTAGTTGATATGGTTAAAGCAGGATACCTTGGTAAAAACTATATTATTCATATAATTTCTAAATTTATAGTTAAATCCAGCATGATTAATTTTTATGAATTTCTTATAATATTAGGCCGAAAATCTGGCAAAGGTATTTTCGTTTATGAGAGTGGCTCGAAGCACAGAGATATTAATCCTGGTGCACTAGATATTATTAAGAGGTACAGTCTTCAACCAAAAGGCAGTATTTCTGATGAAGACCGACAATTAAGAATGGTGTCTCGATTTGTCAACGAAGCCGTGCTATGTTTGCAAGAAAATATATTAGCTAACCCCGTGAGTATATAAAGTAATAGATATTGATTATTTTAATTAAAAAATAGTCATATAATAACAATCGACTTCTTGTTTGTAGCTGGAGGGAGACATTGGTGCTGTATTTGGACTTGGATTCCCACCATTTACCGGAGGACCTTTCCGCTGGGTCGATTATTGTGGTGCCCACAAATTAGTCACTAAAATGGAAGAGTTCATGGCTTCTTATGGTGAACCTTTTAAGCCATGTGACTTACTCTATGATATGGCTAAAGATCCTCAAAAGAAGTTCCATCCACAATAACCTCACGAAATAAGGTTTAAAAAACCGTACAGTGAAAAGTTAGTCGATTTATCGACATAAATTTGTAATTTTTTAAGATTTTAAGAAGCGCTGCAAATATGTATAGTGTATGCACTCGAGAATAGTTATATAATTCTGTAAAAGAATCGTCTAATACTTGTTACTGCATGTCAGGGTGCATTTTTATACTTTTTCAGAGTCATAGCTTACGTATTTTTCGACTGTCCTTGTTAAACGTGTGGAACAGACAAGCTTTTATTATAAGTATATTTTTACATGAATCTGTTTATAAAATAAATTATATATGAATCACAAAATGTTGTTAAGTGATTGAAAAATTACATACCTTCATCATAACTCAATTTTCATTTATTTGTATTTAAAATTATATTCATGAAGTTTTAAGAGCTTATATCGTTTATTAAAAACGTAGTAAAATCGTCGGCTTGAATGAGAATCGTGTAATGCGGAATAAAGGACGATAAATTTATGCCTATGCGAATCCGGTGCTTTTTTATCATTAATGTGCTTGTCTTGACATCAGGTGGCCTTGAAGGCGACCCACGGAGGAAGCTTGATGCAATACTCGTGTTTGATTGCACGCTTTGACTATTTTAGCCTGCATTGAAATCGGAAAACAAGGCTCGCCCAACTCGAAAGTCCACGTGCTTTTCAATTCCTTACAGTTTATGCATTCTCTTCAATTCCCCAGTGTTTTGAATAAGTTAACTTTCTAATAAGAGCTGTGGGTATGCGTGACTTACTCGCAGAAATATGTAAGTGCTGACTTTCAAATATAATTCCATTTATACCTAAACCCTACTGCTTCAATATAATTTTTTTATAAATCTTTTAAAAGTAATTCAAGCCTAAAATGCTGGATTCCATGCCTATCTACGTTTATAGATTAAGCTTATAAAACACGTCAAATCATTTTTTTGAAAAAATTCTTTATTCGATTAATTACTTTCTATAGAAGGTAAGAGAGTCGATCAAATGAATAATTTTGGCGACCAGCAGCTTATAAAATAGATTGTTGAATACTTTCTTTGTAAACATTTCCAACACTGACAAAAAAATTCGATGTATAACATTTTTGTGATGCCATTCCATTTCTTGTGGCTGCAATCTCCTACTTGAGTGACGTCGCTCAAATAACCTTTAATAAGCTATCATTTTTACAGATATAGATTCACTTGAAAAATTAAAAAAGAATTTTTCAAATATCGTTTATAAAACAAATTTTAGTATTCTATAATCACTCTAGTCGTATTTTAATACAATACGTTATAATTTTATACAATACTCAATTTTATTGATACTCAATTTGATTTTCTTCTTTTCTTCATATTAAAATATTTATACTTTGAAAATTAACACTAACAGTCATCTGAAATTACGTTTACGTTTTTTATCGTCTTGATTAGTGAGACAGAAATTAACATATCAGAATGTGCATTTATAGAAACTTTACAAAAAAACTCATATTCGGAATCATTTCATCTTACACGAATAATGATTGTTTGACGAAATTATAATATATTCTAAAAAGATTAATTTTTATATGAGATAAATATTGCGATTTTAAACAATTTCATCAACATACTTTATGTTAATTGTGAGATAAGAAATATAAAAAATGTATTTTTGCAACTATTTAAATACAAAGAATTTGAAGAGTGAATCATTGATAAAATTAATAAATTGTTTAGTAAACCTAATTATTTAATTAATCAAAAATGACTTTCATAATAAGTGAATTTCTTTCTAACGACTAATAGTAAATATATTAATATTTTTTTCAGTTATAAAAATTAGTTTTAGAAATAGCTCTACGAATTCTTTTTATACAAAAAAATTTGCTAATCTTGCATAAATAAAATGCTTACTCCATTAAAATTTGTAGCAAACATTCTTTTCACTACATATGTATTGAAGACTAGAACGCCGCAGTATCTTAAATACGTAAATAAAAGAACGGTTTGAAGACGATACTAATAGTTACAGGTATAATCAAATCCTTTATTTCCAATATATAATACTGGTTTTTGTTGTTTTTGTTCGTTTAATATACCATAAAAGTTAAGGTACACAAATTATTACATATATTTGAAAGCTTTAACGGGTGTATTCCGTTATTGTCGCGCGAAATATTTTGCGTTCCGAAATATCTTTGCGTCTCTCTCCAACACATCGCATTCCCTATCCGAAGTTCGCGAGCGCAACAATAGCGAGAATAATGGAATACGCCCAACACGTGTCCTATGGGTGTATTCCGAAATGCGTGCACTTTGCGCGAAATATTTCGGAACGTTCCGAAATGCTTTGCTCGAATTTGTCCAAATATCTCTGTACATTATAAACACGCTTAAATATTGTCAGGTACGAATGTCAAATGAGTTTAAAAATATATTTTTGCACCTGACAGAATTTAGGAGAGCTTATATTGCCATAGACCCATTTTAAATAATCCGCACCTTATACTATTTAGAGGTATTTACACCGCTACAAACTCGTTTTACATTCGGACCTGATAATATTTAGACTTATATTTATTTACATTGCTTCAGGGAATCTGGACACATTAGAGCAAAACATTTCGGACTACGCCCATAACTTATCATAATATTTATGATTTTACAAAATATATTGTTTCCAATTTTTTTTAATAACTTAAATTATACATATTCATCTATATTTCAGGAACTACTTAGCAGATTTTAATTTTATACGGCTAATTTTTTCATTCTTTACGTTGCGGAATATGACAAAAAAAATATTTTAAATTTTGTTTTAGTTTCTCGTGTTTTTTTTGTATGGTAAAGGTAATAATATCATTAATTTAGTACAGATGTATTGGATAAATTAAGCTTGAAAATTTTCCAATCCTTTCTGAACCGAATTTTTGGAAAAGCAATTGTCAATATTTTGTTATAGGTGTACGATAACGTAATTTAAAAAAATGGGTATATCTCATTAATGTATAATATTCAATAACATTTTTGTACTTGTAAAAGCTTAAGTTTAAGAGTGATTAAAGAAATCTATTTTCTATGACTGGTCCGATAACTGGAGTATAACTGTAGCAATTGAGATTTTGCATGAAAAAATCCATTAGGTCCGTAATGTAGAATATAGAAAAGTAAAGGACACGTATTTTATCTTTTTTTAAATAGTTGAAAATTAAAAGAGTTTTAGCTCTTTGAATACTCGTAACGTCACGAACACATATATGTTTGTGACGTCATATATCATTGCAGTGTATCTATATATATCAAATATCTGTAAACTTTAAATGACTGTAACTCTTTTAGTTTGCATCTATTTGAGAAAGGAAAAAATACGTGTTCTTTATTTTTTTATATTTTATGTTACGGACCTAATGGATTTTTTTCATGCAAAGTCCTAATTCTTAAGAGTTCCAAGAAGGTAGCTTTTTAGTATTCCTCGGTTATAAGTCTTTTGTGAAGCCCATAAGGTTTCCCACATAGCAGAAAACGTTGCAGAAACGTTTCTCCAACGGATTTTTGGAAACTTAGGTACGTTCCCGTTGAAGTTGCAAAAACGTTGCACAAACGTTGCAGAAACCTTGAAATGTCCGTTTTTGCGTTTCAAAAGAAACCTTGTAGAAACGTTTCTACGACGTTATTCTCTACCTCAAAATAACGTGATATACTTAGTCCGTTCTAGGAACGTTTCTGCAACATTACTCTCTTCCTCAAGCTAACGTATCACTTGGTCCATTATAGGAACGTTTCTACGACATTTCAACAGAAAAATTAAAAATTTTTGTAAAAAATAATAAAAAAACGACAAAACCTTTGATATGTTTGATATGTTCGTGTATGGTATTTTCAACAACTAGCAATACTTTATTTGATTTATTATCGTGCTTGCCGCGCATATCTTATTCAATAAATAGTCCACTCTCTGACGTTTCTTTTTTAATATCAATAGTTGATAGCCAATTCTTAATATTAGCTGTAAAATGTATGTAGTAACATTTAAAGCTTATTTAAATTACAAATAGCATTATATAAGCTATAAAATTGTTTTTCTCCGATTATCGATATTAGAAGGCTTTAAAAAGGTGTAAATAACAACATTATTCTAGAATTTGTAAATTTTCACACATATAGAATAATATTTTGTAATAATTAAAAAAAGAGAAGAAACTGATTACGAAGACTATGCGATTGGTATGCCGTGAGTAGGCTTAAAATTCGAATTGGACTTAAGGTAAGTTTGCACGAGTCTAAAAGAGCTAATCTTATAAGATACGGATACCTATATATATGGATAATTCGAGGATACGGATAATGAATGATAAGTTAGAAACATGAAATTTTTCGATCGTATAGTACTTAACGAGAAAAATAATAAAGGAAGCAGAGAAAAACGTATCTCTTGATGTGAAAAAGAAACGACATCAATGACAAAATGGACATGATCAAATGACACACGTAGATAAATCATAAGTACATTTCCCAAATAATATCATTATATCATACAATAATGCGTGTATAATTACCGAAAGTATTCAAAAACATCGTATGACAGACTTTTATTTTTTCTGCCATATGTGTGAAAAGATGATAAATATGACTTCTACTTCTATGACGATCTTCTTCATAGATCAAACTCACTTTCCTTTCTATCAGCTCTGTAATTGAAATTAGTCTTGATAGATAGTCCCATTGCCTAGTATATAACATTTTTCAAGAGACTAAAATATTAAAGTTTACAAAAAGCCTATTTTAATTTCACGCAGTGCTGCCATCTTAAAATCAGAGAGAAAAAAATGTATTTCGAGATGTCTGGTTTTTCATTTCAGTGGCGAGGTGTCTGGTTCTCCACTCAAACGACAACATGTCTGGTTCTTCACTTAAACGGCGACGTGTCTGGTTTTTCACTTAAACGGCGACGTGCCTAGTTTCTCTTTTAATCAGCGAAGTGTCTGGGTCTACCTCCCACCCGACGATGTTATAATAATTTTTCTAATTTATGATTTTTTTGAAATCGAAATTTAAATTGCTTGTAATTTTAGTATGTACCTAGAATGTACTACAATAAATTCAAAGCAAATGTTTTTGAAAGATAAATATTACTCTTCATTTAGCACTGAGTTTTTGGATTTATAGCTATCACCGTTTTATTTTCTTTCGGTGGATATAACAGAGACACCAGACATCAATATAACACCTATCAGACACCAGTACATCAACCATCAGATATCAATACATTGAAAATCAGGCATTAGACACAAATATACCATACACCTGATACCGAACGATGTAACTAGTCGTATAAATATTCAAAATTTCTTTTCAAAAAATCTATTGGATCTCCAAAAAAAATAATAAAAAAAAATTTAACGAAAAAATCCTCCGCTCTTTTTGTAATACATGTAAAAATTAGTCGAATAACCACAAAAAAATTTTCTGTTCATCGTGTCACCCCGAATTGTGTGAGATCAAAGTTCCTTTAATAAATATGGTGTTGAAAACAGTGATTTATTGTGACGTGTTGGGTAAAGATTTTGATGTTTTACAACTGTAAAATTTAAGATATTATTGTGTTTTGATAGCATAAAAATTTTCAGAATGATTGCCTTTAAACATAAAAAGTTCACTGGACTCGTCAAAGAAAGTCTTTTTTGGGTTTAACCCAGGCCTGCCCCCTTAATGAAATTCATTGAATCAATGCATTCGCAGAGGCTTTCTGCCTTGAAAAATAAATAATTCCTACATATAAACGTGATTTCTTATATACTTAAATGTAATTTTTCTTATAAATGAAATTGACAATGTACAGTATAGTAATGTTCGGTCTAAGCCTTAAATCAAGTAGTACAAGTCAATCGGTCATCCGCATGCAGAAAGATATTAGAGGAGGGTGGGACAAAGGAATACCTAACTTTTACGGTGGCATAATTCTTATTATATCTTGGAAATAGATCTGTTTTAAGGTTTAGATGTTTTTATCAGTTTATAAAATAATATAAAAATCATACATTGTAAAGAAAAAATGTTCTAACTGGTTTTATCCACCATTTTTGTATAAAGACATTTTAGCTAAATTTGTGGGGCAAAGCGGAATACCGTAGACTACATTATAATAACAAAATAAAATTCAGCATTATATGGCTATTATGTATATGACAGCTATTCATGTACGATTGCTATTCATTAATTTGTGAATGTAATGCGCTTGGGAAAATCCAGTATAAATATGGGGATTTTGTCCCAAAGTAGCAAATAGCCGTGTTATTTGTGCATAATTTTATTGCGATACAAAATAATCATTAAATTTGTAACAAAATAACATCAACAGTAAATTGACCTAGTCATGCTTACATGCCTATATCGACGGCCCTTACGAAGATTAGCAAATTTCAAACTCCCACGAAGACTAGCACATTTCAGCACTTTACACAAAGAGCTAGCACATTTGGAAATCCCCCATGAAAACTAGCACTTTTCACCAGTTTCCCACGAAGACTAGAACATTTCGTAATTATCCCACGAAGACTAGCACATTTCGCTATTTTTCCACGTAAGATTAGCACTTTTCGTATAGAATATGTAAATTAAAGTTATATTGATAAACTCTCGGCAAATCAAGTCGATTATATTTTTATCTGGTTCGGGTAGGGTACTAGATCCCTTTGGTAGTCAAAAAATTATCAGTTTACCCGAGAAAATCAGACTACCCGAATTAATAAAGGTTGCCCGAAAAAGTCAGACGGCGGAAAATCGCCAAATGTGCTAGTCTTTGTGGGAAAATCGCTAAATATGCTAGCCTTCGTGGAAAAATCGCCAAATGTGCGAGTCTTCGTAGGAAAATTATGAAAAGTGCTAGTCTTTGTGGTAAAAATCCAAATGGGGTTTTCTTAGTGGGAAATGCAACAAACGTGCTAGTCCTCGTTAGGGCCATCGATATATATTTGCTAAACTTACCAAATAAAATTATTAAAAAAAACTAACACAAGGAATTAAGAATGAATAAAGAATGTATGTATATATAGATATGTGGAGTGTAATATGTAGGTTGGCTTAAAATCTGAATGATGTGTGTAAATGCCTAAGTTGAAAATCCATTGAAAATAATTTTTATCCTCGTTTGTAGAGGTGAGAGTAAAAGTATTTTAAGTCCAAAATTTAAAAGAAAATAAGATTTTGGTCTTTTTGGATGTTTTGCATGAAGAATTATTGGGTATGGTATAGAGTTAAGGGGAATCCCTATCATTTTTGAACAAAGAAGCGATTTTCTTTTATTTTATTTCTCGATTTTTCAAACCTTTCTTAACGCAGAATCGCATCTCAATATTGATTTTCATCAAATTTTCAGTTTGAATATGACATTTAAAAATAATTTTTAAAGAAAAATACTGATTCCTATAAAAGCGCTCTAAAAAGTATGAAATAATTGCTACAAAGTATGAATAATCGATAAAAGCCTTTTCAAAGTCGTCGCCGAATTTCAAACTGACTTATAGTATCTTTCTTATGGATATGATTTAGAACTTATACTGGATTGGGTCTAAACACATATACTTATAATGCCTCAAGTCAGATCACCGTAACTCGGTGAAATTCGACGTCGACTTCGAAAAGGTTTTTATCGATTATTCATACTTTTTATCGATTATTTCATACTTTTTAGAGCGTTTTTTTTGAATAATTTTTTTTTATTTTATACTTTTTAGTTGTACCGGCCAAATTTCATTTTATCTATCCAAATCCAAAAGTTTATCCAAATCGGTTCCGTAGTTTCGGAATAATCGGCAGACGAACATAACGAAACGCCAGAACTGACCTAGAACTGGCTCGATACTGGCCCAGTAATGTAATAAGACTACCATGGGATCATCCTCTTTCATTTAAAAAAAAGTTCATTCAAATTGGTCTAGTAGTTTCAGAGTAATGTGATAACAAACATAAAAAAAATACATACAGGTCGAATTAAGAACCTCCTCCTTTTTCGAAGACGGTTAAAAATATGATTATTCATTAAGGCACATGTGCTTTTCTTAACAAAAACTGCTTTTTCTGCAGTTTATGTTTTTCTTTATTTAAAACATTCCAGGTGCATTAACTTTTATCGAAACTTTTTGAAACTAATTGGACATATTCTTTTCAGCATTATGAATAAATTTGTGCATGCCAAGGTGCTGTGTATCGAAAACAGCTTTAATTTAAGCTTTGTTTCGTATAAAAATAATATAGTTTCGTATGGAATGCATGCATGCATTTTTTACCGTCAAAACTTACGTATTAATGGTATAAAGTAGAGGTAGCATTTTTCATTAAAATAACGCATATTCGGAGTAAATTAGATCATATCTGGAGAACAAGCACCCATTGGAAAAAAATACGGGTATAGCTTCATTGAAAATCGATTCCTCAAGACACTCTCCTTGTAAGTCCAAAAATTAAATAAAATAAAAATTTATTCAATGAGGTTATTTCTATTTATTATGTTTCTGCAAATCGTTAATTTGTTCAAGAGGTAGGTAAGTTGTGTTGATTTAGAGTTACATACAACACAAATGTTTAAGTAAAAAAACCTATGTTTGCACAAAACTATAAACGCGTGTCTTACCGTACTTAGATCTTTCTACTTCACGTATTTGACACATAGGTATTTAAATGACAATCAAGCACAGCAATACAACTATAATTATTTATCAAATCGTTACATGAATGATGCCTTAAGCTGTAAGAACTTTGAAATCATATATTGAAGCACTAAATATAGTGTTTGAAAATGTTGTATTTCAAACACGCATGAGTATTCAACTATGCAGAATCAAGTCAGCACCTACAAATGAAAATTCACTCTTCTCAAACATGGTTGTTTGACTTCAAATCTTATAACATCTATAGAGAATACATATAGAGTAAAATGAGAACGTTAATGTTCATTATGATCACTTTTTTGTTGGCTAAAGTTGTCAAAGATAATGTTATCGAGTGGACTATATTTATATTCTATGTGCTTTTACAAAATGTATTTATAGTTCAATCAATCGTAATTCTAATATTCTAATTTCAAGAACGCAATCATCATCTTGCTCATCACCCGTGCCATCCCACGAACGACAACGTAAGCGAACACGTACCGTGTCGAGCCCACCTCAGGTCTTCCAATCATCACCAGCATCTTGTACGGTCGAACCAATACAAAACCGCTTTCCAACGGAAGAATCCGCAGAAACCGGTGCACAAAACGAGCCGAGTCCGCGCGCGAAATCAGTCCCATCGTCGAGCGTCGCGCGGCAGCGCCAGAATCGACAATTTTCGAATTTCGCGAGATTTTGCGACGCATTTGTGCAAAAAAAAGAAGAAGAAGAAGAAGAAAAAACGTCATCCGCAAAAATGGCAATAGCAATCGGCAGGAGACTTTGCATCATCTACCGGTCCAGGCGGCGGCATGACAGGCGTTGCCGCGCACCTTGTTTTGCGCGCCTGCGATGTCGCCGGCGAATAGGAGGCACGGTCCTTGGCTGATGCAAGAAAGTCGCTTTATTTCGCGAGATGCTAATGAGCCGCGGGTAAAATGAGCAGCGCGCGAACTTATGGGCACGTCCGCGGAGGCAAAAGGAAATGGACGCGGTGATGCGCAGCGCAGACATTGCCGTCGTTGGCCCTCTTCTCTCTCTCTCTCTCTCTTTCTCTCTCTCTCTCTCTCTCTCTCTCGATGATTTTCCCCGCGATTCCGTGCGCATAGACGAGATTATCGATTGTCCTCGATTGCGCGTCCCAGTCGTATAATATAGTCTTGGTCGCGATGGATTCCATCAAAGACGCGATCTTTTTTTGCACCTGCGGCTTTTTTTGTGTGCGATGGACGAGAAGCGTTCGCGCCTATGAATACCGACTGCAATGATCGCATGCGTCTTTCTACCAATAGCGAATGGTCATTACTTCATTGCGAGAGATTTATTTATCGATAATTTATGCTGTAACGCGAAAGGCATACTGCAATTATCCGGGAGTTTTGCACTATCCACAATGAGTCGGGTGCGTTATGATAGGAGATCGAACTTTTGCTGATCTCGTAAACGTGAAGACTTATTTAAT
The DNA here is from genome assembly GCA_949152435.1 of Gastracanthus pulcherrimus. Lineage (NCBI taxonomy): Eukaryota > Metazoa > Arthropoda > Insecta > Hymenoptera > Pteromalidae > Gastracanthus > Gastracanthus pulcherrimus. The sequence continues at coordinate 37,426,208 of OX424576.1, read as the reverse complement.
GAGGTGGTATTGGACGATAATGCTGAATTGATTAGGTCGACGATTATCCTGGTGTTGACCTGACATTATGATAATACTTCAATTACAATTGTAATTATCGAAATTATGAAATCACTATTTGGTTATTAAACTCAGTTCAATATGAGTGTAATAGGTATATTATATAGGATGATCCAAATCATTAACTATTTGTTAACACTTCTGGGCATTAAAGTGATGCTAAACTCCCCTATTACCGACGAATACGGGGATACTCTTTTTTCATTCGATTCTCAATTTTGAAAAAATATCTCTGGAAGGTTGTAATTTTTTATCGGAATGGGTCACCTTAATTAATCTTCAGATATTTAAATTTGAACAAGTGTAAATCCGCAACCATATGCGCTGCAAACATATGTAACCTTTTGAATCAAAGTTGTACAATTCAGCTTCAATTTAGAGAGTCAATTAAAGATGATCATATAACGAAGGATTTATAATTTGCGCGGACACAAAATATATACAACAGAAATGTGCATGTTGGAAGAGTACAATCATCACAATGCGCAGAAGTGTAATGTACAATTAACGGCAAACATTTGACAGTTTTTCAGATTCAGATATTGTACATGGTTATCAATCGAAAAGTATCAGTTTTTCGTATAGAAATGGAAAAATGATTCTACGTAAATTTTGGAAGCTTTGGTCATATCGCCAAGCTAATGAATATTTGTTTCTATATAAATTCTTGTGACATCATTAGGTTCCGCTACTCTGACCCCTTCGATGACGTGGCAGCTCGCAGTATGGAGAGAAGCGGTTTGGTTAGAGCACCGGATTTGATGAATATTAGCTTATTCATATGAAATAAGCTTCATATTCATCTTGAAAGACAAACAAATACCTATTTCAGATATTAAAGTGTGCCAACCAAGACGCTTCTTCCCTAACTTGTCACAAAACATTTTTACAGATCTTCATTAAACTTTTGTAAACCAATCTTTTGCTTAGAGAATCCCTAATGAACGAAATCAGTTCAAATTCTCAGTCAATTCCACATGAATACGTAGACCATAAAATACAGATTCGCATTCTTCCGTACTGCTTATCTATTTATCAACTCTCGAGACACGTCGCAAAAGCCACGACTGATCGCACTGTACCTCTCTCGCGAAGTATAGCAGCTTATCGGTCAATTAATAATTGAGTGAGCGCCAAGCGCCTGCCGAAAGAGTCATTGGACTTCGTACCGATAGACGCGTTGGTGCGTGGGTGGGCGCATGTGTTAAGCAACATTGTACATATTTAGAGTGTCTCGCGTTGGCTCTTGAAATCACTGAAAGCCGAGAGGGATGAGCAGAACACAGAAGAACAGCCTGCATCTGATATCTGCGAAGCAAACCTCCCGTCGTTATTTGTGCGCGTGATGGAAAAGTTTGCGCCGCGTCATGCATCGCGCGCGGTCATGCATCCGCGCTCTCACGCGCGTTCTTCCAATATATTATGTTACAGACTCGATTTGACTTTTTCCCACCGAGTAACATTTAATGTTCTTAAATGCAGGAAGCAAAACTTTATTACTACTAACAAATTAAAGACAAATGTATTCTATTAACTGACATTTTCCTTTAGTCTGAATATTATCGTATGCGTGTTATTTAACATTGAAAATGAAGGCGAGTCTCTGTTAATCTGTATAAGGTGTAGACAGCGCATATGATGGCTTGTAGCAAACGCGATGTATATCGGCCACCACGTGTTTGCGTGTGCACTTGTCTTCGTATTTCTTCCTCCTTGCGCTTTTTCCTCTTCTTCATTCTCTTCTTCTTTTACTTTGTTTCGTGTATATATAAAAGCACGCGTTATACTGGTGCTTGTGTGTACTCTTGGGTGATCGGAAGAGCGAGAGAGAGAAAGAGCGCGCATTGGCCCCTCGAGTGCGCGACGCTTTTATTTATAAATGCGAATCTGGAGCGCGCGCCTCAGCCCCGCTATACACACATAATACGCGCGGAGAGCATCCCACGTTCACGTGCGCGCCCGATGATGTCGCGGAACATCGCTATATACTACTTGTTTTTGCCATCACGCGACGCGCCGCGCGCTCGCGTTTTTGCGATCCCCGAATTTCTCCTCTCGCGCGGCGCGTCGATTGCGGCGCAGTGTTGCGCGTTATGTATACGTAGCTCCCGATGATCCGATTGATTTCGCGTTTTTACACTTTGCAAACTTTCAAATACATAGATTAAGTTTTATACTCATTTGTTGCGGCTTACGTTAATTATTGTGCGCTTTTAAGTGATGTTAGTGTGAAACTAATTTTACAAAAATTATGCATATGAAATTAAAATTGCAACTAAAGATATTTTCCTCGACTTGAATCGAAAATTAAGAGAAACATTTTTTTATATTTATACACGTCCTGAAATATTTAGATCAGTGCAACAAATGTAATATATTATGCTTGCCGTACCATAGCGGATTATTTCTACTTGTTATGTATACAAGGTTTGGTTCCAAAATTGCTAAATTAATATAGGTACCTTATGTAGTAATTATATTAATACCTGGTTTATACCTAATTAATAGTAATTTTATTTAATTATTGTGCATACAAATTTAATATATATGATTCTGTCTTATACTATTTGGGTGCAAGTAGTATAGAAAACAATGAATTCCAATGATATGATAAAAAAGAAAAACATGTTGTTCAAATAAACGTGGTTCATTGTTTTATTGTATACTCTGAGAATTCCGTTATATACTTTATGTCAATAATGTTATTATAATAAATAAAAAAATTCTATTTTCATTTTCATTTTTCATGTTCATAATATCTTACATGTATTGCAAGAACCACGTGCAATGCTAGTCTATAGTGTTTAAGGTGTTACATATAACGAATGTTGAAATGTAGTAAAGTATGACATCATAATACAAGTGTAGTTATATTATGCATAGTTTCCGTATATTCTTTTAATTTCATAAAATATATTGACTTAATTAAAAAATATAAGGAAAATAATCTTTTTTGTATTGATATAACGATAATTTCTTGAAAACACTTTTCTTCTGTAGTTTTTAGTGACGCGCCGACGCATCTTTACATAATAATTAGAAATAAAAGTAGTAATATTTCAATCAAGAAGTTATAAACAGCATATTTTATCAAAGAATTACTGTTCATTATTATGTAAGGATTATTACGTCTGAATAAGGACGACAATATATTATAGATAAGCGAGGTCTATAAACGAAACGTTCGAAATATTGCGTAGTCTCGAAGTATACTTTATTTTAAACCTTTATTTTTTATTGTAAAGTATAATAAGGTGTTATACGGTATTGACTCTTTTTAAATTTTAAGCCGAAAAGCAATTTACATATTATTATTTTAAGTATATTGTATTGAAAATTTTAGATAGGCTTCTATTTTATGTAGTTATTATAGAAATTTCTGAGAGACCGAGTAGTCGAATTTGACTATATAGGAGGTTTATCATTAATTCGTATAACTGATACAGTTACTATCCATATTTTCTGTTATTAATAAATTTAAAAGAAACAATCACCAAAATTGTACCACTCTTTCAATAACAAATATATATGAAATTGTAGGCAAATCTGTGCCTTTTGCGAGTCGAATGGCAGCCATTTATTTTTGATTAAAGAATCTATAAAAACGAATAATATTTATTGAAGTTTGATTTATGTTACCAATTATTAAAAATTTTTATTTGGATACGTTACGATTACACAATGAAATAAAGAATTGTAATCGCGATATGCGTTAGAATTTGTTTAAAAAATGAATTTGCAAAAGGAGGATGCCCACCAATGCGTAGGTAGTACATAGGGGAATGCGGAAAAACGTAAACAACTCATTCTATTCTTTAGAGCTTGTAACAATATGAAAGTTAAAAAAAATTAATTCGGGAAAGAGAAGAGAAACTTTAAAAATATAGGGTCAAATTCGATAAAATAAGTGAAAACATCAAGATTTTATCAGACTTCAGTAGTCAACTTTAAAAAATGAACTTTTTTTACTATTTCCACTTTATATAGAAGAAAATTGCTGTTAAAATGATTTAGATTTTATGAATTATTCATATGTGTACATGTTCTATAGGTCCCCTATTAATGTTGTATAAGGGGCCGTCTAGGCATATATAGGCATCTTCCTTTTAGCTCGACTCAAAAATGAATCGGCTTGAATATATAACAAGAATGAACACCATAGCAAGGATGGAATTATTTTACGACAATTAATATTTTCACGATTATAACAACAAAATATTAACGGTCGCGCATAGAAAATATGTTAGTTGCAGTTGACAAATTACGCTACTGCATTCATACAGCTAAATTTTTCGTATCAGCCAGTTCACTTATTCATTTTTATGAATGAGATTGATAGGATAATGGCAATGAGCTAACGTTAAATAGGAAAACGACTTTGTCATATTATGAATCAAACACAATTTTAGTCGAGCGTTTACTTGAGCAAAAATTTTGTTCATTCATTTTTTGAGTAGAACTGAAAACGACGCAAAATAGAGCCGGAGCACATTTCGTCGTGCGTTCGTCGTATTTGGGCGCATATTGAGTATCGGTATGAAACGCCACTTACACTTGAAGTGCAACGCAGAGTCTATAGGTAACCGAACTGATGGTATTAACAAGTGCAAAGTTAAACTATGAAAGGAAAGATGATCTTACTGCCCTACATATAGCATATAAGGAACAATCATCCGAAAAGGTGAGAATGTTGCTCAGAGCAGGAGCAGGCATATATTCAAGTGGTGATTTTGTTATAACACCCTTCTTTTTCGTATGTCTTATTATGAATAAGGGACATGCAGAAATAATTATTAAATAAATTATAAAAATGAAAACGGACGGAAAACTCGTTTCATGAATCGATGTCAGACTTATACTACAAGGACAAAATCTAAAAAAAATTTAAGGCTTGGGAAGAAATATACAGAATAATATACTTATATGGTAATGAAATTAACACAGAACAAAAAGTTTAGACGTAAATATGAAAAAATAAATCTTGAAATATTTCCGATTTGCAAATTCGAAATTGAAAGAAAAAAATGTTGAGAAATATAGTTTGAATAACGTATTTAAAATGTACAAGAAATAATGATCTGAAATATTTAAATTTTATTTCCCAGATACAACTTTAGAGAAAATTGTTTATAATCTAACCACACAATAATTTAAAACCTAACTAAAAAAATCCGATTACAAAATGAGAATAGTTCATTTATATTTCAGTTGAAAACAAAATGAAGACCTATACTTTTCTGACGTACTTGATTAGCCTGGGTATATGTTAAACTATTGGAACACAGTTTAGCAACTTTTTCAAGCCATAGGACTGGACAAGAAAGCAATAGCAGGCAGTTCTAGTCTGGCCTTTCGAGAGAACACATCGAATATTACTCGTTATAGTAACTTGTCGGGGTATTCGTGTATATTTTAAAAACACGAAATTATACAAGACTTGAATTAAACTTCTTGCTTCTTCTTATTTAAACCCTAAAATACGTATAAGTTCTAAGAGAACGGATATTTCCACATAATAAAATGTTAATTGTTCGAGTAAGAAACCTGGTTGACTCTGGTTCACTACGTTTTTCTGTTTACCGGAAAAAGTGGCAGCATTCGACCAATCACAGTTTATAGTAGTATTTTATGTTGGATCAGAGTCAAACCGCATGAGAACAAATGTTCTTTGACCAACGGGATTAGATCAGAGTCAACCCCGAGTTGCTTTAAGCAGACCAACTTTCTTAATCGAACAAATCTCATTATTCGTGAATTGAAATGCAAATTTTACGATTCAAAAAGATTCAAGATATTTAACAAAAAGTATTTTTTTCTTTTTTAGTTATTCGATTAAATTCTTAAATTAATTTAAATAGAACAAATAAACTTTTTAAATATATTACGATTTATTTAACAATTCGAAAATTTTGAATCTCGATTCAACAATATGATTGTTCGAGGTTTGAAGTATATCAAACCCTGATTTCATCTGAGCGACTTTGATCTGCTAGCAATCCGTCGAAGAACTTATGTTTTCATATTGTTTGACCAGAACTTGTTTCAAATCCTGAGCTGTGATTAGTCGTAAATGATTACCATATTGAAGTCTCGATCAGTTGAACAGAGTCAATTGACTTCGAGTCTCCAACAAATCTAATGAATCGAAAAGTTGAATTGGTATTCAAATAAATTAAAGTTTGTTCCGAGTTCGAAGTCCGATCGACTTTAATTAACTCTGATTTTAAATATGTCAACTTTTTGATCAATCATATAACTCAGAATTTAGAATTATTTGTTATATAATCCGTAAGAACAAGTGTAACTTTAATAGATCGCGATCTGATTCGAGTCGATCAGAAATTATTAAAGTTGACGAACTTTCCACGAAATTTTAGAAGTTAATCGAAGCTTTTGTAGCCGAGTTCGTTTACTTTTGCCTTTGAGGGAGTAACGTAACGGCCTTACAAGAGGTTGTAGTACCTGAAGAGTTAGAGAATAATCAGCTGTTATTTTACAACGATTTTTTTTACGGAATATCTGATAATACTGATCATACTGATTGATGATACAATAAGAAAAATGTATTATATAAAAAATATTCAATATATGATTGTTATCCTATGCTACGATTGATTGTGAGTACTTTTTACGTCATTTGAAAAATAAGACTTATTGTTAGTATCCTGTAGTGAGCTGTAGTGTTCTAAAGAGTAATTTAAAGTAATTTAAATTATAGAAATAGAAAGTCGAACCAAGCTTATCATAAAGAATAAGTTGTCAGCATTGTGGTCCAAAATGTCAGGACAAGATATCTTGTCCTCCTGGCTACAGGTAAAGACCTCGTTTGGACGAGAATCTCGGGATGCGCCAGTGGGTTAATTGAAACTAAACTGTTTCTATTTTAGATATAAAATAATTAAAATTAATTTATTTAATTTCTTTTTTCACATATCAATACCTTAAATTGGAAATAAATTTGTATAAAATGAATAATAAATTGAAGTTATATAATTTTAATTAAAAATATAATAGGTACTTTAAATGATTAAAAGTATATTTTTTCGAACTCATGTTATTAAAAATTAAGTTTGATAAAATAAGGATATTTTTGTGATTTGTATTAAAACTAAATAAGGATTGTAGGCAATTAAATGGGAAGGAGTAGGTTGAAAAAGAAATAACAATCAATTTACGAAAGTATTCAAGATAATTTAATGCCTTGATTAGCTATTTTGTTCGAGTACATGCATAGGAAATGCAACATTTTCTTCGTGTATTCTATTACAATCCTCGCTCGACTTGTTTCTTTCGTCCACCAATATTTACATAAACCGGTAATCGCGTAAAATTGTACAAAATATATATTTACAGTAGCATTGTATCTGCAACGTGCATTAGAGAATAAAAAATGCTCGAAATGCGGGAATAGCTAAGCGCGACATACGTCGTCGTTTATACGTGATCACCATTCGTGCCCATCACATTCATACGCTCTTATAGCTTTTCTCCCACGACGTATTTCCGCAAACGCTTCTTCAATTTCAAATTTGTACACAGCACCGTTGCTTGTGTTCGCGTTCTCCTCTACATCAACCAACAATCGTATCAAATATATAAACGACATCTCTGTACATAATTATGTATAATATATATTATATAGCACGATGATAAAGGCACGAAAAAATAAATATTATATACTTTCTTCCGTTTGCACAATCGGCTACAATCTTGCTTCGCGTGAATGTAACATTATAATATCTATACGCATGGCGCGCGTCACGTCGCATATATACGGCCAACGCTCGCAGGCATCGCTGCGAAATCACAGACACACTTAGGTACACGTTATGTTGAATTTGTTGGGCGCGCGGCTTCCCCGCGGGCGCGCTTTCGCTTAAGTCATTTGCGACTAGGCACGTTCGCGCGTCGACTGCACAATAACACAGGATGGCGTCGTCGTCGTCGTCTAGATAAGAGCGAGGCGCCTCCCCTCTCCCCTCCTCCTTCCCGCGGACTCGCGCCACGTAGAGCTGTCGCGCGATGCGTCAGTGCACGTGGAGCGGGCCGGGCAGGGCACGGTCCTCGCGGCCGCTCGCGCAGCTCCGAACAGCTCGGATCTCCTCGGCTGCGATCGAGGCGCATCGAGAAGCGAGCCGTCTCGCGACGGGGCGCGTGCAGAGGAAGTCATTCCACATCGGGCAGCGGTCCAGCTGCGGCGAGTTCGCGCCGCCCTTACTTGTCGGAGACCTTGGGCGCGATGAGGGGGAGCAGGCTCAGCCTGAGCGGAGCCGCCGCCGCCGCCGCCGCCTGGGGCAGCTGGAGCGCGCGGGCGCAGGCCGCTCCTCCAGCGGCGGGCGCAGAGCTACTCTGCTGGTGCTGAGCCCGGTCCCGGGCGTGGCGCTTGACGTGCTTCGCGAGGTGGTCGCTGCGCATGAAGCGCCTCTGGCAGACGGCGCAGGCGAACTTCTTCTCGCCGGTGTGGGTGCGCTTGTGCCGGGAGAGCTCGTCGCTGCGCGAGAAGCGCCTGCCGCACTCCTCGTACGGACAGGGAAAGGGCCGCTCGCCCGTGTGGGTGCGCGTGTGGGCCTTCAGGTGGGAGGACTTGAAGTAGTTCTTGCCGCAGCCCGGGTGCTCGCACTCGTAGACGCGGCGCCGGGCCGTCGACTCCTGCGACGAGCCCGAGCTCGAGCTCGAGCCGGAGCCGGAGCCGCTGCTGGTGCAGGTGGTCGCGGTGCCGTTGGACGCGGTCACGAGGAGCAGGGGTGCGCGGGGAAGAACGAGGGAGGAGCCTAGCAGACCGGTCACCATGATCGGCGCGGGCTTCGGGGCCAGGGGCTGAAGCTTCGGCTGCTGGGGCAGGATCGGAGCGCTCGGCGCGATGCCGGGGGCCGAGTTCGCGAGGTTGTTCATGGCGTTGGGGGTGCCGGTGCTGCTGCTGGTGCTGGGGTTTTTCTTCACTGGACCGGCACCGAATTCGCGATCGGTGTTCTTGTTGTTGACGATTATCTCCTCCTTGCGCAGGCTCATCTTGAACTTGAGGCTCTTGAGGATGTTCTCGGAGCTGCTCGAGTAGTAGTAGTTGGCCGGGCTTGGCTCGGGCTGCGGGGCTGCGATTTTTGGTGCACAGGTAGGCGCGAGATTCGCGGGACTGCAGGTGCCGTCGCGATTCGCGCGCATGATCACCGAGACTCGAGCCACCGGTTCCGGGCTCGGTGGTGGTGTGCTGCTCGATCCATCGAGCAAAAGCTGTAAACAGAAGGAAGGGATTTGCTATTTATAGACTAACTGGTTAATTTGCAACTATGAATATCTCTTGACTTTATTGTGCGCCGCGAGACTATTGATGAGTTTACCGATTAAAATTTATCGTTTGTTTCAAAATAAATCATTTCTAATTGACGCACTTGCCGCGTGCAATTTCAAGTGAAATTAAAACAGCGATTATTTTGTTCGAGAATAGATCCATAAAAAATGTTAATGAAGTGACGCGTCTGCGCGCTTTCGCGCGGCTATTTCAAAACTTTACGTCGCACACGGCGGCTGCGCGCAAATCGTGCGGGGATATACGCAAGCGCCGCGCGCACACCGTCACATATGCGCATATATAGCGTAGAGTCAGGTCAGTGTTTCTTAGCTGCGCGATGCTCACCTTGGCCAACTCGCACTGCTCGAGGCACTGCCGCTTCCGCGGCGGCTCGTCCTCCTCGGAGTCGGAGGGCTGCGGCGTGGGCGGCAGCGCCACTCGCTCCGCGCTAGCCTGCTTCGGCTGCAGACTGCCGGCGCCCGACGCGCTTTTGCCTCTGACGTCGTGTAGCTTCTCGCCCAGCAGGGCCGCTACGCTGAATGCCGACTGCAAGGGCTCGACCTGGAAAAATACCGTAGGATGCGGATCTTTAATTTGGAGTTCTGGGATTTCAATGTGCTGGCATTTCTTTTTTGCGAGATCAGCGGAGTATAGATATTGCACTTTAATGGATTTTTCTTATTGCTTCTATCTTTGATTGTTCTAATTAAATTAGAAATAGTTAACATAAATTAGCTAACATATTTTTAATTTGAGTGATTAACAATTTGGATTTTAAAATTTTAACGCGTGTTAAAAGTTGTCTTACATTTTTTTAAATTAAAACTTTTGCCTTTAATAAAACACTTAAATAAAAATGTTTAAAGGCCAAATTACGTTAAAAATGAATTTTTCAATATTTTTTTAAAGAAATGTATATAATTTGAGAAAGAGTTTGCAAAATCTAAGTATCTATACGAGGAGCGTTTTAAGAATGATGATTAGCACTTGAGAATTAAAATTTGACATTTTATCTGAAAAATCACTTTACAAGAATTTATTTTTATTTTTGATAATAAATTTAGAAAAAATAAATTGAGTTTACTAAAAGAAAATGTATTTTTGCAGAAACGTAGTCAATATGTAAAATTAAAGTACCGAGACAATGAAAAAAAACAAACTGAATCTGGTCACAGCAGCTCGAGCATCGAGAACAATGGGAGAGTGAAAAATAGTCGTGATAGGGGTGGGGCTGCGCGCAGTTCGTATTTCGCGGGCGACGGAGTCGAGTGCTCCGCGTAAGGAGGGCGCGAAATTCCAAATGTGCTCTCGCGTGCTCCGAAACCTCGAAGGCGGAGCAATGCTCTCGCAATTAATGAAGCAACCGCTTTTTCTTTCGCAAAAACTAAGAGATTATGAAAAAATAAATCGAAATACTAGTCAAATAAAAAAGCTCAAGTTTAAATGTGCTTTTCAAGTGCAGAATCATCGTCTACTCCATGCACTTCACTCCATGAAAATAAAAGTCTCACGGAGATACTCACATGAACCTGTTTGAGCTGTGGAGATGCGGGTGGCGAGAGCGGAGCTGAATTCTGATCCATCTTTCACGCTCGCACAAAACACTGTTTTTCTCAAAGGAAAATAAAACTCTCCTTCCCCCGAGGAACTCTCAAACTCCCTCACTGCGAAATTCGCGCGTTGAACATGAAAATTATACGTCGCAAAACTCCGCGTCGAGCAATACCTATCTCGCAACGTTTAACGAAAAGTGAGAAAAGGGCCGCGGTGCGTGCGTGCGTATGTATTTGTCTCTCCTCTCGTGCACCGAGAGAAGAAAGAAGAGCAAAACCGAGAGCGAGCAACGAGTCGCAGCGAATACACAAGCACAGAACGCGCTCGGCGGCGGTGCGAAAGCGCAATGATGAAGCCCTCGTCTGGCGTTGGCGAGTTGTGTGCGCCGCGCGGGTGCATGCGTATACAACACACAAGGAGGCGAGCAGAGTAAGAGAGAGCACGAGAGAGCCGCGCACGCTAAAGGTGCCGATCATGCGGCGTGCTAGCGAGCTGGGCCAATCGGGCGCAGGGGCTCGGCTCCGCGGGCCAATGCTCGCTCGGCCTGTCATTTGCTCGACGCGTGATCAGCGGCGTGCTGTTCACGTGCTCGCCGTCTGGCCGGCCTGCTCCGAGGTCGTGATCGTGACGTCACCGAGCGTGCCCGCCACCGCCAGCGGCTCGATATACGTCATGCATGCGCGCCGCCGCGCGCGACCAAGGGAAAGATCTCGCTCTCTCTCTCGCTCTCCCTCTCTCTATACGTATATACGTGTACATTCTCTCTCTCTCTCTCTCTCTCTCTCTATGTCTCATGCTTACTACGTTGGCCTCTGCACGCACTACCGTCTCCTTTTTTCTTTCTTTTTACTCCTGCGCGAGTGCGCGCGTTTGTGTGTATATATATATGTAGGTATGCATGCGCGCGAGGACGTTGATGTCTGGGCGATTTTATATACGGGGGCGCTCCTTTTTCTTCTTGCTTTTTTTAGAGAGAAAACACGCGGAGGCGTGTGCATTGGCTCGCGCGCGTTGGCCGCTGTTGTTATTGCTGTGTGCAGCGAGCGGAGGAAGCGCGAAAGAAAGAGAAGGACGACGAGCCTCCGAATTTCACGAGCGCGACTGCACTTTGCCCGCTTGGCATGTGCGCATACGCCGGACGTTCCTCTTTTTGTTTTTTTATTTTGCCGCTGCTGCTGCTGTCTTTATTTTCTTTGTTCCGCGCAAATATTCGCAGGCCAGCGCCAGGACGGGCTATAGTCGCGCACCCCGACTCCGCGCGAATTTTAATTGGAACGATCGCGCGATTTGCATAAGCGCGCGAATGCTGATTGATTTGTCGGCTCGGATATGCACTGGATAAAAATGCCTTTTCTTGGCTTCGATGATTAGAATTTATGGGGATCTTGTGTACATAATAAGGCTGCCGCGCGCGATACGCGATGTAAAAATAGTAGCTGTATTTTGAAACGTAGAATAAATTTATACTTTGTACTTTCGTACTATCAGATCACTATTGCGTTGTAGTGGAAAACTTTCTTTTTCTGGCTGTGCATTGCGCATTGCATGCATGGAAAATTTTCGGCTGATGAGCGGCTCCTTAAAAATAAAAATAACAGTTATTGCTCCAAAATTTTATTTTTCAGATTCATTTAAATTCCGACTCTTGGGAAATAGTTCGAATAAGGATCATTTTTGCTGAAGAAAATCATTCTTAAAAATAAATAATCCTATTAATCATGCGATGAACACTGTCGGAATGAATCATTATTGATAGAAAACATTACTCTACTGTTCAAAATTATATGTTTTTTAAATGATTACACGCACTAAAACTTTCCAAGAGATTTTATTCAAAGCGTATAGTTATTCAAATTTCATAATTTTTTATTGCGAATATTCTGTTCCATGCTCGTTAGTAAAATTATGTTTCATTAAACATGTATATAATTACACACGATTGTCGATGGATAAATATTTACTTTTTTTATTATTACACAAACAACAAAAATCGTGATACGAATATTCAACCAAAAAACGTTAAAAGAGTTGATTGAACCATAAGTATAAAGTAAGGGACAATTCCCTTTTAAACGTGTTTATAACGTTTTTAATGAGATTCAAGAAACGCGTCAATTGAAATCGCTCAAATAAGGGGTCCTTGATCCAACGATTATTTTGCTTCTCACGCATGCGATACACTTTTTATTGACTGTATCGCGCTTATCATCGATTCATATGCGGAAAGCCACGAGGAATATAGCTCTCAAAAAATTATCGCATAATAATTTGCAGAAAAACAGCGCTGTCTCTCGAACGTAAGAGTTCACCGTGACACACGAGACGATATTACGAGAGTCAGTCAGACAAAAACCGGTGCCTATTCGAAGAAGTTGCTGTGCGCTATGCTCGAGCTCGATTGAAAAAAAGTGACGTATGAAGTCACACGTCCTCCTTTTGATAATCCTGAGGACTGATAACAACCTAAGATCGCGACAAATATTGATTTACGCTGCATGTTGCTTCAGAAAATCGCAGAAATTGTGCGTTTTACATGCGTTAAAGCGCATTTTTCACGCTTGATATATGCCCGGTATTATAATACATTTATGCGTTTCCTTTTTTTTAAGAATGAATAACGGAATAACATTGTAGGGGTTTATTAAGAAAAAGCACGTTGATCATTGCAATAAATGATTTAAATTTTCGTGGTTCAAGAACGTCGTAAGTTCCGCAGATTGTATATCGACAGCACTACATCATTTTGAATGTATTCAAAGGGAAAAACAGTACCTATACAAAGAATCACATTTTTTAATTTTCCACATTTCGATATTAAAATTTTTACTCACAAAATTTTTAAATATGACAGATATTAATATAGAGATGTAATAGGCTACGTATTGTCAAATTTTTTCAGTAACGCGTTGTATGTGGTAATAAATTATGTTTATGATGTTTTGCTTTACATAATTTTTTTCTATGAGAAAAATTAAAATCAAGTATGATAATATCTTCAGTGTGTCCTTTTGCATAAAATATTTTCTGCATATTTTTGCATGTTTAACGTTTGTGACAATGTAAGTACATTGGTGTTTTAATTCGTATCATTATAATCAAATATCGTTGAAATTATAATGACTTTGTGTCTATGGACTATGAACCTTTTGTCGTCGTTTCTAATGAGATGTGTGAAAAATATATGATCAACGTATCTAGGACAAAATATTAGTTACTACATTGAAGTTGAATGGTAGTCGATATAAAAAATACCTATAAATTTATAGCTTAGTGATCGATATTGAAACATTGCAGCACTGATGTATGCAAACTTATATTTTTTCAATGTTACAATAAACCAATTCAGGATGTGATAAACGCGAGGCCAAAAGTATAATATCTAAATATCCATGTTCATTTTTTCATTGAAAATATCAAGTTAAGATATGTTACAGTTTGCAAACTGAAAAGATAATACCTGATTGCATTTAAACACGTTGTAGATAAATGTGTATAAAGTCAATCTATTGTATCATTTAAAATGGAACATATCTAAAGAAATTAATTTTTCGCTTCGACAAACAGGAAGCGTTGTGATAATAAAAATTTGTTGTTAAATATAGTTTTGAATTTTTAGAGAAAGTCTGTATGGATGTGGATTAGAATATCTCTGGATAATCTAAGAGAAATGATCAATTAAAATTACTTCTTAACTCTTAAGGTTTGTGGAGTGGAATGCTAACAAAATTTATTGGTTGTCACTGTTTAGCAATTGCTCAGTTTCCCTTCCTATTTGATTGCTTGAAAATACCATTTATTTTCAATTTGGCTCAGAAACTGAAATGTGTCATTTTAGGCCCGGGTATGGTGAAAAATAGTATATATACCATGGGAGGAAAAATGGCTATCACATAGCAATACTTTTCCTCCTAGATGAGTAATACTAGTAATACTATATACTATTGCCATACACACATGATTTTCACGTTCTTTCGTGCTTCTAAAGCGACCGGCGGGCGAAAAAATTAGTTTTGCTTACACAAAACAAAAAAAATTTCGTCTAGCGGGCAAAACGCTATTGCTGTTCGACCACTACTCAGAAAATCGATATTTTGTATATACAAATGTACGTGCGTGCGTGCGTGCGTGTTTGCGTGCGTGCATGCGTTCATGCGTGCGTGTTTGCGTGCGTGCATGCGTTCATGCGTGCGTTCATGCGTGAGAGCGTGTGTAAAATTTTTTAAAAAATTTGAAAATTTTTGAAAGTTTGAAAGATGGTAAAAATTCTGAAATTTATTTAAAATTTTGAAATACGGCAAATCTCTTAATACCTCTTATATTTGGATTCATTATTTAACTCATTCGAAAACTTGTGTGTTTTGTTTACCTACCAATATGAGATCAATTCTTAACTGTTAATGAATCTGTCATTTGTGGTAAATATATAAGGCATTTTTTTTAACAAGGAGAGTGAAAAGTCACTAATTTTGATGAAATTTTGGGATTGAGGGGCTTTCTGGTATCTAAGAATAAAGCCTAACAACCGTAGTTGTTTACAATGGGCTCTGTTTCTCGACATATAAATCATTATTCCTCAACTACGTACAATTTCACTAAAAAGAAGCACCTTTTCTTCTTAACATAACTTTGCAGGTTTCTACAGTAAAAAAAAGACCCAAATGAAGATAAACGTATTTGAGGTAAAATGACTTACTTATTTTGAAAAGCAGGCACCATTGGAAAAAACTACGGATGCTAGGCTTTATTTTAAGGTACCAGAAAATACCTCCTAAAGTATCATAAAATTTGTGACCCGGAGGTATAAACTCTCCTTGTAAGTGTATGTTCGGTCGAATTTAATTTCTTATGGTTCATTTTCTTTGTTTATTTCTTCGCGGTGTGGGGATAAAAACAATTTTATTATTTATGATGCGTTTTTGTTTTAGCAATTTTTCTATTTATAGGATTTAGTTTTTCGCAATGCTTGATATGCTAGAGGTAATCTAAGTAATATCTTTATCTGACCTGAAATTTTGGATAAGCTATTATTGTTCTTTCGTTTTTCACGAAATCGTAATTTTTTCAAAAATAATTTATAAACTTGGAAGAGGATAACGGAAATCCAATAAAATAATTCATGGTAATTAATGACATAGAGAAAAATATTCTGTAACATTTTTAAGTCAAAGTATTTTATAGTTAATTGACAAATTTTTTATGTTTTCTTTTCCAATTCAATTTGTAAAGAATAATATTTAATTGAGTTAAAATTTGAATTCACAAATTACAAAATTTAAATATATACATATATCTTGACATATTAAAAGACAATAAACTTTTTTTTACCACAGTATTAAGTAGAATAAATAATTTCATATTGGAACAATTTAGAAAGTTTGAGGAAGCTAATGAATTGGCAGCGGTTTTTTTACATCAAATTCAATACATTAACCTGTACCTCAGCTACCGCCATCTTTGTTTTCCATAAGCCCGCAAACCTTATTTTAAACTACTAATAACGATTATAATTTACGATATTTAAAAATTGATTATTTTATTTATAAATATCACAAGCTTGTAATTTTTTGTAGCTATAGTATAAAATAATTCTGTTGCAACGCCGTTACCCTAAGCGGGTCCTGGGCGTAGTCGTCCAGAGCGGACGGGTGGGTGCCTATCACCACTATACAGCGCGTCCTCAGGTTGCGGATAGAGGAACGACCCCTGAGAAAGAGGTTAGCTGCGAATAAAGCGAATAAGCAGTCGCGGACAGCCGATAGGCCCAGGCGTGGGTGTGATGAGCCCGCACTGGCGAACGCATTCATCTAGAAACACTACGCAAGCACCGCAACAACTACAAACACTATACAAAATCTTCTATCTTACTTTCTTCTTCTACCTTACTCTGTAATCTATCTCTTTTACCACACATTTCAAACAAAAAATGGGCCAAAAATCCTGCTGTCGTGGAGGATGCGGGAGCGATGACAACTGCCCTGAGAGGGGATGTGTAGAATGATTCGCCACCTGGTTTTACATGGCAACGAAGCCAGCGAAGGCGCGCTGCCTTGCAGGGGGGCGTTAGGATATGAGAATGAAACCGAGTGTGTCTGACGACGAGTTGACTGTGTCCTCGCCAAAGTCAGAAAGCTCTCATACTTAGTTCTAGGGAGGTATGAGGGTTATCACCCCTAGACGGATGGACTCACCTGCGATCGGAACAGGATCCAAAACGCGCGGGTTTAACTTACTATCATGGCTCAAAGAAAACAAAACCAAACCAAAACGAAAAGAAAGACTCACACCATTCGCGGAAGATATAATAGGAGATTATCAGTGTGGATTCCGGCGCAACAGGTCAACGAGCGATCAAATGTTTACCATAAGACAATTATTAGAGAAAAAGTGGGAATATTGCGAAACTATACACCAGCTATTTGTGGACTTTAAGAAAGCGTACGACTCTGTCAAACGAAGCAAAATGTATGAAATCCTAGTGCTCCTTGGCGTACCAAAAAAACTCGTAAAATTAATTCAAATATGTCTGAACGGAAGCACTGGAAAGGTCCGAGTAGGCGGTAATGTATCCGAATCGTTCATGATACGCGACGGTTTGAAGCAAGGTGACGGGCTTTCAACGGTACTCTTTAACCTGACGCTAGAGCATGTTGTTAGAAAAATGCAGGCTAGCGAGCTAGGCGCAACACTCAACGGAACAACGCAAATTTTAGGCTATGCGGATGACTTGGATATAGTGGGAGATAATGGTGAAACGGTGGCGAGAAATGCGGAAATCCTTATAAATGCGGCTAAAAACACGGGGTTAGAAGTGAGCGAATCGAAAACGAAATATATGATCATGGAGAAACTGGGCATTCGCGAAGCAGAGGGGGATCTCAGAGTCGGAAATTTCACTTTTGAAAAGGTTAGCGAATTCAGATATTTAGGTACAACTATAAATGATCGAAACGAAATTAAAGCCGAGATTAATAAGAGACTTCATTCGGGTAATGCCTGCTTCTACGCTGTGAACAGATTACTTAAGTCAAAGCTACTGTCGAAAAATGTCAAAATAAGGATATATAGGACTATAATAATGCCGGTAATCTTGTATGGGTGCGAAACCTGGGCGCTCACTAAAGCGGAAGAAAATCGTTTTAGGGTATTTGAAAATAAGGTTCTGCGGAAAATATACGGGCCAAAGAAAGATGAGGAAACTGGGGAGTGGAGGAAACTGCACAATGACGAGCTACATAATTTGTACGCGTCACCAAATATTAACAGAATAATAAAATCACGGAGACTAAGATGGGCAGGGCACGTGGCAAGAATGGGCGATGATCGTACAGCAGCGCGCATAATGAAAGGAAAACCGAAAGCAACTCGACCTCTTGGTAGACCTAGACGCAGATGGGAGGATAACGTAAAATCAGACATAACTGAAATTGGGCGGGAAGGCGCGAAATGGATGGGGTTGGCACAAAATAGGGAAACATGGAAGGCTTGCGTAGATGAGGCGATGAACTTTCGAGTTCGAAATGCCATTTAAAAAAAAAAAAAAATAGTATAAAATAATTAAATCAGTATACTCAAATGTTTCTGAAAGAGAATAACTTTTTAATAATTTTATACTAGGTCGTTAAGAGCCAATGAATAAGCAGACATTTAATTTGATTTTTTTTAAATTGTATTTCTCGTACGAGACCGAATATGAAGTCGAGAGTCAAAGCGAGGTCAGTACACGTACATGTAGCTCGAAAAATCGCGGTGGAAGGGACGGCATTTTGGCGCAGTCTGCAGTTAAATATATATTACGCATAGCCGCGTCCACTTTGCGCGCCACTCGAGCCACGCGTAGCATCAATTTGCTGCACAGCTGCCTCTCCCTCTCTCTCTCTCTCTCTCTCTCTCTCTCTCTCGCTCTCCTCTTTTTCTCGCGTACACTCCTCCTCCGCATTTATCTGGCGACTGTCAACGATCTCGATCAAAACAACTCGCTATAAAAATTCAATTTCGCGAATTTTTTTACGATTCTTCCAAATCAACGTTAATTGGATGATTCTACAAATTTCATTTGGAACAACATTTATTTTTAGATTGCGTATGTTATTCTGGCTTGTAGAAAAGTAAAACATAATTAGTTATTAGTTTTTCTTTTCGGTTATTTACCGAGTCTATGAACTTATAACAGTTAAAATAAATATTAAATTTAATTTTAGAATTGCACTTCTAAAAATAAAGCACACAATAGGCTTATTTATGCCAATTGTCAATTAAAATTAGCTATATTCCAAATGTACTTTATAAATTTTTAGTGTTTGGTGTTTGATAAATAAATTATTTTCTATTGTCTACAACATATGGCAAACATATTGTATCAGTGTAAACTCTACATTTTACACAAAGTCAAGGGTATTCATCAGCTTAAAATTTAAGACTATTATTCGTTACATATTGCAAAAGACAATCCTTTCCAGAATTAATATCGCGCTCACATTGTGCCTGACTAAACAATCGAATTCTACTGATAATAACTATCATGATGAAAACATATCTTTTAAAAATAGAATTTTCCGTCAATAGTTATATAAATGTTTTGCATACCATTTTTTAAACATTGACCTTGTAGTAATCATAAATACTATAAAAGAGTTGTAAAAGTATTTTTTGTTAATTTATCTCCTGAAAGGTAGGCGTGCGTTCAGTGTGTCTATTGAAGCGGTTAAAGCATGCATACAAAAAAGACAAAGAAAGACAAATCCATAAAATACAGTCAACAAACTTTCGTAAACACGCAAGGCTAACGCGAATATAGCGTAAAGGTCCGATTTCATGCAACGAATTATTCGCAGCGAATCCTATGCTAACACATAGGTGCGAGAAAGAAAGTATGACTAAACCCTCTCTCTCGCACCTATATGTTAGCACAGCATTCGCCGCGAATAATTAACCGCATGAAAACGGACCATAAGCGATACATCTCACTTTCGGTTCGTACATCAGGGGGTCAACTTATATTTAGATCCGCTCATTCAAAGATCGAAGTCGAAAGGACACGTACAATCGCGCGCGCTTGTATACCTATATACACATGACGATTATGCAGCGACGAAAGCATTTGTACACGTGCTACGTATAAATTCCGCTGCCGTCACACGAAGCTCCGCGCTACGTCATTATTAGCTGCCACGGCACAGCACCGCCGTATAGACACGTTCATTACCTATACGGTATACATAGGGAAATCGTAGGTATAGGAACGCAGTGCGCGCGCGATGTGCACACGTATAATATGCGGCCGGTGGGGCGATGTCGAAATTGCAGGTATATAGTAAGGATAGCCTCGGCACGCGAGGCTGCGGCGCGCAATAAACCATCACGCACGCGCTCGAAGAAAGAGAGAAAGAGAAAGAGAGCGACGTATAGGTAGGATATGTTGTATCGTTCGCGCGCAGAGGACGACCGACATCACCGACGACGACGTCTGTGTCCTATTACCTGCACGGCGCGCGAGCGCATCGTCGGTGATGTGTGTATACAGTAGAATGGTAAAGTAAGTTAATTGAATTATTTAAGTCTCTACTTACTACGTGAGTAAGAAATTTTATTAAAGATAAAAATAATAGTGTTAAAATGATTTTCCGAAATTTTGTGATGCATTATACTGTTTTCTTATTATAAAATATGAAAAATAAACATTTGCGGGCATATCTCTGAGAAAGGAATTTTTATCAAACTTTTGGAGGTATTTATTGGTATATACCTAAAGATGAATTCCACCTACCTTAGTTTAGTAGTTCAATACCAGTATGTACTCAATTCTAAGATATAAGCTATTTTTTAATATTAAATAGAATCGACTGTCATTGATACTTACTTGAAAAAATACATTTTTAATCATTTGTTGAACTGATGATGGAAAAAAAGAAATATTTTTTATATTAATTTACAGATGTTGCTGGATAAAGTTCTGTATCACATAAAAATATTATTTATTCCAAAGTTATAAACAATCGAAGATCGTTAGAAAGGATGGATACAAAATCGTCGAACTTGAGGCAGTTGAAAATCATTTTTCTTTATGAATACATTATATATTCGATGGTTCATAAGTAGATATGATATTTTTACGAAAATAACACATATGCAGAGTAAAAAAGCTAAATAGAGTTAAAAAATAATGTATTATGGATTTTGACTTCTACAGATCCTGGGCATCATGTTTAGGTACCAGAAATGAACCCTCAACATGTCTTCAACATCTATCTTCCAGCCAGTGCAGACTCTTCTTAAGTAAGACAGATAGTTTTTCTAAAATCTAAATAATTTTTTTTATTTGCTATTTATAGTCAATTTTACGACAATCTTTTTCTATATTTTTTTAGTTTAGACATTCAGAATAAGTAAACTAAATTTTACACTTTTACATAAAAAATAATTATACGTATTAAAAATATTATAATCTGCGTTTTTGTCAAATTCTATTATTTTTACTAACTATTAAACTTTGAAAATACGTTTTTTGTTGCAAGTGTTATTGTAACGTTCACTTTACCCAATGCTCTCCTACAGCCCACAGAGAAAAAGCGATATAATAAAGCGGCCGGTTGGATTTCCGTTAGATATTGCACGATGGCGAAATTAGTAAGAGCGCGCAGCTCTCGCGTCCGGTTCAAAAGCTTGTTTTTCTGAATGATTGTAAAATCTCACAAGTGGCGCGTAGCTCACGAGTCATCACGCGTGCAGAACGTGTGATGGTACGGTGCATTTGAATTTTGAATTTCTCAATCTTCTTTAACTTACGAAAGATATTTATTTATTTGATACAATGTACATTGTATATTGGTAATTTATTACAGCCGATTTAAAAAATAACAGTTTTATCATGATAAGAGTTAAATTATAATAATATATTTAATTATCTATAAAGTATGTATGAATGAAAAGACAAGTATGACATTGCAAATAATCTCCAAAATATCTCGTCTTCAATAAGACTACAGGAATGAAGATTCAGAAACTAGATAATTCATAATGTTATATGTTAAGAAAAAGGATATTTGCTTATTATTTTGCATAATTGAATGAGATCTATCTCTTAGAAGGATAATAAAAGGAGTCAGTGAAACAATTAGCTTACGAGTTAAAGAAGTCGATTTCTTAATTCGTTTTAAAGATATGTGTTATTATAGATAATGAAGAAAATTGTTTTTAATCGCAGATAGCGATGAAACAAATTAGAGTATCACGTTTAATTTCACAAATTAAAGCTTTTTTTCATTTTGTTATTTCTTATGCCTGGTGATAAAACGAGAAATTGATCAAGTGAGCTTTAATGTTTTAGGAAGATGTTAGATAGATCTCCACGGCGCGGAGTGAGGAAAGGAGAGTCCCCTTGGACCGCACACCGGCTTCCCTTTTACCGCGCACCTCCTCTCGCAGCCTACAAGCTAGTGTTTTTATTTACGTTTTCGCCTAGTACTCGGAATCGGTGTTCTCATTCGTTCTAAAATTTCGCGTATACGATCTTAAATAGTTTTCCAATATTTTGCATAGATTTTCATTTCTTTCTTATCATTTTTAAACAATCGCTTTCTAAGTTTATTGTCAGTTTACAAGCTGCTCTCATAAACGCCCGTGTATAAGAATCAAACTTGGAAATCATTTATCTTCAAATTGGCAATGGCTAATGCTTTCAAATTTCACTTTCCATCGTAAACTTTATAGAACAATGACATTAAATTTTCAGAAATATCTTATTATTTTGACTTCACTATCGAACATCCTTAATCTGAAAAATTACTCGACTGTTTCCATATTTATGGACTGTAATTAACGTATTTACATGACGCTTATTGCTTTTAATTGCAGAATATTGGAATATCTTTGACAAAAATTCAAAATAATCTTTGTTCTTACACAATTTATTTTACAAAAATTATTTAACATTATAGTGCCTTTTATAATAGTAGCTGATTTCATGCCGAACTTTAATGAATCTTGACCAGCTACACTACATCTTGCTTAACCCTTTCAGTCACAGAAGCCGATATATCGGCTCCCTATTGTTTTTAGTCACAAAATTTGATTTCTATTGTTATCGCAGTACAAATATACGTTTTCTATGTATTTTTGATCGTAGAATACGAATCTGATATCAATAATTTTATAAATATAAAAACAACCCTTCAAATGGGGTGAAAACCACCCTTTTAGTCATGAAATTGAATTCGTTTGGTTATGAAAGTAAAAAAACCCCCTCCTCATTAGAACACGGGCTTGGGACCGTCTGTGGCAGAGTTATGTTTTTTTCTTTTTTTTTTGTTTTTCTTTTTGCTTTTTTTCTTTTTTTTTCTTTTTCTCTTTTTTTCTTTTTTTCTTTTTTATTTTTTTTTTCGTTTTTTTTTCTTTTTTTTTTTATAATTTTTTTGACACTTGATTTGGATTCTTCGTTCAAAAATACATTGGAAACATATATTTGCACTTCCATAACCAAATGAATTGAATTGCGTGACTGAAAGGGTTAACAGTCTCTCAGTTTATCACTAGGTGTACAAAACGGCAACTTTCATGGAAAGTTTTTGAAAAAAATTAAGGTAATTAGGACAATAGAGAAGATTATTCTGTAAAATTTCTGTAAAAATCATTTTGTAAAAAAATCGATTTTCTATGGAAAACGATAACTTGAATAAACGGCATTATTCCTTCTGAAAATTACAAAAAAAGTAGCTTTTAACTACTTATCTCTCGGCTAAGTTAGATATTCGAGATTATATTAAAAAAAAAAGATTTTTTGATTGCTTATTTCTTGGGTATTACACGGTAAATTTTAACCAACAAACGGTTATTTTTTTCGTCTTTGATCAAGAATTTAAATTAAAATGATTGTTTAAGATTCATCGAATCGTTTCTGTTTTATAACGTTTTTTCATTTTTTATGATATTATCTTTTTAAAAAATTTGTTGGTAGTAGATTTCTTGCGTATTACGCGCTAATGTTTGACCGAATAAAGCTCATTCTTGCCACAATACTTTTGTTTTTATCACAAAAATATGCTTTTACTCCAATGAGTTGTACAAACAAATTTGTATTGAATAGTTTCAAAATAAGAAAAGACTGTAGAGCATTTTTTAGTTAACAATATATTTTTGATGTTCCTATACAATTTGTTACGAATAAAATTTAATACAGTTAAAATTTTGGTTCACAGTTAAAATAAGTTTGAATAAACTATTTTGCATAATTAACTCGAATAATTACACTTAATGAACATTTTTAAGATTTTCTTAATTACATATTATTACCTTATGTTAAATTTATTTGTAAAAATGGTATGTACTGTGTATATTAAAAAATATTTTAAACAACAATACTCTTTCATAATTTATGTTATATTTTTGTATAAGTTTAAATTATTAAATTACTGAATATAAATATGTGCGTGCGTGCGTGCGTGCGTGCGTGCGTGCGTGCGTGCGTGCGTGCGTGCGTGCGTGCGTGCGTGTGTGTGTGTGTGTGTGTGTGTGTGTGTGTGTGTGTGTGTGTGTGTGTGTCGATATATTAAAAAGCAATAGATTTGTCATTATTATTTTTCACCCCAGTATTAAATAGAATAAATAATTTCATACTGGAACATTTTTTAAAGTTTGAGGAAGCTAAGTAAAATATTAGAATAGGTTGCGGAGGGAGAATAATTGAAAATACGAGTGTAAATTAATTAAACGAGTATGAGCGAGTTAGTGAGTAAGTGCGTGCATGCATGAGTAAATGAGCAAGTGAATGAGTGCATGCGTGCATGAGTTAGTAAGCGAGTAAGTAAGTAAGTAAGTAAGTAAGTAAGTGAGTAAGTAAGTAAGTGAGTAAGTAAGTGAATGCGTGAGTTTTTTTTACAAGGGGTTTTGAGACCTGCAGTCTCTTGGCCTAGCAAGTGTCTTATACCTATTTTTTCTTTGTACCTATTTTTTCATACTTTTATCTTACCTATAGTCACATCCCTCATTCACCCAGGGTTATTATGCCTATGAAGCGGGGAAAACCTGTATCAGGAGAAAACCAGCTTCGGGATGATCTGTGCATTTGGCATGTTCGAATTGGATGTATATGTGACATTCCGTAGGCTTAGACACCGAATCCGATCATTCCAAACCTCCCGCTCACTTTGTGAAGTATGAAACAGTACCTAAGCGATCGGACGACGCTGCATTGGCCACGGGGTTCCCTGGCGGTCACCCATCCAAGTACTAGCCTCGCCCAGCATTGCTTAACTTTCCCGATCGCCCGAGGTGCGGCTCCGCCACAGCTTTGGGTTGAGTGCGTGAGTTATTACGTGATCGAGTGAGTAATAGCGTGCGCAAGTGAGTGAGTCAGCACGTGAATGAGTAAGTGGACGAGTGTATGAAATATTAAGATATTACTGTAAGTGTGCAACTAATTGTGTGCGCAAGTGAGTGAGTTAGCACGTGAATTAGTAAGTAAGCAAGTAAATTCATGAGAGTGTAAATGAGTACGTGCACGAGCACGTGAATGAGAAAGGGTTCGAGCAAGTGAGTGAATAAGTGCGTGCGTGAGTGAGTGCATAAGTGTGTGAGTAGCGAGTGGTAGTGGGTGACTGACTGAGTGTCTGAGTGACTCAGTGAGTAAGTAAGTGAGCATGTGCGTGTAAGTAAGTACGCGAGAGAATTAGTGAGTAAGTGCATGCGCAATTAAGTGAGCCAGAACGTAAGTGAATGAGCGAGAATGCGAGAGCGTGAGTGACTGAAATAAATAAGGAGTAATTAAGCAAGTGTTTGCGTAAGTGGGTTTGCAAGTTAGTTCGGGAGCGAGTGAGTGAGTTCGGGTACAAATGAGTGGGTCAGATTGTGCACGTGTGACTGAGTGAGAACGTGAGTACGTGAGTGTGCGCGAGAGTATGAGAACGAGCAAGTGAGTAAGGGAGTGAAAAAGTGTGAGTGAGTAATCAAGTGAAAATGTGCGAGGGAATAAGTAAGTGAAAAATTCCGACTGAGTAAGTGAGTCAATAAAAAAGAGAGTTAAGTATAAAATTAGAGAGTAACCGTATGGAACAGAAACATGTTAAATATTTTGTTCTTTACACACCGGCCGTACTATCAAGCACCCCGATTTCCATGCACTCCACTATCTACGCACTCAACTATTCACGCACCTCTATTAAACAAAATATTAAGTGTTATCTTAAATGAAAAGTAAGAGGAAGAATCACGTATTTGAGTAACCTTGGACAAATAAAATGCACAATTTTTTTAGACCGTTTTTAATAGATTAACGGATAATATGTTTTCTATCAAAATATTTCAGATAAAAAATCCAGTAAGAAAATGTGTTAAATTTTCAGACGATCTTTCATCTTACCTGTCACTCACATATTCCTTTATTTACATATTCTGTTATGAAACCATCAATAAATCATTTCAGGTAAGATTATAGTTTAAAACTTAAGTTAAAATTATATAATAACATTATACATCGTCTTCTTAATGTCATAAGAAAGGAGTAAAATTGTGGCGCGCGTAGCGTGCATGGCATTTCTTGTCTATTATAAGATGAATAATAAAAATAACTATATGACTTTAAATTATAATTTATTCTTTAAATAATACACTTAATTGATTCATTACATAAAGGATAAGGAAAATAAATAACACATTGTATGAGTTCCAATGACCTTTTATTTGCTATTAATACCATAAATTTAAGAATACGGTTAACAATATAATGATAAATATAAAATAGATAATAATAGGTATACGTATATAGTATCGTATAAAATTATAATAATCTTCTCCTATTCTACGATGATTTTTATAATACTATAGTGCTTCTCTACAAATTGCAGTATTTATTTCGTGATGGTGTTTATCCCTTTAATAGTACGTACATAGTGCTTTCCAACAGTAAGGGTGAGCAGGGTAGCATCTGAACCTGGTCGGAATAACCTGAAACAGAAAATATGATTATTAAATTTATGCGGCATATTTAAAAGATCAAAATATGTTGCTAATATTTTTTTATGAAGAATATGACTACGTCTATTATTTTGAATATTCTTATTTTATCTTCTATCATAAATAGAGTGTTACTTATTATTCAATGACATGTAAATTAATAACATTATATAACTATATATACACACACACACACACACACATATATATATATATATATATATATATATATATATATATATATATATATATATATATATATAATTTGCTATTTTCGAAGTCATTTTATAAGTGCACTTTACTATTGGAATAAAACATTAAATATTGACATAAATTGATATTCTTTAATAAAAAGTTTACATTCTTTAATTAGATAATAAATTAAATGCCATTTTAGTTTATTTAAAATTATGCTTTTTATAATTTCTATGGGCCATTGGCATACTGCGTTTCTTACACATAAGAATTGTACACGTAACTATTGTGCACAATTTAGCATTGGTCAAATATATCTATATATAATTTGGCATAGCGCGTTTCTTACACATAAGAATTTGACCAATGCTAAATTGTGTACAATAATTATGTGTATAATTCTTATGTATAAGAAACGCGCTATGCCGGGCCATTTTAGTGACCCGTTATACCCCAGTCTCCCCTATATATATTATTATTGTTGTTGTTGTATATATTAATTTACATAGAAAACAATAAAAAAAATAATAAGAACATTTTTAGTTTATTAAATTCGCGTGTTTTTTCTATAATATAATCTACTATTGGTTTTGATCAAATCAAGCTCATCAAGATCAAATACCAAATTCTTTACTAAATTTTAACAGATCATGATATTTGTAAATTCCAGCATGAATATGTTGACACGTGATATATATCTGGATATTGTGAAAATATTTTTATGACTAACAAGACACCCCGACCTTCTAGTCTTGTATTTTAATATAAATGTGCAAGGTAGTTTACTGTACTATGTGCTGAAGTTTGCATTAGTCTCATTTTCATGTTTCTTCTAAGAAGGTTTTATTTCTGCTAGATAAAATTCTACTGTCGCAAATATATAGATAGTATTTTAGATACTTGTATTTTAGCTTATTTTTACAGCCTCTGCCCGCTACCTGAGTCTTTTTTGTCAAGGCCTCTGTTTCTTAGAGTACTCATTTTAAAAAAATCTGAAAAAAGTCAGAGTTTATAATCAAGGCCTCAAATACATTATACAATTGTTTTTAAAGATAATTTTTTTGTTTTCTTCTTTTTTTATCTCGCATAAATTTGAGTGCAAAATTTCTGCCGGGTCAAAACTGACCCAGGTAGCGGACAGACGGTTTACGGACATATCATTTTTCTTAAAATATTCATGAGCTCGTTATTGTTAGACGTTAGTTGATAGATTCGCAGCTATATTTCTGTATTCTTTACTGCTTCTTTAATGACAAGTTCTAACCATAGTTTGTGTACATATTTTATGTAGCTAAAACTCTGTTACAAAAAAGTATTTAAATTTTTTTTTCTAAATATTGCTTTAAGAAAATTAAGTAAAAGTTGAGCACATACATTATATGTAAAAGTCACTGTGCTATAGTTTTTACATTTTATTCAGCAAATATACTAACTATGGAAGTTCTTGTTTGATGAGAAAACAAGGGAAGCGGTTGATTATTTTTGTAATAGTCGCAAAACGTGTACACTAAATATTTTATGAAAGGAAAAATAAGCTCTATATATGATTTTGAAAGGGATACCTTACAAATGACAATAAATGATCCTGCTCTTAAATAATTTATTTTTTAATAACTAATATAGTAATTAGTTACTTTGAGTGATCTGATATAAGTGTCCGGATTGGCAAAGCAATGCGTGTAGGAAAAGCAATGCGTATGGCGTTACGTATTTTCCCGTAAAAATTCCAAATAAAAATATTCTTTTTAATTCTATCTATAGATACTTGTATAATAATACTCAAACTAATAAATTACTATATTAGTTAATCACTAATGTTAATAACATTATTTGTAATATATTTTTAATTCTTACAATAATATAGATTTATCGTGACAAACCCTTCAGAAACCCATCCGACCGATAAAAACCATTTTTAATATACCATAAATGTTTAAATAATGCAACCATAAACCTTAAATCTGGATACCAGGATTTTCACTTTGCATTTAATGTTTAAACATTTCTTTTCTTTGAGACATCAAGCTTTAGAAATTATAATTTAAAATTATTATTAAAAAACTAAAACAAATTATATTATTTTATTTTACCGATACAATAATATTTATTTTTAAACACTTTACAATTATTATGCTATTTAGTAATTATTTGTTATAAGTATATTATTTGTCTTTTACTATTATTGCTTGTGACAAAATAATTGGAAGTTCCGCATCTATAATTCATGTAATTGATGGGATGCGCCGAATAACAGTATAACTCGAAAAATGGCATTTTCAGAAAAATGAGAAAAACGTGAGAAACCTAAATAAACGAGAGTTGTATCAAAATACTTTGACAGGGACATCAACTACTTAATTATACACCTATGGAATACCAAAAATATGAATTAAATTAAGAAACCAACTGTTTATTACATAATGAAATTTTCGAGTTATGCCATTACTTTAAAGATCGAGTCTATTGTATATAGTAGAAATAAATAATTTAACAAAAAAATTATACTATAAGTAGGCACTCAGTTTTTATTTTTTTTGTTTTTTTTTGTCTTAATTTTTAGAGCTTTTTTAGTTTTTTGCATTAATTTTAACATTTTGTTTTTGCGTCTTAGTTTTTTGCACTTTAGTAGACGTTTTCGTTTCTTTTTTCTTCGGTTGTGTCAATGAATTATTTTTCTCATTAATTATTTTATTACTAACAACTTCTTTATTAACCCTCCGTTCGCTACTTGTGCCATTTTTGACCCAGACGAAGTTTCACTCAAATTTATGCGAGATAAAAAAAGGAGAAAACATAAATAATTTTAAAATTTATCTTCTTCAAACCATTGAATAATGTAATTGAGGCCTTGATTATAAACTCTAACTTTTTTCAGATTTTTTAAAAATGAGTCCACTTAAAAGCAGAGGCCTCGACAAAAAGGACCCAGGTAGCGGGCGGAGGCTGTAAAAAAGGCTAGCGGACGGAGGGTCAATAATTCATGTTTTCTTCTTCATTATAACTATTTATGTTCATAAATGTACTTCATCCTACTTCTGATTTTACAACGAAACAATATTATTTCAATCGATCTTCAAATAAAAGCAAATGTTTTCCATAAAATTTATATAAAAGAACAAATTCTTTTACTGTGAAAACTGACTTCTTAATTGAATGCTAAAAGTTAAGGTTTCAAGTAGATGTATTTAATTATTCATGGTTGAGATTAGGAAATAAAGAATTTAAATTATGAATTTTCTGAATATACTGTGAGTCCTGTGATCGCATCGGGACGAGTTGAATCGATAGCATTAAGCGGGTGATACCATTAAACGACAACAACAAAAACACTACTTTTATACTGTTTGTCCGTGTATTTATTAAACGTATATGAATATTAAAATATCTAAAAGATTACAACGATAACGATTTATTATAATGATTTCTTTGGAAAAAATCAAATATTTCAGTCTAACGATTATTTTTATAGTAACTATTTTTTTGGTTCGACGTCTAAGCACTACATAAATAGAGTGCACAGAACAAGAACTAAGAACTGAACAAATATTGATGTGCCTACTATATATTTTCCTATATCTGAGGATCAACTGATAACAATAAACGGGTAATTGATTACATTATCTGGGTAAATATATGAGGAATTTTACAAGAAATCTGCATTTAGACGGTTCAAAAATTAATAAAAAAAACGTTGAGAACACCCCTGAACCACTTTTTTCTCGTTCTATAGGTCAACAATATATGTGAAGAATGTCCAACACGCAAAACAGACAATATCATTTTCTTAAAACGTATATCAATTTCTTTTGTGGGAATTTAACTTGGGAATTAAGGACTAAAAACCGTCATCATTCATATAACAATTACTTGGCTTTTGAGGATGCAAACAATTTTTTCGATCAATAGAATATAATGTAGAGAAAGAAAGCTTTAATTTGAGACATGCTGCGTTTAAAATAATTAACAATATCAACAGTTATGAGTGATCAAAGATAGTGAATAGACGCGAAAAAATCGCTAAATGTCATGATTTTTCATTTTTGACCATTTTACCGCGTATTTCGCGTTTATTCCATTGGACGAAAAATTATTTGCACCCTCAAAAGCCAAGTAATTGTTATATGAATGATGACCATTTTTAATCCATAATTCCCATGTCAAATTTCCATAAGAGAAATTGATATACGTTTTAAGAAAATGACATTGTCTGTTTAGCGTGTTGGACATTTTTCACATATAGGGTGGATGTCCCGACTACTGACACCCTCAAAGATCGATTGTTGCATTATTGCATAGTTTATACCATTTGTTAAACAAAAATATATATTTTTCGATTTATTTATCATTATATATTACACGTAGATAATAAAAACGAGGTTGCAATTTCAATAAAGATTATTTTTAATTATAAATTCATGAAATTAATAATAATATTCTCATGAGCTATTATTGACACCCTGAAAATATTGCAGACCCAACTACTGACACCCATTTACTTTCATACCCAAACAATAATATTTGATTTTATATCTATTAATTAAATAACATTCTTAAAGAATACTTTGGACTTAAGCTTTTACGTATAGGTATCTAAATGATTAGTTTAAATGTATTGTCACAAATATTTGAAATCTTTCCCCAGGAAGCGTTAATCATCGTGCAAAATGAACGTCACCGCTGAAACCAAGGATGTTTGATTGTACTCACTAACTCGCGCGGCAGTGTCAGTAGTTGGGCAAATGCGCCGTTTTCTTGCCGAACTACTGACATGTCAGTAATACGAAAATGTCTGAAACTCTTGTCCTAACGCTGCCATCCAATAATTAAATAAACTGCCTTTGATAATTGTTCTTTTTTATCTAGTAGATATATCTGGTATATAAATATTACCTATTAAACTATTTTTTATTGCATATATCGCTCTAATATAAAAATAATAGTCTTCTCTATTTCGAAATATTTCCATGTTCACTCTGAACACATACATCATTTTAAACGTTTTCGTAGCCTTGAATTTTATTATTATTTTTTAAAAGTTTCTGAAATTAAAAGATGTCACTTTTGTTTATTCATTATACTAAAAACAGTTACAGATTGCTTATATATTATTTGCAGCTATTATTTGATAGAGTTTATATTTTATTTATAATAAAATAGATTTAGGTGTCAGTAGTTGGGTGGGGTGTCAGTAATACAGACATCCACCCTATTATATGACCTATAGAACGAGAAAAAAATGGTTACAGAGGTGTGCCTCAATTTTCTTTTTTATTATTTTTTAAACCTTCTATATTTAGGAGGGTCCGGGCATATTTAAGACCTATTTTACGTATTTTGATACCGGATATATTTTTATTTTTGTCAGTCAAATTTTTTATACCACCAAAATGGGTAAAATAGGACCTAAATATGCCCAGACGCCCCTAATCATGTGATATCATCAGGATGATACCCCATATTTAGGGTCCTGGGGGAATTTGAGACCTCTTTTAGACATTTTAAAATAAGTAAAGTATCCGAAAAAATAAATTTATTTGAGTCATAAAAATTCTTTCTTTTAAAAGTAATCAATCTGACATTTTTTCTAACTAAGGTAAAAGTACCGGTTATGGGACACCTTCTAAACCATGCTCCTAACATGGAACACTAAACATAGTGATTAAATAAAATGTGAATATGATATATATAAACCAATATAAAAATCACATGGATATATAATTATGTATGGTTCTCAAATTTAAAAGAATATATATTGTTACACAAGCAGTAACATTGAAAAAAAAACTTTTATCATCCGTGTCTTCAATGTCGCACAAATTCGTCGTTTTTTGAGCAATAACAGTTGATTCATACAACTTCGTTTTTTCACTGTATTTATAAATCTAAACAATTTTATAAGATGTATATTAGTTTAAATAATAGTTTTCGGTCCATAGATTCAAGTTATAACAATGTTATTTTAATATAATGGGTACATATAATTACGTTATGTCCATATTTATTGAACACCTTTGCACGAACATTTCTATAATAATTTAAGTTGACAAGGTATTGTTTTTTATATCATAGTGTTATAAATATTATATTTGAATGATTTATGCCTCATAAATGTGAAAAATTCAATGTATTAATGTATATTGAATTTGAAAATTCTAACCTACAACCATCAGTCAATTCAGCGGTGCATATAGGTATACTTAACCCTATATATGTTCATTGATTGCTACTAAATAACTTTTAGAAAAGAGCGTAAATTTAATGATTACTTCCTTCCTCGTGTGCATTGTATGTATTATTAATAATCTTTATATCACTTACAAGCGAAATCTAAAGAGTAAAGTCATATTATCATATAATTATTCGTTCCATAATAGGGGCTTCAATCTTGGAACACAGGGACAAGCTAGGAAAACGGTGTTTCATAATAGGTACATGCTGTTGCTTTAGTTTTTTATTTATAATAATAAGAATTCGTAACGAATTTGCATTTTGCAGGTTGTAAATGAATCTACTATACTTAGCCCTTCGAACCATACCCAATACTTTTCTTTATTAACATTCTTAATAATGAAAAATTAGACGACAATCTTGGATTGACCAAAAAGCGTTCCATAACCGGTACTTTTACCTTATAAGAACTTGGTATTATCTTTATATTTATCGACGTAAAACCTCAAAATCTTGAGCCTACACGATACAATCTATAGCCACTGTCAATACCTTATTAATTGAAGGAACTTTAGAGCGCGTACAATTCTACCACATACAAAGAACAAATTTTTTCGACAGTTATTTAACGTCTTTTGATATATACTAAAACTTTAACCATGCACTTTAGTGTACTGATGGTATATCAGGTACAGGTGTGGCGAAGAAGTTATCGTAAAGGTTTAGTACAAGATCGGTCAGGTTTGAATCTTGCGAGCAATCTTTTTTATTAATTAGTTAATAAAAATTAAAACAGGCCTTGGACAAACAAAATTAATTATTATTCTAAGCAATTAATAAATTAATAAGTAAGTAAATAAATAAAACTTTAAAAATAGGAAATAATTACCACTACTAAATTCTGGTAGGAATATAATTTTATAATATAGCGTGTATTTAAATAATTGGAACTTGCAAGGAAATATGAATGTCACCATAATTATTCCTTCAGAAAAAAAATTACAGCCCGAGAAAATCCTCTTTATATGTTGTTCACGGAGTCTGCAAATGCAATTAAATATGCATACGAGTTAGTCTGATAGAAGAATGATCTATGGTACATATTTAATCACAATGCTAAATAAGGCTCTTACAAACTTGCTCTACTGTCCTGACCACGGAGTCTACATATTTTTGATCTAAAAAGGTATATTAGCTAAAATAACTGAGTCGTGTCTATACTTTTTATTTTAAAATTGACTATGTATTTTTCTTACTTATATGACATATAAACTAGTAATATTACCGTTAAAAATTCTATTCTAGATGTTTATTACATTGAAAATTTAGAATTTTGTAATTCATTAATAATTTATTGAAAAATATGGGACAACATATTGTTGGCACTAGGGCACGTAGAGCGTGGGGAAAATTTATAAAAACGATATAGATATCATAAGGGTAATAATTATGTTTGGAAAGGTGTAGTTAAGAATTATATAAAAACAATTAACTAGTTTTAACATAGCCATTAAAAAAGAAAACTGTATAAAGACATGCCTCGGAGTATACAATTGTCTCCAATTATTGCTTCTGGTTAAACTAAAATTGATGTTTCCATTTTTAAAAACACCACAATAACGCAATCAAGTATTCAAAACTCTAATTGCAAAAAAATTCCCATTTCTGGCCCTGCAACCTGCTCGGCCGCACCAAAATCCACTTATCGTGCAAATCACTTATAAGTAACACTGTGCAGCAAAGTGATAACATTAACCGTGAACACATTAAGCGGGACCCACTGTATATAGATTATGATGAAATTAAAAACATCTTGCCGGAAAGATTTCAGATTTCTTTGGAAAGTTTAAATTAAAAACGTAAGATTGTATCTAACTTACTACAGTTGATAATGAATATAAAAAATACTGTTTACGATATTTATTTATAGCACATATTGAAAAAATTCAAGATACAAATATAAACAGTTAGTAATAGTATAGGATACAGTCAGACAGTGTATTAATTAGCTTACAACTTGAATAAATTGATTATTATTTTAATTTAATTAATTAATTGTTTAAAATTTAATAATTTGACAGAAAAATTAAATATGCTGCGACTATTCAGGGGTCATCTCAAATATCATATAGTTAGGCTCTTTTTTCGCGACTTAATTCAATTTATATTATTTACTTTTATTTTGTTAAAACATGTCATTTGACTATAAATAAAATTACAATGAAAATTAGCTACTTATTAATGATCTTTAATGCTGTGAAAACAAGTTTTATGTTGATAATTAAAATTTCTACTTACATTGAGAAGCGTATTTTGTTTACTGGTCTTTTGGAAGACAATGCCATTGGGGGCCTAGTGTGCAGTCCTTCGATTTCTGTCTTTCTCCAGCGTGCTTACATTTTTTTCCTTTTTGGCATTGGCCTTCCAAACGTTGGTCTTTCATGGCCTTTCTGTCTTTTCTAAAGCCCTTGACATTCTTGACTTTCTCTCCAAAATCATTTCCGTACAAAAATTCATCGGGCTTGCAATTTTCAACGACAGATCTGACTCTTCTATGCAACTCTGTCAGCATAAACGATTGCCTTGTTTGCGTTATGTTGTGGTGGGCATCTAGAACGATAGCGGCGGCGTCATTCAGAGTTTCTAAAATATCAACAACCTCTTTGTCTTGCTTAAGTTCAGACTTATTATTTAAATGAGATATCGCTTGGCCCAAGGCAGTTAATCCGGTGCCAATTTGACTCTGTTCGTACATTTGTACAGTATCTCTTTTGATAGCTGCGTCTGTTGCGAGAGGTAAGATTTCCTTATTAATTTTCGGTCCCCTCAATAATAAGCAATTTTTGCTTACCGGGTACTTTTTCAGTAGAGTCGACTTTTCATCGGCCGGCAGTCCCTTTTCTATAATCTTGGTCCAGTTTTCAGCTAGGGCTCCGTCTATCTCCGACCCCTCCGCTGACTCCTCGCGGCGTTCCGGAGCATCCCCGTCCATCTCGGTACTACCAGTCGCAGCTGCTTCCGGTTCACCGTTCACTGACCTCGAAGTCGACGCCAAATCCACCAACTCTTCAGGATCTTCTTCGCGCTGTTCGTTCGCTGACGCTTCCCGACCATTGGGTTCATTCCGCGCTAAGAGCGAGAACCTGCACCGTTGCACTCCGTTCTCATGTCGGCGGGGGTGACGGTGACCCCCAAAGCGACCCATATGGTGCGGAGCTTGATGCAGAACATGAGGATGCTCGTGGTGGTGATGGTGGCGGCCCCAGGGGCTGAAGGGCGGTAGGAAACCGCTGGCCCGGCCGCCCAGTGACCTCGATCTCAAGAAATGTCGCGCTAGTCCACGGTGATGAGGATGATGGTGGCGATGGTGAGGATGTCCGGGCGGAGACGGGGATCTCGAGCTCGAGCTGCTCGTCGAGCTTGAGCTGGTGCTGTCACTGTTGCTGCTGCTGCTGCTGTTGCTGCTGCTGCTTCTGCCATGGGATCGGAAGCGCTTTCCGTGCTTTCCGTGGCGACGGCCCATGCGCTTGCCGTGCGATTTCGAGTGGGAACGAGCTCGATGACTGCTGCCGCTGCTCGAGGACGAGCCGCCGTCGGAGCAGTTCACGTCAATGTTATACTTGCTCAATTTCTTCTCGAGCTCCGCCATCTTCTTCATTATCTTGTGGCCCTTTTTTTCCTTATGGTGATGCACCTTTTCATGATGATCCTGGTGCTGTTCGTGGTGATGGAGAAGCTTCATTTTTGCGCGCACGTCTGCAGCTGTCAACTCGCGAGTACACAATGGCGCACTGTATCGTATGGTATAGTGTAGTAGGTGAGCGAGCCTGCTGCGGAGCGGGTAGGCACGTATAGCGAGATACACACACACTAGCGCAGAAAGTTGTTTTGCGTGTTACTTTCGAACGCAGTTGAAAGAGCCGAACGCCGAGCGGCGCTGTCTTATACCTAGGACGTGGTCACTCGCGGTGAGTCACGAATGGAGAAACCAAGCTTCATTATGGTGCAATCGCCCCGTGTGACCTTGGCTTTTTATCAGCAGTGGATCAACACAGGGGCTACTGATCCATAATACGGGGCCCCGTGATTGAGGGGCCCCATAATCAGACACCCAAGATTTTAATTAACACATATTTCATTCATTATTA
Organism: Gastracanthus pulcherrimus; assembly: GCA_949152435.1. Taxonomy (NCBI): domain Eukaryota; kingdom Metazoa; phylum Arthropoda; class Insecta; order Hymenoptera; family Pteromalidae; genus Gastracanthus; species Gastracanthus pulcherrimus. The sequence continues at coordinate 37,388,855 of OX424576.1, read as the reverse complement.
TTATTTTAATTTATATATAAGTTTATAAATGTAGACTGAAACTTTGAAATATCCTATATAATATAAAGCATGCAATTGTATACTTTCTATTTAAATGTATAGAAAGTAAAAGTAAAGTAAAAGCTTAAAAGATTTCGTATCTATAAAGTTCACCAGATAAGGTGCACCGTACACTTATAAATATTTACACGAGTAGAGTACTGTCGAGTATGGCCAGACGCGCTAGTTGATATTTTCCGCCGATCCGAGTGGTCCTTTATTATTACTTTTTATGACATACGATAAGGATCTGTACTAGTAACCTGTTCCTATTAGTGTACCTATTTTAAACAAGGTGTACAAACAAGACTCTTAACATAAATAAAAGGAATAACTTTTAAAATGAAGAATCAGGTTATCTTAAATTTTAAAAATTATTCATCTTATTTATTTCAAGGTGGTTGCATAGAGAGAACTTTCTGATAAAAATGGCCGTGATAATCATTATAAATCTGGAATATCCTGACTTCAAGTGAAAAATAAGTTCTATGTTTACTGTTAAGTAATGTAAATTTTATTGTGAATCAGAGTAATTCTTTCCAGAAAGTCAGAGTGTCTCACGTTTACTACGAATTTTATGGTAATTTTCATCAGAATATTCTCTCTGTGTACTTATACTATGTCTTGTTTAACAAAAATGCACGATAATATGGACAAGTTCACTAATCTGGACCATTACCCTAGTAATTTATGCTAGTACAATATTACAGAATATTACAGTTTGTTAATATTTTACTAAAAAGTTAAATAACTAAAAATATCTAAAAAGTGTAACATTGAATCAAGATTAAATAAGGACTAATCAATTGTTACTATAAAATTTGTAAAAATTTAATATATTAAGAAAACTATATAAACAAACTGTAATATCGTGTAAATTTCTATAATTTTCTTTGTAAAAAAGTTTTATTTTCTGTAAATAGTGTAAGAAAATGCAACAAAAAAAATGAATTCAGACAAAAATTACACTTTTTAACATTTTATTATAGAAAATTACATTTTTTACAGAAATAATTTATGTCAGGGGAGATCTTTTATATATTTATATCATACAGTAACTTTTAAAGTTAAAGATAAAGTGTTCGTGCTTAAAAGTTTGTCAGAACAAGTTAAATATTTTTAAGTTGTTTACGCAAATATGAATCAGTGTGCAACTGCATTCATTTCTGCTTTAACTTTTATAGGGAAAAATAAATAAAAATTATAAAAACAGAAACTTTAAATATAAAAAAAATGTAATCAATTTGTGGAAGAAAAAGAAAGATTGCAACAACAAAAGTTACTCAGAATTCGTGGAAGAAAAAGAACATTAAGAATTACGAAAATCAAAAACTCAAATATTTAGGTCTCTCTGTTTTAGTTGAAAAATTTGCATGTATAATTCCAAATGAATAGATGTTTATAGGTAGTTTGTATTTCTGTAAAATATTTACAAACAAAAATGATGATATGTTTAAAATTATTTCCGAGATTGAAAAAGTGTAGTCTACAACTTTCAAGACCGTCTTATTTTGGTAAATATTTAATCATTGCATCGTTATAAAAAACTGAAAATGGTATTTTAACGGACGATTAGCCTCCACGGGCCCTTAATCGTATATCCGTCCCTGCTCTTGCTGCAGTTGCACGAAATTATGAAATAAATCGCAACGTGTTTTGTGCCTTGCGGAACGAGTACGGACTGGTTAACTCACGTTCAATTATCAAGTAGCGATGCTCATCAACTGCATTTCCCTCGAACAGCGCGTTATCGCAAAAAACAAAAATGACTCATGGCCTATACATCTAACATAATATTAATCATTTTTAACTGTCGAATTCCATACAACTTCGGCATAAACATTACTCTTAAGTACTATAGAACATTGTATAATAATGAAGGTACATTTAGTGGTGAAGCAGGTACGAGTATCGCGTCGACTTCTGCTGTGGGCCAAATTAATATTGCACAGCTATTGGTTGTTATTGTGTTAAGAAATAAGTAGACACGACATAATGTTATTAATTAAATTTAATATTTAACTAAAATGATTATTCACACTAAAAACACTTAAACTAATAACAAATTTATAACGAAAACAAACATTGTACAAACTCTATTATATAATATATTCACAGTGAAGTTATGCTTATTTGAGATGTTGCTCGCGCGGCGGTCAAGAGGTATCTCTGTCCAAACGCAGTTTTTGAATAGTCTGTAATTTCGGCTAGGCAGAGGAAGGGATGATGTAGAAGTCTCTTAGTGGAATTGGAAACTATCATTGGCTGAGAACTGTCTTTTGTTTAAAGGTCCAAACACGGGCCCTGCAGATGTGCGTCGAGGCGAGGTTTGTAGAATGTAGAAAAAATGGTCATAAAGTCATAAGACTGCGCGACGTCGGTCGGGTCGGTCCTTGTTTTTAGTACTTTACCCGAACGTGTCGCGCGGACTAGGCACGGGTTTTGAGTCCGAAGATTTTCCGCTTCGCATATCCTGTCATATGAGGCGTTGGACGCAAAAACAACTTAACCCGGGTTAAGTTGCTTTTGATGAAACATACATATTCGTATTCTACGACCCTTTATTTATAAATATAGTGCATTAAACAAGTGTTTTAGAACATATATAGTAGAATATATCGAAATCTTTCGCGCCGCCCCGGGTCTCCTGCCGTATCTACTTAATATACGTCAGAGACCGCAGCCGTTGCCTCACCTGCTGCGCTATATACCGACCGAAATTCTCGCGCGCGAACCATTCGCGATGTTTACCCCCACTTGTACGATTCAATACGAAAGTTGCAATCTAACAATTTTTAACGGAGTATGACCAATAGCGGTATGAAAATATTATTTGAAGTATCGAAAATGACAGTTCTGATCGTTCCGAAATAACAGATCAAAAGGATATATGTTTAAGCTAAAAATTAAATAAAAATATACTTATAAATTTAAAAATATATTTATAATAAATTTTCGATGCAACCGTTCATGTATAAACATTATTTTAATGCATAAAAGGTATATTCTGAGATTTATTTGATGAAAATAAGCTCGATTGAAGCGAAAAATACCCGTTCTATGCAACAAATACCCGTTCTATGCAAAAACAACTTAACTTGAATAAGCTTCTTTTAGTTATTTAAATAATTTATATTGATAAATAAATGTTCTAACACGTGTAATTATATGCTATAATAGTAGAACTAATAAACTAAATAAAAAATGCCGATTGGCTTTATTTATATATTAAGATACAACAATATATAAACTTTAAACGTCTTTTATCCCCCAAAACTTAACACGGGTAAGCCCTTACATATAATCATAAAGTTTTTGCTTGAAGGAAGCGATTTTCCGTTGACGAATTTCCGTGAGAAACTATACATGCGCACATCTATGCGACTTTTAGAAACTTACAATTCTAAACTTACAAAACACAAATATAAATAATATTAAGAATATAAGTAAATTATAAGTATAAGTGAAATAATAATATTAGATATGATTGCAATATGAATACATAAATATTAAAATAATTAATATATAAAATATGAATATTTGAAATAGTGAATTTATAATATGGGAATATTAAAAAATGGTATATATGTATTATTACCGCGTCACACTTAGCTCAGTATATTTTTGCCAGAAAAAATACTCTTACAAGAAGAGTCCACAACCTGCGGGAAGCGGTTTTCGATGAGGTTCCAGGAAGTAGTTTCTGTAGTTTCGTCCCATAGGCCTTTGGGGTCAACATATGATAGTTTGTATTCAACATACGATTTAATTCTATAACAAACGGTACCTATACTTCGTATCTTAACTGCAAGTTATTTTGCTAGAGAAATTATGTAATAAGATAAGAAAGTTGACTACAAGAGCTTTAATTTAAAACAAATAATCTAAACAAATAATTTTATCTCATATATAAAATGACTTTTATAATCGAATGTTGTTTCTATCTTTTAATCATTGGTGTCTCTTACTAATACAATTCTTTTAATAAGTAAATATTACATATATAAATTGATATTAGCGAAATTTCGTCACGGAGTCTCACATACGCCACGTCGCGGCTTACGTCACTAAATTTCACCTGGTAGTAAAGGATTAAAATAATGTATCAGCAATATATTGCCATAGTATATTATTATATATAAATCATATTCCTCTTCAAAATTATGACGATATATAAAGTGTAGATTAAAGTCTAAAATAGCTTACTTTATTCAGATTACAGTATAATCTAAAAAAATTAATTTAAAAATACATCCATTCATCGATTTACCAACGTTACAGTGTCCAATAGTGGATATCATTTTCAGTTTCATTTTTTATTATGATAAAGCTCCAAAAACATCGGGGAAGGTCATTTCATATAGTTTTGAGGTTGCTCTTTCAGACGGTTAAATCAGAATTGATCGATTGATTTTGCAAATTATTGAATGTTTTTTAATTAATCTTATCTAACAGTTGAATGATTCAACAATATAATATTAAGATAAATTATAAGTTTATTTATATGTTCAGTTTTTCATTACTGAATACAGTGCTAGATATACGCTAAATGTGAACAAGCATATCTTCGCTCATATTATACAAAATACATAAATTCTAAGTCGTTCGTAATGTTGTCAGTCAATGCACTTTTCAAATAAGTCAATAATTCTGTATATGCACAAAATTTTTTCTTTTAAAGCATCTACTGTGAACATTTTAAACTATAAATACTTGATAATATCTGTAATTTTACCGTTACAACTCTTCAAAATCTTGCTCCTACGTGACACAAGATAATTTGTCAACACTATATTTATTGGGAAAACTTTACGAAGTGCACATTTCTAAGTGACACGATTAACAACATTTTTTTCCGACTGTAATTTGACTACTTTTGGTATTATAGTAAAACTTTTCTGAATTACTTTTACGTTAAATTTTTTGCTTCCTCCTAAAGGAAGCTCTGCAATAGTAAAAAAAATAGTTTTCTTAAAAACATGGCAGAAATATGTTTTGGGCCATTTGGAATCAAAATACACTATTTTTAGAAAATGTCCGTATGGATGTGTGCGTGTGTGTGCGTGTGTACACGTGTGTGTGTGTATGTGTGTGTGCGTGTGTACACGTGTGTGTGTGTGTGTATGTATGTGTGTATGTATGTGTGTATGTATGTGTGTATGTGTGTGCGTCTGTGTATGTCTGTGTGTGTGTATATGTGTGTGTGCGTGTGTGTATGTGTGTGTATGTATGTGTAGCACCATATCTCGAGTAATCCACGGTTAATTTTAATGTATCAAGGCTCATTTTTATTGCTTTTTTTAAGGAAGGCGACAAAAATATTTCTTTTTTGCTTTTTGATGCGTTTTTGTTTTTTTTATCGGTTTTTCGATTTTTCAGTTTTAGTTTTTCGTTTCTTTTAATACCTTAGAAATAATATTTCCTTTTTTCTGTCATACACGGAAACGTCATGTTTTTTTTAAACGGTTATATCTTGGAAACATATCATGGAAATATATTGAAAAAAATTGAAATGATCAGTAACATAGAGTACCTACAATATTCAGTAAAATATTTGAGCTATTTTGTTTATCTTTTGTCGAGAAAAGAATCATTTTGTAAAAAAAATCGATTTTCTATGTTGAACGATAACTTGAGTAAAACGGGATTATTCTTTTTGAAAATTTTCAGAAAGTGCCCAGATCACGAGGACTTCTATTTTTCAAGATATTTGAGATCATGTTTTCATTAAACTTTTTTTTGATCGCTTATATCTCGAGAACGATGCGGTCTTCTTTCGCCAACTCGAGCTCATTTTTTTAATTTCTTGAATGAAAATTTTTTTTTGAGATTCATTGATTCGTTTTTCTTTTAGTTATTATTAAAAAATTTGTGAGAAAGAATGAAGAAAAAGAATGTTAAACAGAAAATTTTAACGATAAAGTAATCTAGAAAACTTTTAGTATATACCACAAGTAGTCAAATTACCGTCGAAATACATTTTTTATTGATCGTGTAACCTAGAAACGTGCACGTCGCAAAGTTCTCCCAATAAATATTGTATTGACAATGGTAATATCTTGATATTATCAAGTATTTATAGTAAACTTTTTTTAGAATGGTTGCTTTTAAAGGATAAATTTGTATCAGCTCATAAGAAAAATGATTTTTCGAGTTTAACTTATGCTGGTCCCCTTAAGCAAATATTATGTATAAATCGTCACGAAAAAATCATCAAAACTGCTTAAAAAATAAACGTTCAAACATATAGCTATTGTAACGTAAAAATCAAAATGTAGGTAGATGAACACAAAATTTTAGATAGATTATCAAGTAAATTTCCATAGTTAGAAATTCAACTGAATCTTCTCAACAGGAAAGAAACTTGATTTGTTAATGATCATCAGACGTTTGCAGCGTCAACATAAAAGAACGCGTAGCGATTGGAAAATTCTTATCGGCAGACGAGTGGCTGGGAAAATCGTACAAGGCACGGCATACATTGCGATTGGTTCGTCTGTACGCAGTCCATACAATGCAGCACTTCGTAATGAAGCGTAATCGTTGTAGTCCATTTGTCATCCGAGATTTTCCAGTTACGCGCGCGCGCGTGAAAGAGTAACAAGATGCTGCGAGGAGCGAGCCATCGCGGATTGCGTATATATATACAGATTATATATACGTATACGATGCGTATACGTGTATACCGTTAGCGCACGCTATGTAGAGCGCTAATCTCGCGGCTTTCTGAAGTGCCGCGCGACGCGCAGTCGTGATCCGCACGTGGCGCGAGCGAGTTGTCGGCCTGGCGCCCGGATAAGAATAGAGAGCAAAACAACGGGGGCCTGCACTTTTTCTCATGCTTTCTTCCGTTTCTTCTTCGTTCTTTTTCACTCCCCACGCGCTCTCAGACTTGATAAAGCCGTCTTTCGTTTATGACTGGACTCGTTCGCATGACGGAAATTCATATTACGTTACAGTTGCCAGATAAAGTTTTGATAAGACTTAGCGAATTCTATTGCGCAGAAAGCTACACTGGCACTTCGCACTACAGATTTTTTTAATATGAAATTCTTTAACTGCTTCGTATTTAAAATATGATATTGTTATTTAATGAATGAAGAAATAAATTAAAATAGTACACTCAAGTAGAATCAGTCAGTTATGGCCAGACAAGCGTCTAGAAATTATAAAACACCTGCAAGAATTTTATAATTAGTTATAAAGAATACCTTTTTCATAAGTAGAACAGCTATAAACTGCGCATAAGCACTATTTATTCTTTTTAAGTTTGCATGAGTGCTCTTACCAAATGCGGTACACATGTAACTAGTTGCGCGTATGTGTCTGCAATGACACAGATTTCTAAGGCACCATATTTTAAAAGTCACAAGTTACATGATTTTGTCAGGCAATCCAGCAGCGCGTGCATCCTTTCTTGGTAAGAAAGTGCTATTGGTATATAATCTGTTGGTAAATTGATCACTAAGATACGTCAATCGATTTCTGTGTTGTTTACGCTGAATCGATCCATTTATTTCATGTTATAAAGAAATATGCTATATCAAATTTTCTATAAAACCAGCTTGGTATATGTATATTAATTGTGCACAGAAATTGGTTTTGGACTAAGGTGGGTGCAGGTAATGTGGCCATGAAGGTCATGTGACCACCTACACGAGATCTCGTTGTCTACGATATTCTGGGGCGCCGTAACTTCTACAGCATTTGTATTGTGACAGTAGATGTTGGGAGGCGTGGTGACCCCGCTGCTAGCGCCTTCTGATTATAAGATACTGTCATGTTTACGCGCGAAAATATCAAAACTCTGATTTATTAGCAGGGCATGCATGTAAAGAAACCACTGTTGTCAGCGTGATATGAGCGAATGAAAAATCAGACGGTACATAAAATTGTAGCTTTTTTACGTACTTTAAGATGTATGTGCACGTTTTTATCGCAGAGTTTATTTTCCATGTGAAAATTTCAACTTTTGTTGACGTTTATCGGTAGGTAAAGTGGCCATACGAAAACATTGAAGACAAAAGGAAATCGACGCCGATAAAAACGGCAGTTGCTTCTTTAAATTCCTAAGCCTAATACTAATTCCAAAATATCGACACCATATCAAGGTGTACGCTGTGGCACCATGTAGTTAAGTAATACATAAAGGAAATCTCTGCTAGGCTAGTCTTGACTTTTTGAAGCACTTACTATACTTTACTATAAGAACTGATAGATGGCTAGTTTACCAACACTGTTGGTAAAGTGACCAATTTTTAACTACTTAGAACTTCTTTAATTAAAATTCGGAGAGTACATTTTTTTTCAAAAAGACATATGAGGTATTAGAGTTAAAGGTTCAAATAACATGTCTCAATAGTTTCCGAAGCCCAAAACCCGATATTTTAACTATTGGGAATCGAAAGTTCTTTAAGGTGGAAACATTACCAGCACCCCCTTATATATCATTTTCAATGTACAATTTTCGGTGCATGAGAATTAATGTTATTATTCATGATTTAATATATTCTTTTGTGTGAAAAAATCATAAACTTTTTGTGAAATGTTTCGTGAATTAACAATCAAATTATATCAAAATTTTAATTGAACTTACAACTAGAAATTCTATTTATACCCTATTACAGAAAAGTGGGCAGTTGTAGCATGTAGTAAAAACATGATACAATTTTAAAAGACTCAATCAATTACGTATGCTATTGCTTATTCCTGAATCGAAAATAACATGTCACAATCCCTACGGTCCGACGGTCATATCTAAATCTCAAGCGATTTGTAATTTTATGTCAACGTATTTATACTGTTTCACAAATGAACCCTGTACGTAAAATAATGTGAAAGCTCATCAAAAATAGCATACAAGTGTAATACGCAAGACTAAAACTAAGATTATGTGTCGCCTATATCATAACGTACATTTGTGCTTAATTTTCTTGTTGTTCAATTTCAGAACTAAATTTAAATACTCTAAAAGGCAATAATTACGAACACTCTATTTATACTTTTTTAACACTTACTTATCAGAGTTTCATATAAAAATTGTTTAATATTTCCTTATAGATGAACATATATATTATTCTTAAAATAACATTGAACAATACTTACAAGAAAGCTTTAATTTTCTTTAAATAATATAATATTTGTATTCATTCCCTTTCACTGAGAAAAAGAAATGGGTCTCACATCAATACTTTTATATTTATATGATAACTATGCTGGTATTGCTCAATTAACCGTACATATTTCTGTCGTAACTATGTTATAGTTGTCGGTGATATTGTATCATTGTCACAGTAAAATAATATTGCTGCTGTAACAAAGTATTGTTAGTGGTTTTTTTAATAATAACTACTGTAAATAAACCTAGTTTACTAAAAGAATTAATACCTGTAGAGTACACGAGAAGGAAATTGGATAATTTTTTCTTTGCTGGGGATTAACATTCGAAAATCGGGTCGGAATCGGGAGTAGATTTCTAGGCCGAATCGTGTAAAAAATGGTATTATACAAATTGGAGCCCGGATCGGGTGAGGTTTTCGCGTCCGATTCCTACCTGACCTACGGAAATCTGGTCTGAATCGGGTCTGGTTTACATGAGATTTACTGCACGGGATATGCATAGAGGAACATCCCCATCTCGAAACTCAAGGGAAAAGATAATTATTTCGAATTATAGAGTTATTTTTTAAAGATTTTCTATTGAATTTGACTTCAATGTCACATTTGTGTCCAAACTATATCTCGACAACGTTTGCGCAGATCAAAATGAAACTTTGTCAGTATATTCTTTAGGACAATATGGAATCAAATGACTGTGTGAGGTATTTTATTTTTATTGAAGAGTATAAATACGGGCGCATTCTAAATTGTGATTATTGCAGTTTGATTCTTTGATATATCTATATGTAACATAATATGATTGAAGTTGGCGCATGTAATCAAAACAGAGGCTTACAGAGACTTCACGTGGACACGATAACCTCTCTGCAATTGGTACATAGTTTTATATTCTACTGCAAGTCGAGTCGCGCCTCCTCGCACACAGGCTTAGCATAGAAGCGCTTACGACATTACAAATAAATAAAATAAAAGAATGTGAGCAAAAACTTTTGCTCAAAAACGAGATTTTCCGTCGCGCTAAAATGGAGAAAAATAATTAAGTATATTCTGATCAATCAAAATAGTCAGTGTACATAAGGTATATTATTATTCTTATGCTTTGATTAATTAGGAAAAATTTTAATTGTTAAGGATAAAATGTTAGAATGAAGGCTAAATGTGTATCTGAGTACTCCGAAAAAAATTTATATTATCAGCCTAATTTTTTTACTCCTCGTTACAGTAATAATTACTCTACTGTAATTATTAGAGATTTTCTATTGAATTTAACCTGAATGTCACATTTGTATCCTAGCTATATCCCGGCAACGTCTGCACGGATCGAGATGAAACTTTGTCAGTATAATCTTTGGGACAGTACGGGATCAAATGGCTTTGTGGGGTATTTTATTTCTATTCAAGAGCATAAATACCGACACGTTATAAATTGTGATTATTGCAATTTGATTATTTGAGTTATCTATGTATAACATAATATGATTGAAGTTGGCGCGTGCAATAAAAACAACAGGCTGACAGAGACTTCACGTGGACACGATAACCTCTCTGCAATCGGTGCACAATTTCATATTGTACAGCAAGACGAGTCGCGCCTCCTCGGGCACCGACTTAGCATAAAAGCACTTACAACACTACAAATAAATAAAATTAAAAAAATGCGAGCAAAAACCTTTACTCATAAACGAGATTTTCATGTCGCGCTAAAATGGAGAAAAATAATTATAAGGAGAAAGTAGTAAGATAAATATTGGGATTGGATCGTATTACCCCACGAATAACATAAAAAACTAAATATCTGGAAATGGAAAGAAAATCGAGGGGTATTTTGGACATACACATTTTCTCGATTTTCTTTCCATTTCCAGATATTTAGTTCTTTCTGTTATTCGTGAGGTAATACGATTCAATACCAATTTCTATCTTACTATTTTTTCCTTATAATTATTTTTCTCCATTTTAGTGCGTCTGAAAATCTCGTTTTTGAGCAAAAGTTTTTGTTTATCTTGTTTAGATACAAAAATGAAAATGATATTTTGAACTTGTTTAAATAAAAAGTAATTGCAAACACCTTTATTATTGTGTATGAAGTTGTTGAGTTGTAGATGTTGAGAGGTGCGGTGACCCCGCTGCTAGCGCCTTCTGATTATAAGATAGTGTCATGTTTACGCGCGAAAGCATCAAAACTCTGATTTATTAGCAGGGCATGCATGTAAAGAAACCACTGTTGTCAGCGTGATATGAGCGAATGAACAATCATACGGTACATAAAATTGTAGCTTTTTTACGTACTTTAAGATGCATGTGCACGTTTTTATCGCAGAGTTTATTTTCCATGTGAAAATTGCAACTTTTGTTGACGTTTATCGGTAGGTAAAGTGGCCATACGAATACATTGAAGACAAAAGGAAATCGACGCCGATAAAAACGGCAGTGGCTTCTTTAAATTCCTAAGCCTAATACTAATCCCAAAATATCGACACCATATCAAGGCGTACGCTGTGGCATCATGTAGTTAAATAACATATAAAGGAAGTCTCTGCTATGCTAGTCTTGAATTTTTTAAGCACTTACTATACTTTACCATTAGAGCTAATAGATAGCCAATTTACCAACACTGTTGGTAAAGTGACCAATTTTTTTGCAAAAAAACTCCTGAGATATTATAGTTAAAGGTTTAAATAACACGTCGCGGTAGTTTCCAAAGCTCCATAACCCGATATATATCAACTGGGAATTGAAAGTTCCTCAAGGTGGCCACATTACCTGCATCCCCCTTAGTATAAATTAGAATAGATTTCTGCTGTATCTGTTTTGAAAATATATTACTTTTTCAATAATAGCTACAAATATTATTTTCATATCTTAACTCATACAATATCACTTTGTACAAGAGAAAAACAGAAAACAAGAACTTTGAACAGTACTGAAGCCAACTTAGTTGTTTCTAATTGTATGTATTTTTTACATAACAGCTTGTTTGTATTACAGCAATGAAGCGCATCAAATCACAATCGCGTACCGCTAGCGCAATTAAGTCGCGCATTGCAACGTACAAAAATTGCCCTGTTTACGCGGAAAACCCCTTATCGATGACATGCGCGCTCGATCTCCGCGACGCACGATATATCAGCATACGCAGCGGATTCGGCCACTCCAGATCGTCTAGCCGCGCGTTCTCGCTCGAGCGCGTAATATATATATATAAGAGGCGTGGTGCAGGCCGCGCACGCGGGTGTGAAAGAGAGGACAATATGATGCCGTGGCGCCGGCGGGACTCGCGTCGACACCAGTCACACCCGCGCGCGACGTGCACATCAGCCGGCGGGCTCGTGATCGCTTATATACACAACGCCGCGAAGAAGAATAATACGCGACGCATGCACGCTCGCTGCCTGCTGTCGCGCGTTTCTTTGCCTCGAGCATTATCGCCGTCGGTGCGTCGACGACGTCCTCGACCGGAGAGAGTGAGAGCCGGAACATCGGCTCGTGCCCTCGATTGCCGTGAACGTCTATTTCCCAAACAATCAACCTCAGATGCGGAAAAGTTTCCGAGTTAAAAATAGTTGAGGTTGTTCACTTGCGCGTGCTCTTGGGATTATTCTTGTGGACGCGATTTCGCCTCACGATGTTCAGGGGGAATGTATGTAGTTTTGTACGTAAAGGTGATCAATTGGCTCGGATTAAGTGTAAAGTCTGGCAGGAATTTGCACGAATCGCAAGTGCATTAATTTATTGTTAGTTGGTTTTTATGCTCGAGACAACACATGCAGTATAAAAATCTTTATTCAGACATTTGGGAAAAGAGGGAGTAAAATTTTATAAATTAAAAATTAAACTGCAGAACATGTGCTAACTAAAAGTTACTTTTATTGTAACATAAGTGAAAATATCAATTGTTTTAATTACGTGGGATATTTACTTAGAATAGATGCGATAGTTCTTTTCAAAACACATTATAGGTATTTGTTTTCAACACAATATGTGAAGTAAAAATATTTATGTCTACTATACGAGATAACAGTTTATTGCGTACGTATAATTATAATTTCAACAATTTTTTATTATTCCCAAACTGAAATGGATAATAAATGAAAAATAAAATGTTATTCAAAGAGTCAGAAGATGGACAAAACTGTTTTATCTTATTTTTGTATAGGGTGTAATAAGTCCAGCAGATAGACGATTTGCCAATGAAATAATTATCATGAATTTTTCCGATTATGAAATGTTCAGATTTCTTTTGTAATAGACAAAATAAACTTGTATCTTTGTTTTTTAATCAGAGTTCTTTTTCAACTTTAAAATGTCGTACCAAAAAAAGTAACAAAGTTCGATCTCTTATTGCGGCACGCTCAGAACGTGGTCGTTACTAAGACTTGCGTTGCAGTGTGTAGGTTTTTGTAAAAAACGATACAAATTAAAGACATATCAAATGGCACGCCAGCGCCATGTGGAAAGTATGCGCGGCGGGTCAAATATACTTTGATATTCAGTGTCTGTCGTCTGCTAGATCTCTTCCATGTAATATATCATTGAAAATGAAAATAAATATGAAAAAGTATGAAATATTCGCATAATCTCTGTCTATCTACTGGCTCCGAATTTCTAACCTCAAACCAGTAGATAGACGTTGCCATCTGGTAAATGTGAATGTGTGCTTGCTCATATATTTTGTTTATCAAACAATTTTGTAAAATATCTATTATCAGTGCAAATAAATAGATGTATCCTTTTGTTCATTTATTAGATGCCAAACGCGGAAAGTGCATGAAAATTACACCGTTACTCGGCAGCAACTTTGATTAAATTCTTGAAAAACAGAAGCTGAATAAAATTGAATGCGAAGAAGGAAAAATAAAGTTTAAACCGAGAAGTTTAACAAGAAGTTGCAAGAAATCCAGTCGATTCGAAAATAAAATCAAGCTTACTGGTTAATAAAGCATCTAAAACAAAGATTTTATCCGGCTGTCGTAAGCAATTAATTTGTATATCTTGCAAACAAACGAACACATTTATTGATTTGACAGTAAATAAATAAATATTAATCACCTAATGCCATCTTAAAGGCTCTAAACTGAACCTAAAATTTGGGAATATACTGTGGGCAAATGGAATGCTTTATTTAAAAATAACTTTCAGGACTTTATTGTACCTGTACTGAAGTATACAAAAAACTTGAAAAAATTATTTTCTAATAAAAATGGCAGCATACTGATCCACTTATGGAATCGTCTATTTTTGAACATGTCAGTTCGCGGACACAATTGTTGGGCCACTGGTCATCGTAGAGCAAAACAAAAAATAGGAATATTATCTACTATATACCATAAAACCTAACGAAGCACTCATCCTTTTTCGCTATTTTTCGTAAAAGTTCATTTTTTATCCTAAATTTTTATAAATAAATGCTGATTACAAGACGTCTTTACATTTTTTAAAAAACCCAGTACTTCAGTACAGTATATATACACGAAGATGTTGGCCAAATTTCAGGTTAATCGAATAAAAACTGTAATAGAAATCGTGTCCGCAAATTTAGAAAAGTATATTTTCAGAAAAACGCGTTTAAAGTTTTCGTGCCTCATATGCGTGCGGGTTAATGTTTCGTTTAGAAGCCTCTAAAATCTATTAAATAATTCGAATTTTGATTATAACTTTCAGCATCATATTTCTATGTATGACAACTATTGGAGGAAGCAAAAATAAAAAGAAAGATTTTTGAAACGTGCAAGGTGGCGTTACCTCTTAAATTGAAAGTTTTTATAATTCTTATATTCGAAATGATATTTTTTAGTAATAAATATTAACAATTTTTTTGATAGTACATATTAGTTTTAAGTATCAAGTATATCTATATACCTCGTCTATTTACTGGTCATATACGATGTTCATGTACTGGTCATATCGTCTATCTATTGGGATTTTAACGTACCTGTCAATTTCTTTTATTTTAATGTATTTAAATAGTATCTTGTGTACCAAGGGCGTAAAGTGGGCTTTTTTAGACCAAATGTGAAGTTTGCAGTACGAGTCGAAGTCGAGTAAGCACGAGCCGAGGGTGAGTGCGTTTAACACTAGTCCTTGGTGCACACCATATTTTTTGTGATACATGTAGAGATTTTTGCAGAAATGTCTCGAAAAGTACAAATAAGTAAACAAATCAAAAGCGGGCAAAGAATGGTACTTTTTCCCGTCGTTCTTTTGCCCATTGGTCAGAAAACAAGCGCTTTAGGCTCGCTTTTTAGGTCAAAAAAACTGCGAAAATCGTGCATGTGTTACAAAAATGACTTTTTGTAACACAAGCATGATTTTCGCGTTTTTTGTACCTATTAAGCAGGCCTAAAGGACCATTTGTCAGACCGGCGGGCGCAAAAGTAACTTAACTTAAAGTTACTTTTGCGCCCGCTAAAATTTTTCGGAAAATTACATGCGTTACAAAAAATATGATGTGCACCAAGGGCAAAGTGGGCTTTTTGACCTCGTGTGGTTGCAGTACTCGCCTTCGGCTCATGTTAGCTCGTCTTCGACTCATACTGCAATCTCCACCCTCGGTCTAAAAAAGCCCACTTTGCGCCCTAGGCACACAATATACTATTTTATACCTTGAATTATATTTTATTTGTTTTTAAATATTTTTAAAGTTGACTTCGAAATGAGTTTTCAAAAATAATACACTAAAGAATAATTTTACACTAAATACGCTACACTTACACGTAGGAATTCGCTTAACCATATATATCTATTGGACTTGTTACCCTATATTATGTAAATTTCATAATATACCACCAAAGTGATTTTCTGTCAAGTATTTATATATATTATGACAACTGTGTGATTCTTGCCTGTCGAAATATTGCTTACTCTTGAAAGAAAGAAAACTGGTAAATATTATTATGCTAGAAGTGCAATAATTGATTGTACGACCGTGTGATTTTCTCTATTACGCAGTTTGTAGAAAGTTCACTGATACTTGCGTGTTGACTTTTATGAATCGAAAATTTGTTCGTATTAGCATTTGAATTTCACACAATTTGCATATCAAATATCTTGTTTTCATTGTAAACATAAGCTATTTCTTTCAAATTGATAGTTTTTAAAATATGAAGGGGAGTGTAATAGCGATTTGAAAGCACGGGAACATAAAACATTGATTAATTATCAGAATGTTACATATGTTCACTGTAAAATAGCTTTATAGCTAAAATTAGATCATGCTATTATTAACAGACGATAAGCCCTGGTAGTCTTTAATATTACTGTGTAATCATTTAAAATTTGATGATAATAAATAGAAAGAACTGCTGCCAAATTATTGGCAATTAGCTTCCTCAAACTAAATTAATTGTTCCAATATAAAATTCTTTGGTCTAATAAATTAATTTTAAATTGCTATATCTCTTTCTAATTAATAGCTCACAAATGTCTGCTATTTTATACTTGATAATTTGTCAAAATATCATTTTTTATTAAATTACACACCGATAGGTACTAATCCTTATTTCAGAAATTTCTACTCCATGCGTAATTTATTAAAACTATTTAAATATTTAAATGATGTGTAATTAGATGTTAGTACGTAGATTTACTCAATTCCTAATCATCTAAAATTTTTAGACCAATTTTCCATTGTAGATTTCCGAGATATTGCACCCCCGAAGAAGACTATGCCAATTCAAAATTTTATGTTTTTGTAAAACCAAGCTAGTAGAATCAATTTTTCATGAGATAAAAATTTTTTACTTGAATTTTATTATTCTATTATAGTTTCTTAACATTTTCAACTAATTGTTGCAATGTATTATGGATTTTTATTTTATATGCGCTATTTTATGAACGAAAATTGAGCTAAAATTTTTGAGTTGGCTTAATCTTCTTCTACGGGTTCGAAAGACCGTTTAAACTAAATATGATTTTTTTCGTATATAACGAAAGTAGGGAACGAGCCTATCCAAAATTTGCAGTTGTAGAAGATAGGTAATTTAATTTTGTAATTTTGTAGGTAATAGAAAAACTAAAAAAAATTGAAAAATCAAAAAGTCATTATAAAACCAGGCGATAAATCTTGAAATTTCTTTCCAAGTTTGAATATTCATTTAAAAACAAAAAATGAGCCCTTCTTGGTAAGAAACGACCGCGCTGTTCTCGAGATATAAGCGATCAAAGAAAAATCAAAAATCACATTACCTCTATATCTTAAAATAAAAGATCTCATGATCTAAAAAAATATACAGATCATGAGATAGTAAACAGCTACCTTTTTGTATAGTTTCAGATAAAATGCTACCGATTAACTTGAGTTGTTGTCAGAGAAAGAAAAACAACTTTCATTTACAAAATTATTTTTTTTACGACAAAAGAAAAAGGTAAAGACTTAAAAATATTACTGAGTATTCTGCTCCATATTCCTAATCATCGCTCACTTTTTCAAAAATTCTCCGTCATATGTTTGCAAGGTATAACCAATTAAACAAAAAATTACGTTTTTGTGTATAACAAAAGTAGGGAGTGGCAACTTTCAGGCCGGAAAAGTTAGGTAATTTTATGTTCTTTCAAATGCATTTTCGCTGGTTCGATGATATTATTTCTAATGTGCCATAAGATCCCAAAAACTAAAACACAAAAATCGAATAACCGTTATAAAAAACAAAAAGAAATGTTGGCAATTCATCGGTATTTAGCTTCCTCAAACTAAATTAATTGTTCTAATATCAAATTTTTTATTCTAATAAATTTATTTTAAATTGTTATATCTCTTTTTAATTAGAATCTCAAAAAATGTGTGCTGATTTATCATTGATGGTTTAACAAAAGATAATTTTTTATTAAAAGTACACATTTAGTTTAAATTACATTTTTCCACATCTCCTTAGAGATACTGTTGTAGGCGTGTTGTGTTTATAATTATTAAAAATTTATTTTTTTAAGGAGGAAGCTTTCTGTTCTTTTTTTTTATTATGATTACAATTAAATTTTTCATTAATTTTTAAAATTCTTTTTATTTTTAATTTTTTATAAAAATACGAAATTAAAATTAACATATGCAAAAACTTGATAAACTAAAATTCAAAAATCTAAAAATCGTAATAAAATAAAAACAATTCGATAAATCTTAAAATTTCTTTTTAATTTTGAATCTTCATTCAAAAACGAAAAAAAGTCAAGTTTAGTAAATTAAATGACCGTGACGTTTTATTTATTTTTTTAATCTTGATATCTGTGGTAGTATTAAATACATATATTCATACTCAAACTCGTTGATCGAATGGAAAAAGAGTGAGAGAAAAGTCTAATAAATATTGTAATATCGTGTTGGATCATAGGGCATAGTTCGTTTCTTACACATAAGAATTATACACGTAATTATTGTGCACAATATAGCATTGGTTAAGTATATCTATATATAATTTCACCAATGCTAAATTGTGTAGAATAATTATGTGTATAATTCTTATGTGTAAGAAACGCGCTATGCCGATCATAGCGTGGAAGTGGAAGTAGTTAGTTTATAACTATTACATTTTTAACATTATATTGAAAAATAATACAATTATTGCTAAATATAGCGTTCATAGAGCCTAGGGTTACAATTAAAAAACATATTTTTAAAAACGATATTTTAATTTGAGCAATAATAATACATAAATAAATAATAATATATAACAATAATACAATAAGACATAAAAATAATATAATAATACATAATAATCTATAATAGTCATAAACTCTTTAAATAAATAAAAATAAAACTAAAGGGCCTGCGTAGCTCAGATAGTTAAGGCGCACGCCATAGCTAGCGGAGAAACGCTCGCCTGAGCGGCCTGGGTTCGATTCCCGGTGGAGGAGATGGTGGTGGAGGTATCCTGTAAAAACCCGAAAGGGTGTACAGGTTGAAAAGAAAAAGAAAGATTATAAAAATAAAACAAATATAAATTATATAAACCTTATAAAAGCTACGAAAATAATAAAATATATAAACACATAAACAATATTAAATCATAAAAGCAATAAACAATATTAAATCATAAAAGCAATAAACAATATTAAAAACATAAGAATCATAAAACTTATAAATTCTATAAAAGTATAATAAACCCTATAAACCTTATACAAGACATAAAAATCGTAAACATCATAAACTCTATTTAACCTATATAGGATTTTGATCGTTTTATAATGGATCGAATCACAATAGTATTTAATTAGAGTGATTTTTTCACTCATTCTTCGAGTGGAATTTCACTCCGAATGAGTGCAATTTCGCTCCAACGGGTTTAGCGTATAATTAAGTCGTTCATACGTATCATTTTTACCCAGATTTATAAGAAATAAAACATTAAAAATACTGCTATACATTATTTAATTAATCTTCAAATACCTTTACTATCAATATTTCAAAATATCAATGGAAAAGTTATAAAAAAGAATAGAAATATCACCTTTTGTAAGTACTTTTATACTCTTACAAATGCAAAATGAAGCGATCATACAGCCCCTCTTGACTCAGTGGGTAAGATGCTTGCCTACCGATACAAGACGCTCAAGCAGTCAAGGTTCGATTCCCGGTGAAAATTCTCGAGAATTTTTTCTTCGAGTATGTCGTCTGGAAAAGATCTCTGACTATGCATTGTGCTTTGATGCATAACGTATGCACCCATATAGTCTCCACAAAAGTGTCTGAGATGCTAGTAAGCAGGTGATGGATTTCGTCGACCGACATCGCACAACACAACAAACAAGTGTATAAAATATAAATGTAAAAATACAAAATCACATATGCATTGTGACATATCGGAGTCCCAAAAAGAAGGAACTCATGGCCATTAAATACAAAGAAAGAAAGAATTAAATAATATCATCCCTGATATTAAAATCAAGCGCGAGGTGTCGAATCTAGAAAGATGTATCAAATTTTCGATTTCTAATTTCGACATTTTGATTTACAAAAAAAAAATTGAATGTTTGGGAAGATAATTTCGGCGCGCGGAGCATGTCATAATCTTCTCTAGTATTATTTCTAAAATACAAAAATAATTTACCTTACCGATTTCAGAATAACGTAAAATATCGTAAGATAAAGAAATCATTGTAAATCAAATACGGATCGATAAATCTCAAAATTTATTTTCAATTTAGAATCTACATTAATAAACGAAAATAATGAGTCCTGGTTTGCAAGAAATCACCGCGTTGTTCTCGAGATATAAACGATCAAAGAAAATTAAAAGAAACATAATCTCAAATAATGCTGAATGTAAAGGTCGCTATAATCTAGGCTTCTAACAGTCTTAAAAGATAGTAAAAAGCTATCTTTCTTGGAAAGTTTCAGAAGGAATAATGATATTTTACTCAAGTTATCCTTCGACAAAAGAGAAAAAATTCTTTTTACAAAATTATTTTTTTCTCGATAATCGAAAAGGATAAAGGCTTAAAAGTTTTACAAAATATTTTTATCCATATTCCTAGTCACCTCAAATTTTTTCAAAAATTTTCCATGTTATATTTCCGACATATCAGAATAAATGTTGTATAACAGAATAAAGAAAGAAGCTTATTTAAAATTTCGAATCGTAATAGATAGGTAATTTCAAATGCGTAAAAAATGAATCGATGATATTATTTCATACATGCCAATAATCCCGAAAAACGAAAACTCAAGAATCGAAAAACCTCTAAAAAAAACAGAAAAACTTTGTAAAACAACAAAGAATTGTTTAGAGCCCCTTTCCTTTCAAAAGAACCAAATCATTGATCCCTGAAACATTAATTTTGACCTTGAATGTTCAGAGTAATCTTCATCCATATCCGTCCACATACACACACACACACATACGCACGCACACACACGCACACGCACACGCACGCACACGCACAGGCACACGCACACGCACACGCACACACACACGCACACGCACACGCACACATACACACATTTTTCCGAATGCTTATTCTACTATATATACCTTTCCCCTTTCATTCATATACCTACCTAATTCTTTCATTCCTTTTTCTCGCTCTTAGATTTGGTCAGTTCATTATCCGAGGCTACAGCGCGACGCTACGAGGTCTTAATCACGTAGACAATTTCGATGCAAATTCTTACATATTAAGCCGTCCGTCTGCTTTTTAATGAAGTTGATACGTTATTTCTTTCTCAAATATATCGTTCAAGAGCAAGGTTAGCGCCAAAAATCAGATTCGGAAGCTCATTATTCGAGTCGTAAAATTTAAAATTCATAATTTATTTTTTTACAACAGTTATGTTTGATGTTGTATATAAAAATGAAGAGTGTCAACAATTTCAAAAGAAATTACTTGGATACCTGAGAAAATTATGTATGTAATTGTTCTTAACGGATATTGGCATATCGTGATATTCATAACCTATGAACATTTTAGCCAACCTGTAAACATTTATTTTTAATCAAATATATTATTTTTCTGAGTGATTGAACGAAAAACAAGCTTGTGCGTTGCAAGGTCTATTACGAAGGTCATTTACTTCTTATAGATAAAAAATAAAGGGTAACACGGACACGTCGGACAGTATCGTCGCGTCGCGATCACGTGAACAGAGAAGAATCTTTTTATTCTATCGCGCTATTTTTGAAGCGACGCGATAAGAGAAGAGAATTGTGTGCAAGGCTGATATATCCGCGTGACGTTGCTTTGCAGGGGTTTGCTCGTATCAAATTGCGTGGGAGTAACCGCATATTACGAGAACGTCCAAATCCGATCAGCGCATCGTAATCGTATTTTGATTTCTTTGTAAATATTATAGTTGAGAAGCTGAGCTTAAAACAATTCATATTATTATTATTTAAGCACAAGTACCTTTGTTCCAATGAATGATCGGAATTTATGGTAATTTTCAAGTGTATGTAATATATTTTCAGAAGTTTGATAAGACGAGTACAACCGATTGTATAAAACTGATAAACTTAAGCTACAAAAGTGTTTTTGGCAAAATTTATTGTGGTTACCAGAATGTACCACTTGCAATTACAAACTAAATAACAACTTTAATCTCGTATTTATAATAAATTGTATTAAAAGTTAATTGTTATATATGTTATTATATCTATTCGTAGAAAAAAACTTTTTTTAATTTTTAAAGAGATGTTTTTATTTTTAAGCTTAGAGGCTGGTACTGTTTGTAAGCCTTTTCAAGCATTCCTATTTATTAATGTGATACTAAAACCACCTGTCACCGACAAATACGAGGAACCACTTTTCTCATTTAATTTTCCATTTTTAGCAAATATTTTTATGAAACATTATTGGCCTAATCAAAAACAACAACTTTCCAGAGAGATATTCTCCCAAAATTGAAAATTGAATGAAATAAGTGGTTGCGCGTATTTGGCGGAGACAGGGAGTTTAGCATCACCTTAATATAATAGGTTTGTAGCTATATTCTGTAAATATTAATTGTTTGTTGTTTATTTAATAACAAGTTTCCACCTTTAGTAATTTTTTTAAAACAAAAGTAATTCTTTGAATTACATTAATACAGCTGTTAACACAGGAGTTTCATACAAAAATACGTTTATATTCGAGAAATTTGCTAATATCGGTTTATTGGGATGTAATTGTCTTTAACGGAAAATTCCGATCGATATAGCTCTATCATATCGCGATATAATTTATCGAGGTGACACTACAGTTTTATGATTTTAAAACTTTGCAGGTAGGTGATGTGAAACTGAAGTTCTAATTTCCTTTGACTTATCGCGAATTCTATGTTGAGTTGTTTCTTTTATCGCGAATAAAAAGTAGCATATATTTTATAATTTATAAATCGTAGCAGAACTGTAGCTGCTGTTTATTAGTTTTAAAGTGTAATGGGAAAAAGAGCAAATAGGGCGGAACATACTACACTTAAATAAAAGTGTTATAATCGGATCGGTAAAATTCAAATACTATATTTCTGGAAAACAGTTTGTTCAACCATCCATCCATTAACTAAATTAATTTCTTCTAGTATTTTAGACAATATTAAGGGAAGAAGCTACCGATTTTTGGTCAAGAAATCGATTTTTTTAAGTGGTAAAACACTTATTTAACCCTTTTTCATTCGAAAATAAAACGTTTCAGGAGAAAACTAACTTTTTTTCGACTTATTTGAAGCTGCAGATAAATGATTGATCATGCTATTTTCATTGATATTTATGTTTAAACTCATTTTTCTAAACACTTAATTTTCATAACTTACTTTATAAGCCTGCGCACAGTTCTTCGTGAATCAAGCTGAAAATTGTTGTACTTTCGTTTTAACATATTTTGAACAAATTTAAAGAGAGTTTTTTTTTATAATTACATAAGATATCATTTTTAAAAATATAAGTTAATATTAAAATAGTGCTTATATCGCAAACAATAAATTGTTCATATAGAATATAACCTTAGAATAGTTCAAAAATATTATTTGAAAATATTGCTCTTTAAATGACTTAATTTTAGCATGAAATGTTCATAAAGAAAATGTATATGTCTGTTTTTACAGGTTTTTTCAAAATGGCTACATCTTTTTCTATATTATTAGGATTTTAGTGTTTACTGTATCTTTTTCCCTTAAATAAATTATTTGTATTTCGTTCTTAGTATGATTTCTAAATGAAAATATAGCTAGAATTTTTCGATAAAGAATAGTAAACAAAGAAATCTGTTGCAGTTTGTCTAGAAAAATGTACAAAAAAGTAAGAATATTATAATATGCATAAATTCAATGACATCTCAGAATATGCATAAACATAAAAGACGATTTTGCGAGAGAAGCTGACATGACAAGTGCAGATTATTATGCATATAGTTTCTTACAAATGTTTACATATTATCGAGCATTCTCACATATTTTTGTACGCTTGCTTTCTCACAGAAAAAGCTTTGTAATAGTAAAAATGCTGCTAATTCATTGGAAAATAATAGCTTTATTCAGGAGGTTGCATGCGTAGATATATGTCAAAAAAGACAAACATTTTTTACTACAATTTAATCTCACATAATGATATACAAGTAAAAGAAATAAGGAGGTTTTGTCAAACTAGAAAATTTCGTTTATCAAAATTTAATTATTGTAAAATTATATATCATCAAGTTTAGACTTTAAAAGAGAAAAAGTTGACAAAACAGTGGAGACTTTTTTATTAGTTATCCGATTTGAATTTTGAAGGTTTACGAAAAAATACGTGTATGGACTTATAAACAATTGATTGTAACCTTACATGTTTTGCGATATTATTCAATTTTTATATGGGTAAATCCCCTTGGAATCTTTCAAGGAACAAAATGAGACCTTCTTTGTCAACTTTTTCTCTTTCAAATATTTAAAGTTGACGATATCTAATTTTACAATAACTGAATTCGATAAAAAAATTATTATCATTTGCCAAAAACCTCTTATCTCATAATATATTGATTTTCATATCATATGTGAGATTAAATAGTAGTAATATATGTTTATTTTTTATGACATATATCTGCGCATACAACCTCCTTAAACTTAATCAATTGTTTCAATATAAATCTATTTGTTCTAATTAAATACTAATATAAACCATTTACTGCTCTTTTAATAACCTAAATTAATACCTACATTTAAAAGTAGCACCGTACAAATTAAAAAACTCCAAAACAATTGTTTTATTTTTTACATTTGAACTGTACACATCGAAGGATTAACCACTCAGAAGAATGTATGTTACACTGTATGTTCTATACTATATTCATGTAAAAGTTTCTGAGGTTTTCTGCGTTGCTTATTATGAATTTAAAGTTAAATTTCACAAATTTAATATGATGGATACAATATGCCTACTATACAAGGAAAAATATGTGCAAGCTCGAATAAAGATAAACGAAACATAAAATTGGTAGTTTAAATGCGAGCTAACGGATTCTAGAAGCTGCTAACTATAAGATTTGCACGAAACAAATATTTAGTAATTGAATTACACGGTTATACAACGACAGTAACAAGTGTTTTGTCACGTATAGAACTTATAAATCCATTTCCAAATAGGTATCCTCTCCATGGAAATTATAAGTAACTGCCCGGCGACGGACATGTTTTTCGCTTTTCTAGTTTTTTTGCTAATACAAATGGAAAGCTTATTCCTTTATAGCCATCATTTTTAAATCATCATTCAAATTCCTACACTGATCTCTTATTATAATGCCGGCATTGTAACAAGAGGCCACTATAATTTTCAATGAAAAGTATTTGTCTTTACGAATTTTTCAATCGAATTATAGTGTTCTATCACTTAAATATATATTTGAACCGAAAATAGACTTTTTACTAAGGTTAAAAAGGTCGGTAACTTCCAAATGTTATATTCGGCGCAATTTTGATGTAAAATCAGAAATCTTGCCGTTTTACAACAAAATAATATATTTTATCAGAATAAGTTAATTTATTCATAATTGCTTCCTTTAAGAGGAAGCTTTGTGATAGTAAAAAAAGTTTTGCTGAAAACATGTTAGAAACATGTTTAGAGACTTCATAATCCAAAATACCAGTAAACCTCCTGGCACTGTGACTCTGTGACTCACGATTCTGTGAATCTCCCGGCACTGTGAATGCGGAGCATCTCTGCACTGTGATTTTTCTAGTCCCGGCTTTATGTATGTTCGGGGCTCCGGATCCCAACTTTGCGGAAAAAGTTTTATGAAATGGTTTAATTCGAAAAAGGTGGTACAAAAAGTTGTATACAAAGGTTTAAGCCAACAACTCTTAATAAAAAAGTTTTAAAAAATGTTCTAACTGAGAAAATGTAATAGAGAAGTTTATAAAAAAGAATTATATAATTTTCACCATACCCTGGCCGAAAGTACTACATTTCCTCTCGGTTATAAAGAAAAATAAAGAAAAATAAAGAAAAATAAAAAATCCCTCACTGGTGAATCTTCAAATTTATGTTTTCAACTAACTGTTTCAATTTTTTTTAAGTTCAGTTTTCATTACTTAGTATGGTTAATGTATCGTTTAAAAGCAAAGTGATTTTGTATGAGTAACCCCCCCCCCCCCCCGCCCGTCTGGAGTAAAGTCGTACAAACCTTGGGGCCAAGCTGTACACTCAACGGACAGATATTCGGATCGAACATTTTTACAATGCTCCAATGAGATTCTTCTTCTTCTTCGTATTTTATGGCCGTGGGATCTATTTTACGGTCGCCGGGTTGCCACCATGCAGGCGTGAAAGATGTAGGATTTAAACTTGTTATTTTTATTAATACTTTTATTTTATTTATTTTGTAATTTGAAAGTATAGTATCTTTGGATATATATATATATATATATATATATATATATATATATATATATATATATATATATATATATATTGTGGCTAGTTTGGATGAGCAAAATGATATGGATTAATAAATGATTAAAAACTAGAATAACAAAGAGTTATTAAAAATCATTAATTTTGATTGATTGGTGAGGTATTATACTAGTAAATTGCGATTTTTGAGGAATTATGTTAAAAATTTGGCAAAGGTTTTTATTTTTGAATTTAACATTTCGGTGACTGAGGATGGTGGTGTGATGTTTTCTTTTGAGCTTAGCCTGTTGATTTTAATTTGTAGTGAGTTTCTAGTTATTGAGTGGTTAGGGCAGTGCCATAGAATATGTTCTATGTTTTCATAGTCACAGTCACATGTGCACGCCGGAGTGTGATTATATTTTTTCTATGGAGACTAGCTGCTAAGGAGTACAGCTTTTAATTATTTTTTCAGAAGGAAGATCTATATTGGGTTTGTATAAAAGAGTCTTGTAGTCATAATCATATGGAATTAGATGTTCATGAGTTTGAATGGTATTTTTAGTTATTACTTTTAGGCGTTGAAAAGATTTTATTAATAGGAAATTGTTTTTTATTTGTCTTTTATATTAATACTATCACATCATTTTTTGAGATCAGTATAATAAGAGGTGCATTTTCTATTGATAGAGATTTTAGAATAAATGTATCTGAAAGTTTAATGAGTCTTGTTTGAATAGTTGGCGTGTGGGCTTTAGCATGCATCACATTGATGGGTGTGAATTTCCTGTATTCTAGAGCAAGACGTAAAACTTGACTTTGAATTTTTCGTAGTTTGTCTAAAAGGCTTATTCTGTTACATCGTATCAAAAATAGGTTATATTTAATCGTGCTTCTAATGAGGGCTTTATAGATATTTAAAAGAATTTGTGGATGACCACCACACCAGGTATTTCTGAGTATTTTCAGTATGTTAATAAGTTTTAAAGTTTTACCAATTATGTAAGCTTTACCTTTATAAATTTTGTTTTTTCTATAGAAAGTTTTAATTTCAAATCATTGAAGTAGTTGTTAACTCCATTTAGAGATGGTTCTAATTTGAGAATTCCATCTTGTATTTGTGGTGTTATGGTAAAGATAAGCGTATCATCTGTGATTGTAATATTTCAATGGGTAGATTTATTATTAAGGCGATACCAGTGACATAAGTTACAAAGAATTGGGCACATTACACAACCTTGGGGGACACCTTTACTTCTAAGATATGGTCCTAATAGTTCATAAGATACTTTGAAAAATAATTTTCTATATATATTTGTTATTAAGTTAAGAATGAAATGTTTTGTTTTATTTGGTATATTAATTTTGTCTAGAATTATTTGTAATATTTTTACAAATACATTGTCAAAGTCAGATTTAATATCTAGCAGGATTACACAGACATGTTCATTGTTGTTGAATGCAGTATAGATTTTGGTAATGAGTTTGATGAGGGTGGTTGAACAGGATCTATATTTTCTAAAACCATTCTGGCTTTCTGGGATAAAGTTATTTTTTCCTATGTAGTGTAATAGTCTAATATTAAGAATTCATTCAACAACTTTAAGTAGACACGAAGCTAAAGCGATTGGTCTAAATTTGGATTTGGAATTTTTGGGATAAGGATAGTTAAAAAATTTTTCCAATCCTGCGGAAAAGTATTATTTTGAAAAAAATAGTTGATTACAGAGAGTAGGGTATTTCTAAACGAATTTGGTGTATTTTTAGCTTATAATTATCTGTCTGATCCAGGCCAGGAATGGTGTTGCTGTTCATTGAGTTTATTGAATTGTTTAGTTCATTCACTGTGAAAGGTTTATCAAGATTTGATTGAGGAGAATTGTTTGAATTGGGGGTGGGCATACTTAAATCATTATCGGACAGAGAGACATTCTGTGGACAATATTCGTTGATAAAGTTTTTAGCGTTATTTATTAATTCTAGGTCATTGTTAGCGAAGTTATCATTTGGAATAATAGTAAGTTCTATTAAATCTATTGATCGTGTTCCACACGGTTTTTGTATCTGTATCATTCGATAAATTTTCTAAATTCTTGTTTTTTAATTTTAGCTAGTTTTTTTGTTTTTCTTTCAGTATGTATGAGTTTTTAAGATTATCTATATTCGGATTCTTAAGTAATTCATTAGATACATTTTAGGCAGGGTAAGAATTAAATTTTTCTTTTAGTTGTTTGTTAGTTATTGAATTTGATGGATCATCGTTTATAGAGTATTTTTGATTATTATTTAGTATATTTAGAAGCTGATTACATAGAGTATCATAATTAAGTTGAATTTTAGTAGCTATAATCATAGCTTTGATTAAATATGAGTATTTTTCTGCAAAGCTAAGGTTATGAATTTTAGTAGAATTTTCTTCGAAGAATTTATCGAGGAGCAAGGTGGCTATTCGGTTGGGTTTCAGTGTGATACTACATTCTATGGGAAAATGGACATTCTATATGAATATATTCTCCATGATGTTGTGGGGGCAATATTAATTGATAAGATAGTAAGATCTATTGGCGGTGAAACAACATCATTGTTATTGTTAATTGAGCTTGTAGAGGTATTTAGGTTTGAATTGTTTTCTGTGTATTTGTAATATGTGTGCGAACCATCGTTCATGCTGTGCAGATCATGATTATAATTATTTTGGTAATTAAATAACGATTCAGTTAGATTTTCACCTGAAGATGAAATTTTGTTGGCTCCCTAATGAGAGTGGTTAGAGTTAAAATCACCATCAATGTATACATATTTATAGTTTTTTGTTGTATTCAATTTTGTTCCATTCTAGGATGCTGGTTTCTTTACTCGGTATTCTATATAGCAAAACGATTAAAAGATTTTCAGTGATATTATTATTATATGTGGTGTTATCGATAGGGATAGAGATAGTTATTGTTTCTATAGAGTTGGGGTTGTGATAAACTTTTCGTTCTTCTTTGAATTAATGTAATTTTTTATTATGGTTGTTATATTCTCTATCTTTATGGATTACATAATAGTTCGGAATTAATATTGTATGTTATTTTTTTAGCCTATGTCTTAATTTGCTGAGTATAATTATTTGAATAATATATGAATCTTGTGTCAAGGTTCATTATTGAAAAATTTGTTTGTTTGAGTTGATGGATGAGGGTATATATAATGTATTTACATTGGATATAGAAGTTGATTTAGACGTAGGAGATATTAAAAAGTATTACTTTAATAGTATTTTATTTTATTTTGAAGTAGTATTTCCATTTTCTTGACTCAATAATGACTGTGATAGGTTGTTTAATGATTAATTAATATTATTAATTATATAGTCTGTACTGGAAATAGTTTTTCGATACTATTCGATTATTTCATCTGCTTCTTTTCTTATTTCATTTAATGATAGTTGTTGATTTTGGGTGGGTATTGATAAAATTTAGTTTTGAAGTTGAGGATTAATTAGTTTTGATTCAGTATTGTTTTGATTATTTTAAGGAGATTCAATTTGAATCTGATGGTTATTGGGCTCTGAGGCATAAAGATTTTTCATTTTATAAGTGTCGTTAGTAAAATTTTGGGAGAGTTTAAAGTTGGATGGATTTTTGGGTGAGGTTTGGAATATCGCGAGTGCATTATTTCATCCTCCTTAATCGCACTTGTCGGTCGCACGTCTGCTGCAATCCAGCCGCACTCGTCTGCCGCAATCGTCGCACGCAATTCGGGTGCAATTGTGATGCACTCGCGAGTGCATTATTTCATCCCCTTTAGTCGAAGTGTGAAGCAGACCGTGCACTTTCGGTGCAATCGCGAGTGCATCAGACTGTGTTACCAGGGTCTACATTTGAACAGTCATTTATCCAAGTAGGTATCCTGACTTTTGTTTGATAATTTGTTGTATAGTTTTCTGCTGCTATTTTTTGGTCAAAACTATTGTGTATTTAATTCTTTTTCACTTATAATAGCAGGGAGCTGATAGAAACTTTTTATTTTTTACTACTATTTTCACAAGTTAAATATTCAAGTTCTCGATACTACAATTTACCTATCTACAACGGTACAAATGGTAAATAAGGTAAGGTACGGGGGAAGGCCGGGAGAATAACTCGATCAGAGTAATTTTTAATTCGGCTAAAGCTTCACTTTTTTTTGTGCTCGAGAAGAGCGCAAATCGCTTTCTGTCAGAATCTATCATTATTATTAACATATACGAGTACTTTGGATTTAATAAATTTAAATAATATATGAATAATTACAATATTATATACTAAATATTGTTGGTGTTCATTTATGCCTTCTCTCGAGAAATCCTTATTGCTGCACCCCCGTTTCGCGAAAATATATAAATAATTTTAATTAAAACGTCTGCTAAAGCTTTTAAGTACAGTTTATTTGAATCTTTCAATCCTATTGGTTGACAAAAATGACATTTCATGCGCGAAAGTACCTCTGCGCATTCATTCTTAACCTAGATATATATACCGTAATGTCGGCTTCTAAGTTGTGAATGCCGATGTTGGGGGGTTTGCGAACATCCAGCGAACCGAAACAATTGTTTTGTGCTTATTTAGATCTAATATACCTATACTTACTCCGATGGACTTACTTATAGTTACTTTAGTTTCTAAAATCCTGATAAAGCTGCTAAAACAAGCAGTGCTTGTTTAGGATATTTAAACCGTAATTCTAGTATACGTAAGGTAGACGAAAAGACGTGAACAAGTGTCTACTTGTAAAACCAGTTAGATTTTAGTTATCGACAAACATGTACGCCGAAGAAGGTAATTATTGTGTAAATTTAATATAATAAGTTGTTACACTTCATTATGAATTGCACAACTAAAGTATTTTGATGAATTGTGAAACTTAACCTGAAAATCTACCAGTGACTCCGAAATTTATTTTGGAGTTTTTATGATTTGTATATTCTTATAATCTTATGAATGAGAATAAAAACTTATTTATTTTTAACATTATTTATAGATCAGTATGAAGATGAGGATGCAGAGGAGATCTCATCTAAGTTGTGGCAGGAAGCCTGCTGGATTGTTATTAACGCTTACTTCGATGAAAAAGGTCTTGTACGACAGCAACTTGACAGTTTCGATGAATTCATTGAAATGTCAGTTCAACGGATTGTGGAAGACTCGCCACAAATAGAGTTACAAGCAGAAGCTCAACACACTACTGGTGAAATCGAATGTCCTACGAAGCATTTGGTTAAGTTTGAACAAATTTATTTGTCCAAACCTACTCACTGGGAAAAAGATGGTGCACCATCACCTATGATGCCTAATGAAGCTAGGCTTAGAAATTTAACCTATTCTGCACCACTTTATGTAGATATTACTAAAACCATTGAAAAAGAGAATGAAGAAGCAGTAGGTACGTATAAAAATTACTTTTTTCTTAACTAAAATAAAATTGGTGTTTTAATAGCTAATTTTTAATTTAATAATTTGTAGAAACTCAACATCAAAAGACATTCATTGGAAAAATACCAATTATGTTAAGATCAAAATACTGTTTACTTGCTGGACTATCAGATCGTGATTTAACGGAGTTGAATGAATGTCCTCTAGATCCTGGTGGATATTTTATTATTAACGGATCAGAAAAGGTAAAAAGAAAATGTTAAACTTTTAGTACTGATATACCAATGCTCAAAATAATTAATAAATTATTACAAAATTTCTTAAAAGGTCTTGATTGCCCAAGAGAAAATGGCAACAAACACAGTATATGTCTTCAGTATGAAAGATGGCAAGTATGCATACAAATGTGAAATAAGATCATGTTTAGAACACAGTTCTCGACCTACTTCAACATTGTGGATCAACATGATGGCAAAAAGTGGTGCTGTAAGTGCATTATATTAAAATCTTTAATTTTTTTATTTATTAACATTCACTGCACTCGTGATATTTATATTACTAATAAAAAATATATGAATGCCTAACAAGCTCTAAAGCTATTTTTGCTATGTTATTTATATATGTAATACAAGAATTACTGAAAAAGTATTTTCTTTTTTGTAAAAGTATGTAGGCCTTAAAAATATGTTTAAAAATTGTGTAAATCACTGGATGACTCTTACTACAGCGAAATTGTTAATTTTTGAATTGTTTAATTATTAATTTAAGTTTTATCATATTACTAAAAGATGTTTATAATTTTTATTTAATTTACAGAATATTAAAAAGTCAGCAATTGGTCAACGCATTGTTGCTGTTCTACCTTATATTAGACAAGAAATTCCTATTATGATAGTGTTCCGAGCCCTTGGATTTGTAGCCGATCGTGATATTTTAGAACATATTATTTATGATTTTGATGATCCAGAAATGATGGAAATGGTAAAACCATCTTTAGATGAAGCATTTGTCATTCAAGAACAGAATGTTGCGTTAAACTTTATTGGTACTCGTGGTGCCAGACCTGGTGTGACAAAGGATAAGCGTATCAAATATGCCAAAGAAATTTTACAGAAAGAAACGTTGCCACATGTGGGTATTAGTGATTTTTGTGAAACGAAGAAAGCCTATTTCCTTGGTTATATGGTACACAGATTGCTATCTGCATCTCTGGGTCGCAGAGAACTGGACGATCGTGATCACTATGGAAATAAACGTCTTGATCTAGCAGGACCTTTACTAGCCTTTCTGTTTCGTGGTTTATTCAAGAATCTGATGAAAGAAGTTAGGATGTATGCTCAAAAATTTATTGACAGAGGAAAAGACTTTAATCTTGAACTTGCAATTAAAACAAAAATTATTACAGACGGTTTAAGATATTCATTGGCTACGGGTAACTGGGGTGATCAGAAAAAGGCTCATTTGGCCAGAGCTGGAGTATCTCAGGTGTTAAACAGGTTGACTTTTGCCTCTACGTTGTCTCACTTGAGAAGAGTGAACTCACCCATTGGTCGTGATGGTAAATTGGCCAAGCCTCGTCAGCTTCACAATACACTTTGGGGCATGTTGTGTCCTGCCGAAACTCCTGAGGGAGCTGCTGTCGGCCTAGTAAAGAATTTAGCCCTTATGGCGTACATTAGTGTAGGATCACAGCCATCGCCCATTCTTGAGTTCTTGGAGGAGTGGTCTATGGAAAATTTGGAGGAAATCGCACCCAGTGCAATCGCTGATGCCACCAAAATTTTCGTCAATGGCTGTTGGGTAGGCATACACAGAGATCCTGATCAACTCATGGCAACTCTTAGAAAATTGAGAAGACAGATGGACATCATTGTGTCGGAAGTATCGATGATTAGAGATATTCGAGATCGTGAAATCAGGATCTATACTGATGCTGGTAGAATCAGTAGGCCTTTATTGATTGTAGAAAATCAAACATTATTACTCAAAAAGCGTCATATTGATATGCTTAAGGACAGAGATTATAACAATGATGGGTAAGAAACATTTATCAATTGAAACTACATTTTCTCTTTGTTAAAGTTATAATTTGTATTAATAATAATTTTTCAATTATAGATGGCAAGAACTGGTTGCTAGTGGAGTAGTCGAGTATATTGATACACTTGAAGAAGAAACTGTAATGATTGCAATGTCGCCCGACGATTTAAGGCAAGAAAAAGAGTATGCATACTGTACAACTTATACACATTGTGAAATCCATCCTGCCATGATTTTGGGAGTATGCGCTTCTATTATTCCATTTCCTGATCACAACCAGAGTCCTAGGAACACTTATCAAGTAAATATATTTTAATTAAATTCTAAATAAATATATGTAAAAAATATTAACCTGACTGTGTTTAAATATTTATTTAACTTAAAATAAATTTCATAACAAAATGAAAATTAATTTACAGAGTGCTATGGGTAAACAAGCTATGGGAGTCTACATCACAAATTTCCACGTTCGGATGGACACCCTTGCACACGTACTATACTACCCACACAAGCCGCTCGTAACGACCAGATCTATGGAGTATCTTCGATTCAGAGAATTGCCCGCCGGTATCAACAGTATTGTTGCCATTTTATGTTACACTGGTTACAACCAGGAGGACAGTGTCATTCTCAACGCCAGTGCCGTAGAGCGAGGATTCTTCAGATCAGTTTTCTACCGCTCCTACAAGGATTCGGAAACGAAGAAGTTCGGCGACGCGGAGGAGCAATTCGAGAAGCCTACGCGCCAAACGTGCCAGGGTATGCGAAACGCACTGTACGACAAATTGGACGACGATGGTATCATTGCACCTGGCATTCGAGTTTCCGGTGACGATGTTGTCATTGGAAAAACTATGACTTTGCCAGAGAACGACGATGAGGTACAGTTAACTTACTGCTATCACTTTAAAAAATAGTTTACACGTCTATCATTGTCATTGATTTAATCTATTGAACTTTTGATTTTTAGCTGGACAGTACGACGAAACGATTCACAAAGCGCGACGCCTCGACATTCCTGCGTAACAGCGAAACCGGTATCGTGGACCAGGTCATGTTGACGTTGAACAGCGAAGGCTACAAGTTCTGCAAGATTCGCGTGCGCAGCGTGCGTATTCCCCAAATTGGTGACAAATTCGCCTCGAGGCACGGACAGAAGGGAACCTGCGGTATCCAGTACCGCCAGGAGGACATGCCCTTCTCCTGCGAGGGTCTCACGCCCGACATCATCATCAACCCTCACGCTATCCCCTCCCGTATGACGATTGGTCACTTGATCGAGTGCATTCAGGGGAAGGTTTCCTCGAACAAGGGAGAGATCGGTGACGCCACACCCTTTAACGACGCCGTCAACGTGCAGAAGATCTCGACGCTCTTGATGGAGTACGGATACCAGTTGAGAGGCAACGAAATCATGTACAACGGGCACACGGGACGTAAGATCAATGCCCAGGTTTTCTTGGGACCCACATACTATCAGCGTCTCAAGCATATGGTGGACGACAAGATTCACAGCAGAGCCAGAGGTCCGGTGCAGATTCTGGTGAGACAACCTATGGAGGGAAGGGCGAGGTTAGTACAGAGAAGTTTACTTCCCTTAATAAACAGTATTTTAATGATTAAAAAGAACGCTAACTTACTCACTTCTTATGTTAGTTTAAATAGAATATTTAATCTAATAAATTATAAATATGTATTAATTAAATTACTAATTAATGAACTACAATATTTTGTGTTACATCTTAAACTGAAGTAGTAATATGAAATATCTTTTTTATACAGAGACGGAGGTTTGCGTTTCGGAGAGATGGAACGCGATTGTCAAATTAGTCACGGAGCTGCTCAATTCCTGCGAGAACGTTTGTTCGAAGTTTCCGATCCATATAGAATACACGTATGCAATTTCTGCGGTTTAATAGCTATTGCGAATCTCAGAAATAATACTTTTGAATGTAAGGGATGTAAAAACAAGACGCAAATATCCCAAGTTAGATTACCTTACGCGGCGAAACTTTTATTCCAAGAACTTATGGCAATGAATATTGCACCTCGACTCATGGTTACGTAAACGGAATTACGTGTTTGGCAATGTATTTATGTTCTAAGATATTTGTAACGTTTTATTAGATATTTTTTAAGTAATAAAGTGATTTTTCAATAAGTAATAATTGATTAATATTCCAATTATTTTCTTTCTTTTCAATTTATGTGAGATTTCCTTCTTTTTTAACCGACTTCCAAAAAAGAGGTTATCAATTCATCGTGTATATTTGTTTTTGCTTCCTCATAGAGGAAGCTTTGTCATGGTAAAAAAAGTTGTACTAAAATCATTATAGGAACATGTTTTGAGACATTAGGAATCAAAATACACTATTTTTACAAAATATCTGTATGGATGTGCGTGTGTGTATGTGTGTGTGTAAAAATGAGGGTCAGCATTACTCTGAATACACACGATGAAAATTAATGTTTCGGAGCTCATTATTTTTGTTTTCTTTTTAAGGAAGGCGGCTCAAATAGTACATTATGTAATAAGGGAATAAAGTCGAAGCTTATTCCCGAGGGTGAGTTTAATGCCCGAGCGAAGCAAGGACCCGAAAATTTGAATAAGCTATTTCCCTGGGTTTATACACGAAATCGTTATTTCTGTTGCAACGGTTATATCTGTGAAATATAAGGAGGAAAATTTTTGAAAACAATTGAGATGATTAGGAATATGGAGAAGAATATTCTGTAAAATTCTTGAGGCTTCATCTTTTGCTTTTGAAGGGAAAGAAATCTTTCTGTAAAAAAAATCGATTATTTGTAAACCACGATAACTGGAGTAAATCGACAGCATTTGATCTGAAACTTTCCAAAATGGTAGCTTTTTACTATCTCTTGAACGAGTTATTTACCCAGATCTCAACGACCTTTATATTTCGAGATATTTGAGGATAAATATTTTTAAATATTTTTATTTTGATTGCTTATATCTCGAGAATGGCACGGTCATTTTTTACCAAGTAGGGCGAATTTCTTTCGTCTTTTAATGAAGATTCGAAATTAAAAAGAAATTTAAAGATTCATCGACTCGTTTCTTATTTAAAACGATTTTCTGAAATCGATAAGGTAAATTATTTATGTATGTTCTGCAGCTTTTTGGCTTAGCAAGTGCAGTTTCATAGGTATTTATTCCATACTTTTATTATTATCCTGCATAATCACATCCCGAATTGCCCAGGGTTATGCCTGTGGAGTGGGATGGTCGGTGTATTTGGCATGTTCGAATTGGATATCTCGTTACATCTGTAGGTTTATAATAACAACAAATCCGATAATTTTACACACCTCGTTCACTTTGTTGAATGTGAATCATCGCCTAAGCGATCGGACGAAGTTGTATTAGTCACGGGGAATGCTGGCGGTCACCAATCCAAGTAGTAAGCCGCGGCTAACGCTGCCTAACTTCGCCGATCGCCCGAGGTGTGGCTCTGCCACTCCGCCACAGCATCGATGTAAGCGTACACACACACACACACACACACACACACACATCCATACGGACATTTTCTAAAAATAGTGTATTTTGATTCCAAATGGCCCAAAACCTATTTCTAACATGTCTCTACGAAAACATTTTTCTTTACTATTACAAAGCTTCCTATAGGAGGAAGCAAAATAATTGTAGAATTATCTGGTTTTGGAATTTCTCATCGTTCCGCAGCAGAGATTCATGACATCCATGAACTGGGCAACCGTTAGGTATATTACGCATCTATGGTTCACATAATCTAAAAATAAAAACATTTAAAATATGCAATTTAAGAGACAAGTAGATTAATTTAGAAAAATAAAGAATATATTACATATACGTAAATTTGTACAAAATTTAGTCTTACATTCAACGCATTTTGTAACTGGCGTGTCATTTCGCTGGGATCTTCTTTCCATCTTTGTACAAACGTAATTCACTTTTGTCTATCCGTACATTATGATTTTCAAAGAGCTGTACTCTTCCGTTTCCAGACATGAGACATGATTTTAGAGGGTTTTTCACCTTCATTCGCTGTAGGAATCTTAAAAAGACAATTACATTGTTCTTATAAATACAACTATATACCTACATATTCTAAATACTTACAATCTTTAACAAAGTTTAAAAAGTTATTTGACTTGACACGGTCAAAATGAAGTCAAAATACAAAAATGCTGATTTTACCAATTTCAGTAGAATTAACAATTTATAAATTTAGGTATAAAAATATCAAACGAGACTTTATCTTTTTATGCGTTAAAAAATCTGAAATATACTACTTCTACAACAAAAAACACGACCCTCTACGAAAGAATTTTCTCGAGAATTATGAACCGATTGGCTAGTGGTCAATAAACCGTTATCTAGCTGGGCGAATCTTTCTTTGGAAAATTCTGCTGCAGTGCCCTCATAATGTTCTATCTCACTACCATCCTCAGATTCCAATACTTCTTTATCTTCTGTCCTCTGTGATGAAGCTGGTTGGTCAGGAATCTGTAAAAGACAGTTAGAAATATAATATCAACAATTCAAATGTAGCAAATGGATATAAAATTAAGAGAATATTTCTCCCATTTCCCTCTTACTCTCGCTCATCCCCCCTCTATCTCTCACTCTCTCCCTCTTTTCCTCACACCCTCTCTCTCACTTTAAAAATCAAATTTACCTCCTGGCTACTTTCGCGAGACACAGCTTCACTGGACGGGACACGGATAGTACTCGTAGAATTAACTTTTGTCTTGTCCAGAAGTTTTTTCATTTCATACAAAGCTCTCTCTAGTTCGGCTATTTTTTTCATGTGAGAATCCTCTTTCGGGGTGTCATCATTTTCTCTTCTACTTTCTACAACAATCCGACTTCTTTTCCTCACCGGTGCTGTTAGTTCGTCAGATGAGTCGGAATTTTTAAAAGTTGTTTTTTTATTTATTAATTTCTTCAGCACAGTGGTAACAGCCCATGTGGAAATAAAAATGTAATAAAACGTAAGAAAAAGTAAGAAAACGTAAGAAATGTAAGATTCTGTTGGATTTCGGACATTCTTACTTTTCTTTACGGTTTCCTACGGATTGTTAATTTGTTATACTCTATTACGGTTTCGTATGTTTTATTACGTTTCGTAATTACATGAAAAAAATATAGCTAGAATTTTCCACCGTCAGGTGGCGAGGCATATACGAACCAATTCACGTGTACAAAATAGAAACTTTAAGTTACTTAAGAAGCATTGGCACTTAGAAAATATTTTTCTGGAATATTGGACACTATGGAAGTCTTTTTAATTAGCGGAATATTCAATGTGAAAATGTAATCTAAAGTAATAAATCGCAAGGAAACGTAAGAAAACGTAACAGAACGTAAGAAAATGTATGAAAATATAATAAAACGTAAAATATGTTCGAAATCTAACAGTTTCTTACGCTTTGTTACGTTTTCTTATGATTACTCACACTTTTCTATGTTTTCTTAAGTTTCCTTACATTTTATTACATTTTATGATTTCCACAGAGGAGAGTCTGCCTTTTTCTGTGTAGCGATCTTTTCCTTTTTTTTAAGTTGTATCTCTCTTCCGTAGCTAACTCGTTTGGTGTATTTTGTCTTTTCTTAAAATTTTTCTTTCTTGGGTTACCCTCAAGTAACCTAAATACTCTGAATCATCTGAAAAATACAAATTAATTTTACAACCATATTATGGTTCGTAAAATAAAATATAATATTATGCATTGTTTTTTTTCTTATACTTTTTCGTATTATTTTGAATAAACTTGCCACTTTTTCTAATAATTTTCGCTTTGTATAACCTTTTCGTCACATCACATTTCGCGAAAGTCTGTTCACCTTCTGCTTTTGCTGGACACAGATTATCTTCACTGATAATAGTCCACGTTTTATTCTTCTGCCAGAATAGTCCTGGAGCTGGGTATACTTTCCCGTATGCAATAGGGTGTCCAAAGGTGAAAATAAACATTTCTTATCTATTTTGACCCGTAGAACACGAATTCGATAGTCCTTTTTTATTTAAAGATGTAAAAAATGTTAAAAATACAATTGTTTAAACAAATTAGAAAAAAATAATTATTTGACCCGGAAGTATTTTTTTATGAAAATATAGGGTATTTTAAGCTAAAAATGTTCCTAGATTTTTTTTCTCAAAATGCTTATTTAAAAAGTTACGATTTCTTGAAGTTATATTTTTGCAATTTTTTGTCAACTTTAGGCATATTTTCTCGAAAACTAAAGGTGCTACGTAAGATTTTCTATCAACCTTTTTTGCTCAAAGTTAGTCAAATAATCAGATACATTTTTTTTAAGTTGAGATATTGAAGTTTTTCGAATTTTAATTATTAATTAACAAATTTAAACATAAAGAATTGATAAAACTTCAATTTTTCAACTTAAATTTTTTTTATCCAATTCTTTGATTACCTTTCAAACTACCTTAAACAAAAAAGGACCAGCGGATTTCTACGGGTTGTTCTACGGATCGAAGTATATAAGAAATTACTATTTTCACCTTTGGACATTCTGTTGCATACGTAATGGTATCCAGCTCCAAGACTGCAAAACTAAGGCATACATTTCTTAAATTATTATGAAATCAAAATAAAAAAAATTTCTTTTTAACTGACTTAAAGAAAGTAGGAGGTTCTCAATTCGACCTGTATATTTTTTGTATTTATTTATTTACTTATTTTTTATGTTTGTTTGCGCATCCTCCGAAACTACTGGACCAATTTGAATGAACTATTTTTTTAGTGAAACAGGATGATCCAATGGTGGTCCCATTCCAATTTTGTAAGGATTGATCCAGTATCTAACCAGTAATTTAGTTGTTTGCTAGATATTTTTCCGTACATTTCGGCCTTTGTCGACTCTGTCCCCAATTATTCGGAAACTACTGAACCGATTTGGATATACTTTTGGATTTGGATAAATAAAATTAAATTTGGCCGGTAAATACAACTAAAAGGTATAAAATAAAAATAATTAAAAAAAAACGCTCTAAAAAGTATGAAATAATCGATAGAAAGTATGAATAATCGATAAAAATCATTTCGAAGTCGTCGTCGAATTTCAAACTGACTTATAGTATATTTCTTATGGATATGATTTAGAACTTATACTGAATTGGGTCTAAAACATATACTTATAATGCCTCCGAAGTCAGACCACCCTAACTCGGTGAAATTCGGCGTCGACTTCGAAAAGGTTTTTATCGATTATTCTTAATTCATAACTTCTATATTATTTCATACTTTTTAGAGCGTTTATTTCATAGTTGGTTTTTAATTCAATAAATTGCGTTTCTTATTAATGTGGCTAAATCTATTAATATTCTTGTTCAATAATCTGACGTTGGCTTTAATCGACAAGCAACTCTCATATAAATCTAAATTCTATAAAACTTCAAACGGTATATGAATGATCGATAGTAAATAGATAAAGTGCATATTTTCACATTCGCTACTTTAATGATGTCTAAGCGTCCGAAGCATTTTCAAGATTATTCATATAATGTAAAAATCAATTCAAAAAAGTTATTTAAGTAATAATTATACGACTGGGTTGGGGAACAACCTGCTGCTAACAAAGTTACTTTATTATGCCTCGTCTTCACTGGCCCCTTTATAGCGTCTCGTTTTAACTTTTAATATTAAATAACATTACAGTGATAATTGCCAGTAAATTTGAAGGAGTTCTATTGTGTAGAGATTTGTTTCTTTTATTTTTTCATACTAAAAAAGTTTTGTTTTTCTAAACAACATAAATGTTATTCGATATTGAAAGTTAAAGCGAGACTTTATTAAACTGCCATGAAGACGAGGCATTATACGCGTAAGTATAAATGACATTTTATTTAAAATTACTATCAATTTGTATAATAGTCTTTGATTTAAATCATAGGAGTTAGTAATATTTATGTCCTACCTGCGCTGAAAATATACTTTTCTGTCCTATCTGCACCGAAAGTATACTTTTTCGTGCCTATAAAGCGGGCGGAAAGTGGTTCTTATCAGTCCTGGGGTGGAAAGTGCGGTACTATTCCGCCCGTTTTATATATGCACGAAAAATCATCCTTTCAGTCCAGGTAGGACAAAAAATATCATGTGCACCAAGGGCTGAAGACGCTTAATGTTCGCGCTAGTTGCAGCCCTTGCCTCGGTACCATTGACATCCCTCAGCTCGCCTCGGGCCGCTCGACTCGGCCTGTAATACGCACTCGCGGTAATCGCCTACTTCCCGCCCTTGAGACGCAATATACTATAAAGTGTACCATAGTGTATTATTTGTAATATACAAAATATGATTGATATTTTTTATGTTAATACTTTTCAGTCTCATAACAATGAATGTCTCATTACCATAAATGTTTCTACAATTGAATCAGATGTAACATACCGGGTCTTTGCGAGCTTTCGAGAAGTTGGATCTTCAGTTATTGCTAAGCAATTGCTTAAGTAATTATTTAAGTATTAAGTCTTAAACTTTTAAGCATAAGTAATTACTTAAGAATTAACATAATTTTTTTAAGTTATTACTATTTTTTAAGTTATTATTATTTTTTTAAGTTATGGATAGTCTATCTATACAGTCGTATTTTAATATTTCATAAAAAGACATTTTAGATTACCCCTAATGTACCCTAATGACCCCTAACTTAAGTAATTACTTAAGTAATTGCTTAAGATATTTTTTAACATTAGGGGTCTTCTAAAATGTCTTTTTATGAAATATTGAAATACGACTGTATAGATAGACTATTATTAGGATGGTCCAATATGACCGACTTAAGAAAATCAAAATGGTAAGGTGGGACTATGATAAAGGACAATGTAACCTTTTTCTCATACAATTTTTAAAAAATTTTTTAAGATGTAAAAAATAAATCGCAATATAATGCGATTTGCATTTGAAATTCCAAGTCATTTTGAGCAAGGTGGAAGTTAAGTTCGTTAAGGCGACCAAGGAAATCGTTACCAGTTTAGGACTAGTCTGATAAGTACCATTGTCTGATAACTGACTTGGGCTAGGGCAGTTCCCTTGTCTCTATCATAAATAATACGCTTCAAGGGTCACTCCTCGGACTGACACAATAATTGACACATTTTTCCGTCGAATTATTTTTCGTTCTTTAACTAGTTTTACCATTTAATTATTAATCTAATGTTATTAATTTCGTGATCCTTTTCTCAAATAGTTGTATAATAACATAATAAAATTTAGGCGAGAAAAAAGTATATTACGGGTTTCAAATACAGACATTAAAACAGCGATTTTGAGCAGTTTTCATGAAAAAATTGTATCTTTACGTCTTTAAATTATCGCAATTTCATCGCAAAAATTTAATTGATTAATAGTTTATACCCATAATAACTAGTTTATAATAAAAGAATTTCCTATTTTCAATGAAAAATAACAAAAAGTAAGAAAAAATATTTTTTGTATGCTACGCTTGTTATTTCCCGTAAGAATTTCAAATGCAAATCGCATTATAATTTTGCATTGTAAAATAGATTTAAGTAGTTGTACGAGAATTGTTACGTTGTCATCTATCGTAATCCAACCTTACTATTTTGATTTTCTTAAGTCGGTCATTTTGGACCATCCTACTATCCACGTTATTTAAGATACTATTACGAATTTATAAGATATAAAGTCTCTAACCAATTAAAGATGAGCTTACAAGAGAAAACAAAACATTTTACTTTAAACCAGCCATAACTGATTGAAGACCTTGTAACTTGTAATTTTTAACCTTGTATCAAACTCTTGTGAAGGCCTTGAATCTATCTATTTTTTCCCTGTGATGATATACTTTTATTTGAAGTTCATGTAGTCTTGTTGGTAAATATTCAGATTTATCACATAAGTTACTATTTGATAATTCTTAAGTAATTACTTATGCTTAAAAGTTTAGGACTTAATACTTAAATAATTACTTAAGCAATTGCTGCGGAGCTCTTATTAAAAAACAAAGAATACCCAATCAATCCACTGAGGAATTGAATCAAGCTATCGAAAAGCTATCTTTACTGGATATAGCTGTTAGTGAATAGAAAATTGCCTGCGATTTCAGTTCTATGCTACAATAACTTGGGGACGTATGTTTTTAAATAAGCTACAATATTAAATTACCCTCTTGTCTGTTAACGTTTATAGGCTAAATTTTATTCAATTAATGCTTCAATAAAATCAATATAAATCATATTTTTGATAATACATTCCTGTAATTAGTACATTTTTCCAGTTAAAGAAAACTTTCAGTTTATTTTAGTAGGCCATCCTTGTCCTGTGTCTAAATAGAGTTGGATATTAGATTGCTGGTTAGACTTAATTTTTGCATTTTGGTTAATATATTTTTTTTAAATTGGTATAAATAAGTTATTAAATGATTCCTAATGTTAGTAGGGATATTAATCAAATAGCCCGCGTGGAACTAATTGAACTGGCAATCCGAATAGAAAATTTAGAGTTTAATAACAATTACTTGGTGCAATACTGTACGGCGCTACGTAATCGTCTGGAGACTGCTGAGCGAAAAATTAAAAAAACAGGATCGTTGCTACATAGAAGAATTGACTTTCTTACCAAATGGTGTTACGGACTTAACGAAAGTAAAGTAGACCTTAAAGAAGCAATTGAATTCTTAGCAATATTTTATTCGGTTCAACAGGATAGTATCGACAGTTTAGAAATACGAATGAAAAATTTGGCGTTAAATTAAAAGTAAAAATTTTTTGTTTTCTGCAATCATTTTTTCTTCTTCTTCGTACATGAGTGGAAAAAGAATCACTCATTCCCAAGCGAAATCGGATATT
This sequence comes from Gastracanthus pulcherrimus, assembly GCA_949152435.1. Classification (NCBI taxonomy): domain Eukaryota; kingdom Metazoa; phylum Arthropoda; class Insecta; order Hymenoptera; family Pteromalidae; genus Gastracanthus; species Gastracanthus pulcherrimus. The sequence goes on along the minus strand of OX424576.1, from coordinate 37,344,163 downwards.
GAATTACAGAATGAAGTAGAGACATTTAACCCTTTTGCTCCAACTAGGGTTTAATCTCGTGACGATCTAGGCGATTGCAGGAGTGCCCATTCTTTGGGTTGTTAAGACTTGTTCCGAAGGAGACGAAAATCAAACCATTTTAGTTTCAACGTTCCAAGATATCGAGGGTGAGTCTTCTGACGACGAAATTAATATTCAAGCTGTCAATATGAATAGTGCCGGGAATCAACCAGGTAATCGAGGGGACAGCTGGATTACAATATAACCAAATAGTCTCTATCAAACATGCATTAAGAATCATACCCGACTTTGACGGTAAAAATATTCCATTTATACAATTTGTAGAGGGCTGCAATGAAGCAAAGGAAATGATTGAACCTGCGGCTAAAGTTAATTTAACAAAGTTAATTAGAAGTAAAATATCAGGAGAAGCCCGACAGTCCATTACGGGACAAGCTTTTCAAACAGTGGATGCACTTATCGGATTTTTATAAAACATATATGCCCCCTCAAAAACTATAACTCAGCTTATGGGAGAACTAGGTAATGAATACCAGCGTGATCATGAAAGTGGAATAGCATTTGCAAATCGCATACGGGATATCGGCAGTAGAATAATAGTAACAAAGAAATTAAATAATAATGGCGTGGTTAGCCAAGCTTTTAGAACTTCTATTGAAAACGATATAATAGAATGTTTTAAGAGCGGGCTAAAATTTAAAATAGAACATAGATGAACAGCCGTTGATGACGAAAGCGTAAATGATATTGTTAAAAACGCAATCACCATCGAGCGAAAGCTTGACGCTCAAAAGGCTTTAAGAAGAGAACAAAACCTCGCTCCCGACGCAAAGTTTCGACCTAAGAAAAATTTATTTTCCTGCCAAATTTGCCAAGCAGATAAACTTATGGATTGCAAATGCAGGTTTACGAAAGAAATTCCAAATTGTCCATTTTGTAATACCGAAGGCCATACTCTAGAAAAACGTTACTTATACGCCAAAAACGTGGTTAAAGCCAAGTTTAACTGTCAATTATGCAACCAAGGGCCACACAGCCAATCATTGCAAAAGTCTTGAATCATGTCAAATTTATAACAAACAAGGACATTCAGCAAAAGCTTGTTATAAGAATCAAGCATCTAATCATTCTACATTGATATGTCAATTTTGTGATAAACCAGGACATAGAGCTGATAATTGTTTTTTGTTAAAAAGAACAAACCAATCACAACCTGACCCATTGGAGGCAAGAAATAGGCTACTTTGTCAGTTATGCCAAACTAAGGGGCATACTGCCGCTACCTGCCGTAATAGAGCACAATCAGTCCTTGAGTGCCAATACTGTAAGAAAAGAGGTCATAGTATTTTTGAATGTCGAAAAAGACAATATTCAGAAATGAAAAGGGCGGAAAACTCCCAAGGTCTCCAAGTCGAAAGCGCGAACATGGGGACCCCAAAACGGGAATTGCGCTCAACAAACACTGTACAAGTAGACAACCTATTGGCAGAATTAATACCGTAAAATTGAAATACCCCGGTTAATTAATTCCATTTGTTTTGTTTAAACATCCTAGTTTAGATATTCCCATCAGTTTGATGCTAGATACAGGTTCTGAAATTAACCTTATCAAAATAGGAGCACTCGCGGAGGAAAACATTGTGGATACACAAAAAATTATCTCGCTTAAGGGTATTGGCGCAACACCTACAAAGTCGTTAGGTTTAGTTAACATCCAACTTCTGGGAATTACAGTGTTATTCGTAGTAGTTCCAAATCATTTTCAGATTCCTTTCGAAGGTTTGTTAGGCTCTCAGCTGTTTCTATCCACTGGTGCAAAAATAGATTTCAAAACGAGAATTTTTACAATAGGAAGTGAATCAATAACTTTTCATCAAAATAATAATCCTCTTTTTGAAATTGAGATAGGACGTATTACTAATATAACCTCTGAGGTCATGGAAAACTTTTTGCCATTCATAGATATTGTAAATCCCCCTTCATTTAACAAGGGTAGAATGATGATAGATAGTGTCTCGGAAGCAAACATTATAAAAATTAATTTGCTACCAGAAGACTGTGCTATTGTCAAATCCCAAATCGCCTATCTGAAAGGTATTGGGTGTGATTTAATACCAACCATAGGTACAACTGAAATAACCATATTCGGAATAAGTTCTGTTTTTCATGTAGTGCCAAATAATTTCGAAATTCCTTGTGAAGGCGTGCTGGGAGCCACTTATCTTACACAAACTTTAGCTTTAGTGGATTATCATAATAAACACTTAAAAGTGGGTGAAGTTTGTGCAGCTTTGAAATTTGAGGATTCAAACTCTACGGATTATTTAAACTTTGAATTAGAACCAAGTTTAAATAATGAAAACCGATCGTTTGTAAGAAAATACAAGGAATCAGAAAGTACAAAGAGATTAACCTTTTCCAAAATGTCTTCCGATTCAGATAACTTGAATTATGATGATATTTCTAATTTATCACTAATAAATTCAAATTCCAATTTTAGTTTAAATTCCATCAACACTACGACAACTGACAACGATCAATCAGAGCCGAATGATTATTATTCAAGCTTTAATGACTCAATAAGCTCATCGCATACCAACGAGCTTACACAACAGGATACAATGAAATGTTGTTTCCAAACTGTCCAAACAGAAATTTGTGCTGAATTAAAATATTGAAAATAACTCAAAGAAGGAAACTAATGAATTATTTCATTTATTTCATCAGGAAAGCCCACCAATAATAAATGAATCTGTTTCTCCCACAGTTAAAGTATTCGACATAAATGTAAAAGAACATTCCATAGTAGATCGTTTAAAGTTAGATCACTTAATGGACTCAGAAAGGGAACACGTTATGAATTTGGTTTTGTTTCATAAAGATAGATTTTTATTAGTAGGACAAAGTCTAGGTGCAGCTAGCACTATTATGCATAGAATTCCAACAATAGATGACGTCCCTATAAACGTCAAACAATAAAAATTCCCAATTTCCCTGAAGGAGGAAGTCAATCGGCAAGTAAAGGAATTATTAGATGCAGGAATCATTAAACCGTCTAATTCTCCTTATAACTCACCACTTTGGATAGTTTCAAAGAAACCGGACTCCTCTGGTAAACCTAGATGGCGCTTAGTATCAGATTTCAAGCTATTGAATGAAAAGACAATTTCTGATGCCTACTCTTTACCAGATATTGTTCAAATAATCGATCTTCTAGGAGTTCATAAGTACTATACTGTTTTTGATTTAGCATCAGGTTTTCATCAAATATTAATGGACCCTCGAGACTCTCATAAAAAAGCTTTTAGTACTCCTTTTGGCCACGACGAATACGTTAGAATGACGTTTGGTTTAAAGAATGCTCCTCCTACTTTCTAGAGATATATTGATGAAGTATTTCGTGATATTCGAGGCACAATAGTATCCAGTTTTATGGACGATTTAATAATGGTCTCGGATTCTTTAGAAGAACATGAATATAAAATAAACCTAGTTATGAATCGTCTAGAAAAAGCTAATTAAAGATTGAATATTGATAAATGTGAATTTTTATGAAGTGAAGTTTGCTATTTAGGTCACATGTTGAATAAAGAGGGAGTGAGCCCAGATCCAAAAAAAATTGAATCTGTAAAACATTTCACTCGGCCCAAAATCGTAAAGAATGTACGACAATTTTTGGGTTTAGCAGGATATTATCGTAGATTTATAAAAGATTTTGATAGAATTTCAAAACCTTTAACTAAGCTCTTGTAAAAAGATGTTGATTTCGAGTGGAAAGAAAAACCGAAGAATCTTTCTCTTTGCTAAAGGAAGCTCTTTGTAATCCGCCAGTATTGCAATATCCAGATTTCATTAAACCCTTTGTATATCCACAGGTGCGTCCGGATACGCGATCGGGGGAATATTATCGCAAGGGGATATCGGTAAGGACCGGCCGATCGCATGTACTTCACGTATGTTGAGAGGACCCGAACTTTCATATGAAGTATATGAAAAAGAAGCTCTAGCTATGATGCATTGTGTTCAAGTTTTTCGTTCGTACATTTATGCAAAGAAAATTAAGATTTATACCGACCATCAACCCCTAGTCTAGTTTAAAACCGCGGAACTTAATACTAGAGTTAAGAAGTGGCGATTTAAACTATCTCAATTTGATTATACGGTAATCTATAAATCAGGTAAACTGAATTCAAACGCTGATGCCTTATCACGCAATGCGGTAGAATTAGTAAATGTTATAACACTCAGGCAAAAACAATTGCAAATGCTCGAAAGAAAGATGGAAGTTTCTGAAGGAACACAAAGCAAGTGTAATGATAGAAGTAAACAAACACTTGTTCAAAATAGCCACGAAGTTCAATCCAAAGAAAAGAAAATACCTAATGTAGCTGATGGTGAAAATAATGGTAAAAGACGATCTAAAAGAAACGCTGAAAAACCTAAGCCTAACTATCAAGAAAGTGAGGAAAACAGTAATGACGATTTCGAAGCTGTAACTAGGAAACCATCTCAACTCATCAATGGTAATCAAAGCGAAATATCTTCCAATGATAATCTCCAAATAATTAATCTTCAGGATAATAACAATTCTACTCTCAAAAATATTAATGAATCGGAAAAGACTTCATCAGTCATTTCCACAGAACTTGTTCAGTCTGATTTAGCTAGCGAAGTCGCTATTTCGTCTATAAAATCTAATATTAAATGCCAAATAGTTGAAACTAAGGATCTATTACCTTTTAGGAAAGAAAGTATAGTTTATTTTGTAACAAACAATGGTAGTCCCTGTGACGAAGGTGCTAGAAAATTAATAGAGTTTAATAAAATAGAAGATAAACAAATTTTAGATTTACATAGTTTTAATGTCGTTAAAAGATCAAACAATAATTATTATCTTTCATTATGCATAAAAGGTGAAAAACCTGAGTCCTTATCTATTATTAAAGACAATATATATTTAACATGACTAGATTTAAGGGATTTCGTAGTTAAGTCAAATTTATAAATGTTAAGTATAAGCACATAGTCCACATATTGAAAATCTGCCTTGGATAGAGATATATAGTTTAATCAAATCAGTTTTTCAAACCATATCCATTAAAATAATTATTTGTAAGGGAACTTTAAAATATGTACCAGTTGAGAAACGTTATGACGTTTTCTCAGAATTACACAACTCCCCCATAGGAGGTCATAGGGGGTTTTCTAAAACGTATAATCGAATTAGACAACTATATTATTGGGAAAATCTTAAACACGATATTCAAAGACGCATACAACAATGCTTAGATTGCCGATTAAAAAAGTTAGTACGTTTAAAAACTAAACAGCCTATGATAATTACCGATACACCCGGTACAGTATTTGATAAAATTGCAATATACTTACTATGCAGGATCAGTTATCAAAATTTTGTTTAGCCGTTCCATTAAAAAACAATTTAGCCATTACTATAGCTGATGCTTTTGTAAAAGAATTTGTTTGTACTTTTGGAGCCCCGAGAGTGGTCTTGACAGACCAGGGCCAAAATTTCCTTAGTAAACTGATGGGAAGGGTAGCCAAGAGATTTAAAATCAAAAGACTCCGTACCACTGCCTTTCACCCGCAATCAAACGGCTCCTTAGAAAGGTCACATCATGCATTAGGTCAATTTCTAAAAATGTACACTGATAAAGATCATGAACGGGATGAGTGGCTTGAAATAGCAATGCTCAATTATAATACCTGTATTTCCGAAAGTACTAAACATACACCTTTTGAACTAGACTTTGGTAGACTAGCTAGGTTGCCCTCTAGTGACCCATTAATAGAAAATGACCTTCTGCCCACTTATAAAGGATATCTTGTAGATTTAGTTACCCGACTAAATGGAATACGAACCTTAGTTTATGATAATCTTGTGCAGTCAAAGAACAAATCAAAAAAATATTATGATAGAGCAATTAACCCTCAAAATTTAAAAATTGGTGATTATGTATTTTTACTAAGGGGACATAAACCGAACACATTTGGAGATCATTATTCGGGACCATTTCAAATTTTGGAAATTATTGATAATGTTAATATACGTATACAAATCAACAAAAAAAAAGACAAAAATAGTTCATGCTAATAGACTAAGAATATCTAATATTAATCACTCAATAAAAACTAAAGTAAGAGGCAAAAACAGGGATGACGATGAGTAAAAGTCGCTCAGGGACTCATATACTTTTCTGATTACAGATGCTTACTATACTACTCCTATTACTACTCGAAATAGGAACTTCCACCACTCTTACAGGTTACGACTGTGGGTCCCGAAACATGAACCTTACCACCATTTCATTTCAACGAGAAGTTGGCGAATGTGATATACTTGAAAGCACTGTCAACGCCACTCAGACCTACGTACAACTATTACAAATAGATGAATACACCGAAACTCGAGTCATTCAATGTAAAATATAAATTCGTCGCACCGTTTATCATTGTGGAATGCATTCACACATATCAATAGTCGTAGGTGGCGATAATGAATACATATTAGATATAAGCAAACGAACATGTTTAGAACTCCATAAATCAGGAATAATTAAAGTAGGAGCGTCCCATGTAATCCACGGAATAAGCATTAATAGCAGCGTAACACATGGAGTAGTGTTTGCCGGCTACCTAAACGGAGATGGAAGATGCGATGGAACAGGGTACTCTGATCCATATGGATCATGGGAATCAGTAGTTGTTCAAGGCACAGTTAAAATTTCATTAACTGGCTATGTTGACAGAGTTAGTTTGGGTAATTAAAAGATATATTTGCGTTCCGGAACTGCATGTTTCCTCTCCGAAGGTAGCTGCGTAGATTTAGAAGGCGGACATACTTGTACACAGATAGTTGTAAGTTTAACCAATATAGCGTATTATACGAAGGACTCGCGACTAGAATGACCGATCAAGATACAAAATTTAGTCAAGTCGTTTATTCACTTAAAACCCAAGATATAACTTTTGTTTTAGCGATAGGAGGTAAAGAAACGGTTTGCGGTTATATTATCTATAAATCAGAGCATCCTAAACTTTTAATATTTGAGACTTCCAAGGAAGAAAGTTTTACCACTAAAAGAAGAGTTTCCGTTTCAAATCTTGACATTTTTGCATATGTCAATTCAAAATTCGTGTATGTTGAAAAGCATATATGTTTTCAGATGAAACATATGTATAGAGATATCTTGATTCAGAAATGCGAGCTTGAACGTCAAACAATAAAGAATTCTCTTTCCATAGCCACTAGAGCTGCAGATGAATTTGCGTATGATCTTATGAAAGGTCCAGGCCATATGGCTGTTGCTGCAGGGTAGGTCGTACACATAATTAAATATGTACCTGTTGAAGTAAAAATCGAACATGGAGAGCAGTACTTTGCTGAACTCCAAGTAACAAGGAATAACAAAACATTATTTCTTACACCTAGGACACACATTCTCAAATCCAAGGGACCAGAGACACCCTGTAATAAATTATTGCCTTAATTTTATTTTGTGGGAAAACTTTGGTACAAAATTCTACCAACACCTACTAGCGCATTGCCACCAACTATTATACAGCCCACAACCAAGTATACTTGGGAGTACGAAAATGCAGGAGAATTAGCTTCCAGTGGAATTTACACCGAAGAAGATCTGGCCCAACTCAGAGAACGAATCATGTTCCCAGTAGAGCGTGCAGCCCTGCTAAACGATCTAGCTAGGGAAATGCGCGGCTACCCTATTACTAACAATGAGGCTTCTATTCTTAAACTATTGAACGAGGACGCAGTCAACAAAATAGTGGATAATACTTGGCAACGCATGTGGTCCCGATTTCTAACTTTCAGTACCGTGAGTGCTAGAGTTATAGCAGTTTTCATGATAACCAATATTATCAAATCAGTCATTGACATAGCCTTACGAGGATATGCATTACATTCGATTTATGGATGGTCCATCCACTTACTTGGAGCGATTTGGAGTTCAATAGCTCATTCTCTTCTCTACCTAAACATACCTACTACTGAAAAAAAGGACGTAGAATCAAGAGACTCCGGAACCCAATCTACCTTTACACATGAAGCTACCTCTACACCTAAAGCGTTGCCAAGACAAACAAACACTACTTATCCGACACTTAACATAGAAGAAAATGAAGAAAACAAACCTAAGCATTTCTTTTCTTATGAAAAATGATAAACGTATTCTCATTTGCGTATTTCGAATTGCTATGTAAAGATAATTTTTCATTGCTGACTTACTTTTAGTTAGTAAAACTGTCTTTTAACACAGGGATACGTTTGCTTTTCGTCTTTACAGTCCTCTAGCAACCGCTTTTCGGTGAAAGTGTAACGTCGTGCTCACTAAATCAAAATTCAAAGAAAAAGTAGATATTTTTAAAAATCCTGTTTTCATTTCTTTCAAACGAATTACGAATGGGGTTTCCCAAGAACGAAGAGTCGATGTTTCTTCGCACCTACATATCAGCGTGTGAAGGCGACAGTCGGCCCTTGAGTGTCTCGCGGCGTTCGTGCTTGTAACCTAAACATTCTCATCTACTAAATATTGTAGTCATCGATGATATCATCTAAATAAGCTATGGGAATAACCATTCGTAGCTTAAATAAACTATTGAAGTAAGCTGTTTCTTTTCTCGCGTATGCTGCATTAATAATCTTAAAAATATAACTTCCATAATCCTTATAAATCGAATGACTGTTTTGACTGAATTTTGCCATCTAAAATCAATAACTTTATATTATACAACTGCGGCATTTTTACTATATGCCTTGCATTTAGAATAATATTTTTATATTATATACCATGAATTTCTATTATAAAATTAGTGGCTTTTGCGTAAAAGCAAATATACGTTTTTTGCCTCATTTTAAATAAAAAACTGTTTGCTAAAATATATCTCGTATTAACAGTTAGAAAGTAAAATAATAAAAAGAAAGTAAATCATAAAAACGTAAAACTTTACTATTGCGACAATAATTCTAAATACAGTTCTTTTTACTATTTTACAAAGTCATTGTACTTTTCTATAAAAACTTTTGTATTATTTATCAATTCAAATAATTATCCGAAGGCTATTATACTTACACATGCGTATTCATTAATGTAACTATTATCAATATTATCAAACATCAAGAACGAATATAACAGTAATTACTAAATATTAATACTAAAAGTTAAAATAATTTTTGTTTACTCTACTTTCAAATTACAGTTATATTACTTCTTCATGTCCATAAAATCGTACAAGCTATGCCATCTTCGAGCAATAGCCGAAACTAGCTTAGGACCACCCTTTTTTTTGGTACACTAATTAGAGCAGGCGAGAGATCATCGATCCATATTGATTGGACGATAATGTAAACGCTCTCTCGCGAGCGATATGCGGCATGCGACGGCTTGTCTCCGAGCTGTATCACTGCTGCATTATGAATAGCGGTATAAGGTAGAAAATATTTTTTCACCACACTGCGCGTAAAGTGCTGACTGTACGCCCTCTCAGCAGGCCGTACAGTACCGCATGGACTGCCTAGGGAATAAAGTGACTTGCGCATGCGCGATGCGCCTTTTTCCGCTCTCGACTGCGTCTCGAGCGGTAAAACAGCTCGTCGCGCGTACACAAGTCACTTTACTTCTAGGCAGAGCATGAGGTACTGTACGGCCTGCTGAGATGCGTACAGTCATTTCTTTACAGGGGTGTGGTGAAAAGTAGTATACGCACCTCTGGAGTATAGTAGGCAAGCATGCACTGTGTGAAATGCCGACCTCGCTTCGCTCGGTCGGCTACGTCACACAGTGCGTACATTGCCCACTTTACTCCCTTGATGCATAATGTACTATATTAGTCGGATTGTGGCTTGACAAAATAAACCTAACCTTAATATATTTCTCGAGCCGCTTAAAAGACACTTCTTTCTCAATTTCTTTAAATAAATCTTTTAAGTTTATGTGAAAGATTTAGATCATTCAATAGTCGTTCGAGGACTGATTATATGCGGAACGTGTAATCTGCCGGCAAAAGCTTTATTTTTAGTTATGAACCAACATAATGGTAAATTTGGATGCTATCAGGTCTGTAAAATAGAGGGGCACACTGTTAACAGGTAACGTATTTATCGTTACCCAGAAAAATTACGCTTACGTACGGAGATCGAATCTTTAGAACATGCATCGCAAGCACTTCAAATTAGAAAACTTGTATGTGGCGTGAAAGGATCAACAATAATGTCAAAAATATGCTATAAGTATGTTACTTCCACTACACTTGACGTAATGCACTGCAGCGTATTCGGAGCCTGTGTAAAGCGATTAGGAGAATTATAGTTTGATGCACAATTTGCGAATTAAATATTTTCGATTTATCATTTAGTTGACGTGATAGGTTATAGATAATGTTCTATAAAACCTCCATCTTATGAAACGTCTGAATATAAAAATTGTTTTTTTTATTTATTGTCTGTATTAAATGGTATATTACTGAAGGAGAATTTAGATCATAGTAAATATCTTTTTTGTGATTCTATGCGTAAAGTTGGTGCGTAATAATACTTTTAGATACTAGTGTAGATAAAAATAATTCTTGAACGAGTGTGAGTTTGTCACACATATATACACACATAGAGATATATATACATACACATATGAAATAATTATTATCGTATATTAAAGCTTTTCAGGTAAATGAAAGATAAGATAATTTTCATCATACGTGCTGGAGAAATGTTCATATTCAGTGACGGTTTTGCGTGCGGTGTGAAAATCGTTCGGTGTAGTGTCCAATAGCGCCACTTGGGTGACAACGCACCTGCGTACGCTATTGGCTACTATACTGCACTCGTTACACAATGTACTATTACCGCCCGGGCGGGCGGTCGGTAAAGAACATTTTTGTCGCCAGTCGGTAAACGGCCACTTCTTGTCCGCTTGAAATGCACGACAAAGCGCAAAAATCGTGCATGTGTTACAAAAATATACAAATATATTAATTAGAGATTATTAAATACTTTTTTTTTACTTATATATATGGGTATTACTGTCCTTTACCAGGTAGCGGGTTGCAAACCTTATCTCCGTCATCGAAAAATTCAGAAAAACATTTTTCTTAAAATGTCTTAGAAAAATTCAGACTGATGGGGATTCTAACCTGCGTCCCTTGAGCGGTCGTTGTCTTAAGAGGTACGCGTTTACCAGTTGAGTTATCGACAGCCTTTTTTAAAAAAAATAAAAAATCGAATTTGAACTGTATCTTGAATAAATTTTATTTTTACTAAATTTTCCACGCTAAAGATGTAAGTCTTGAAAAAATACAACTTTTTTATATTTAACAATTTTTACAAAAACTTCATTTAAACACAAATGAATTTCATCAAATATCTAGAATTCACTCTAAATGCATAAATCCATAATAAATCCTTTGTTAATTCTTAATTACATTCTTGAATATACCCTGAAATATGAAGAATATCTACATATATGTTTCATGATATATTAAAAGTTCTAGCAAATGCTAGCAGCGCAATACACATTTTTTTTTTTTTTTTTATTATTATTTAACGTCGTCATGTTTGTGCTTCCATGTGGTGCTAATCGACGACGGGGGTCTGCGGTGTGTTTGTAAACAAAGCACATGTAATTTTTACAGAGGTGCTTGTATCAATCGGCAGAGACTAGGATTCGAACCCGGGTCACCGGCGTGGGAATCCGACACTCTACCGACTGAGCCGCCGCAGGCCCCAACGCAATACACATATTTCAAATTTTGCTACTAGAGTTCATCTATAGAAAATCATTCTGCGTTAATATAATTGCTATTAAATTTGTAAATTATGTTCAAAAATATTATCCCTCGACGTAAAACAATTATCTAATTTTATTACAAATTTGTTTTTAATTCATTACTTACTTTGTTACTAAAGTGGGCCTGCGGCAGCTCAGTCGGTAGAGTGTCGGATTCCCACGCCGGTGACCCGGGTTCGAATCCTAGTCTCTGCCGATTGATACAAGCACCTCTGTAAAAATTACATGTGCTTTGTTTACAAACACACCGCAGACCCCCGTCGTCGATTAGCACTACATGGGAGCACAAACATGGCGACGTTAAATAAAAAAAAAAAAAACTTTGTTACTAAAATATAATATTTATTTTAATTACATTTTTTTATAATAAAATAGTTATTACGTTCTAACAACATTAAATATATCAGTAACTAAATATTTATTTTTTTATTCTTTTTTAATGTGATTCTAAACCAACAGGGATCAATAAAATTTACATGAATTCTCAGAATGAGATAACAAATAATTTAAAAAAACCGCATATTTACAGGTATCCGCCAAAATTGGAAGTTCATTATGCCTCAAATAATATAATTTTATACGTTTCTAAATTCTAAACGTTTTGTTATTACACTTTTTTAAATATAAAACTATTTTATCTTGATTAAAGCAAAATCTAGTCTTCAACAATTTTCAGATCCCTAAACTGTTTAAATTAGAAATCGATAATAATTAAAAAGACGCATATGAATTTGAGATTTATTATATACAGTATATAGGGTGCATACGCATATACCCACATAAATACGCATTCAAAATGTGATTGTATAACAAATTTGATTGAAAAATTGTATAATTAGAACGGTAGAGTTCAAATTGAGAAGTAGAAGAATTCGATGACTCACTGAGCTAGACTATTTCAAGCTTGGGAGAGACATGCTCCCAACATCGAATCGAACCGACTCCAGCTTGGTGTGCAAAGGGTTTGCCGCTACATTGAATTTTGATAATACTGTGTCAGAAATATGACAGCCCTAAGATTGAATTATGAAAGTACGGTGTTATTAAACTTTATAGAATCCGGAACTACTTGAACTTTTTCTGGACGAAATTTCTTTCCATACAGGGTCCATATGGACCTATAAGTTCCGAGAGGGCTGTAAAATCATAGATCGATAAAATTGTGATTTTATCGTTTATTTTTTTTTATTCCATCAGGTAACTTAGAAGAAAGTACATAAATTGGTAGAAATTTGATTTATTGTTTTTTCTCGTTTCGACAGTAATATTAAAGGGGCAAGCCACTTTTGACACCTGTAAAATTGCATAAATTATAGACATTAATAATTTTTTTTTAATACAAATTTTGAAACTTTTTGTGTCAAAATATATTATATTTACCTATAATTTAAGCTCTGGTAGACATAATTTTATCAACAATAAATAGCATCGTTTTCGAAGAGAAGTTAATTTACCGCAGGGTTCCAGTTGCATCGATTTACCATTTTATATGATCCAGGGCTTAAATTGTTTGTTTCTTATGTGGCTATGATCGGAGTGGAGCAGAATTTTGAGAATGTACCTCATTTTCTTATTATAGTCAAGAATGTTTAAAATTATACAGAAAAAATAGAAAAATAATGATATAAAGTATAAAAACGTTACTTATTTAATGTAATTATAGTTCTTCCAAAATTCTACTCCACTCCAACCATAGCCACGGCAAAAACAAACATTTTAAACCGCGGATCATGTAAAATGGTCCGCCGGAGAAACTGGAACCTGGCGGTAAATGAACTTTTCTTCGAAAACAAGGTCTTTACATGCATGGAAGAGTAGCGATGCTATTGTTGATACAATAAAGTCTTCCAGGGCTTAAATTATAAATAAATATAATATATTTTGTCAGAAAAAGTTTCAAAGTTTATCTTAATGAAAAAAAAATGATGAATGTGCAAGATTTATGCATTTTTACAGGTGTCAAACTGGCTTGCCCCCTTAAATCAACATATCTACAAAGACTGACGAAAATAGCCCTGGGTCGAATGAGATATTTATCAAATGTTTAAAGAAACGCTGCCAACTGAATTGGCACTTAGCTTTCTCAAAAAAATATCAGTCATGTCATTATCTGTTGATGGATTTGACAAAATACGTAATATTTTATAAAGCAAATTTGTTGAGAAGATCATAAGTGCATAAGCATTAAAAATAATTTAAGTTTAAATGTTACTTCAAAATTAAGGTCGTGCACATATATTGATTAGATTATATTAACTGCTGTTTGAGTCCGGATGAGTTACACACATATACATATAAATACAACACATGCACATGAACGCACGCATACACACGTACACACATAAAAACATACATACATACATACACATATATATACATCTGGTCATAAATCTGGTTTTCGTGAAAAAAATTACAAAAAATCTTATCAAAATCGTGCTAGTAGGCTTATTATCTCTTTAACAATTTATCACTGTAACTTTTATAGGAAAATAAAAGATTTAAAATATCGTTGTCCAACAAAATGAATTCTTGTAAAATTTTATTTATTTTTCTTAAACATCAATGAATCTTATGGCTTGAAATTTTGCAGCACATACAAAACTAATATTCAGTAAAAATATAATTGAATTTTATTCTTTAATTTTCAAGTTATAGTGGCTAGAAACAAAAATCTAAACATGCGGTATAACAAATGAAAAATGGTACATTTCGCATCGTTTCCAATCTCGAATTGACGGATTTTATGAGTACTTTATTGTGAAAAAAAAATTGCTTCTCAAAAACAACAAACTGTAAACGTAAATTGTAATTTCTTTGATCAGGATACAATTATGAAGAAATTAAAAAATACGTGAAACTAATAAAGCAAAGAATGTTACAAATTTTATGGTTTCGAATTTTTTAAATAAACAAATACGCTGAAATCCAGTCATTCTTATTTTTTGAGGTTATTTTTGCTAATTTTATAGCTTTCATCTATAATTTCTATATTACACTTAGCTTTCTTAAACTAAATAAATTGTTCCAATATGAATTTCTTTATTTTAATACATTATTTTAATTTGCTAGATTTCTGTCTTATTAATCGCTCAAAAAGGTGTTTTTTTATCATCGATTGTTTATAAGAAAAAAATTACAAAAAATTATAACCTTGTCATCATAGATGGTATTATCGATTTAAAAATATTGAAATAGAAAAATCGTTATAAAACCAAAATGATTCCAGGAATCTTTAATTCTTTTCTGATTTCGTATGTTTATCAAAATAACAATTAAAAAACGGTTTGTTTAATAGAAAATGACCGCGACATCTTCAAGGTATAAGCAAAAACATATAATCTCAAATATCTTGAAAGATAAGAGACCTAACAGTCTTGGCAAAGAACTCAGCTAAGAGATAGTGCAAAGCTACCTTTTTCAGCTCAATTTATATTAAACATTTTCCATCATATGTTTCCGAAAAAATGTTTTCGTGTACAATAAAAGAGGAAAGATAGCTTATAGAAGATTTTGCGTTAGGGAAGATAGATAATTTTATTCCCTTTCAAATGCATATACCCTGAAGCGATCGTATTATTTCTACATACCAAAATAATTTACCTGATTGATTTCAGAATAACGTAAAATAAAAAAATCTTTATAAAAAAGAAACGAGTCGATGAATCTTAAAATTTCTTTTTAATTCCGAATCTTAATTAAGAATTGAAAAAAATAAGCTCCAGTAAGCTAAAAATTACCGCGCCGTTCTCGAGATATAAGCTATCAATGAAAAAACAACACAACCTCAAATATTTTGAAAAATAAAAGTGCTTATGATCTGGGCAAAGAACTTAGCCAAGAGATAGTTAAAAGCTATCTATCTTGAAATTTTCAAAAAGAATAATGCCGTTTACTCAAGTTATCGACATAGAAAATAGACTGTTTTTATCAATTGATTTTTTCTTGGCAAAAGAAAAATAATAAGGTTAAGAAAATTTACTGAACATTTCTTTCCATATTTCTAATCATCTCAAATTTTTTCAAAAACTTTTCGTCATATGTTTCTGAGATATTACTGTTTAAACAAAAAATGACGTTCTCGTGTATAACAAAACAAGGGAATGACCTTATGCAAACTTTCAGGTCGGAAGACTTAGGTAACTTTATACTCTTTCAAATGCCTTTTCGCTGGTTTAATGATATTTTTTCTAAGGTCTTAGAAAACTCGAAAAAGTAAAACTCAAAAATCGAAAACCCGCTAAAAAACAAAAATGCATGGTTAAAGAAAAATAAATATTTTTGAGCCGTCATCCTTAAAACAAAACAAAAAAACTGAGCCCTAAAACATTAATTTATACTGTGGATTACTCGAGATATGGTGGTACACATGCATACACACACACATGCATACACACACACACATTCATACGGACATTCTCTAACCATAGTGTACTTTGATTCTAAATGGCCCAAAACATATTTCTAACATGGTTTAAAGAAAACGATTTTTTTTACTATTACATAGCTTCCTTTAGGAGGAAGCAATATAATATATACGATAGTTTTTTTTATTCATTTTATTACTCTATAAATAAAAGAATGTATTTTTTAATAGTCTATGAAAAATTTTTAGAAAGACAATCTATTACACTGAAACTAATAAAATATACAATAAATATACCGGCGTTAGGCCAGTGATCGGGATCACTTCTCTCGATCCCAACACCGGCGCGCAAGTACTAAGGTGCACACGCGCTCGCGTATTATACCCAGCCGTCCCTCGTGCAGGTAAAACAAAACTCAAAAAGCCGGCAACTCGTTGCCGCGACACCTCCCCTCCAATCCCCTGCTCCGGCGAGCCTGACGTCACGCCACGTGACCGGTAGGCGTGACCCCGACTCCCACCAACTCTCGCTCTCTCTCTCACTCCCTTTCGCTCTCGCTCTCTCCTTCTCTCTCGCTGCTACAGTCTATACGCGCGTATAGGATATACGCGGCGGCGCGAGCGAGCGACGGCCTTGGTGGGGGTTGTTTGGCAGCGGCGGCGCGCGTTTGTTTAGTTGCCCGCTGACAGCGGCCGTGGGACGAGGTGTGCTGTGTGCGCGTCGCTCGCTCGCTCGATCTCTTTCTCTTGCAGAGTTCTCGAACTGCAACCGGTGCACGCGCGCGCGCGCGCGAATCGACTCCCGGCGAACCTCGTCTCGAGGAGAGCATCCTCGGTTCTGATTTACTCGTGGTGGTACTCGCGATACCGGCGATTTACGGAACAAGGAGAAAAGAATTCATTGTGATGCGAGGAAATAAATTGTGTACTCTTGCCGCAGCGCAGCCGAAGGGAGCGTAAGGAGGCTCTTCTTTCCTTACCGATCTGCCGAAAGACCGAGAGTTCGACGCTTGGTCCCGGCTTGCTGCAGTTTTCTATCCCTATAACTTATACGTGCTTTGTTCCGTTCATACATACCTCATTGTCGTTTACCTGTGCGCTGCTTTGTTTTGTCGACCTGTTGTCCGGCGTTCTGCACTGCTGCCGATTGCTTCCACCCCCCCCGCCCCTCGAAGACAGGGTTGATAGCTGCCTGTCGGTGAAAAGTCGCGGGGCATGTCGCCGTTGTCGCCGCTGCTGCCGATCATGACGATGATGTCTCGCTGGTGATGGCTGCCGCAGAGAGCAGAGGATGTCACGCCGCAAGCAGAGCAACCCGAAACCGCTGAAACGTGAGTGTCCTCGTTATGTGTTTTCTCTGGTTCACGCGCTTTTCACCGTCTTTTCTCATTTATCATGTCGTTTTGAATGTCCGAGCTTGGCCCGCGAAGACGCCACGTTCGCGCGTGCCTTTTTTGCTACCAGTGAGCGTGCGAAATAATACGTATTTAAATGTTGTTTCTCATGAGATTTGGTACCAGTGTAATAATTTAGTGCCGAGCGTCAGGTTCAGCAAGAAAGGAGGATGTCTACTGTTTATATGACAAATCTTGAAACAATTGGGAGCCATATATATTTTTAAATCTTATATTTTTTCTCTGCAGATCAAATTTTTCTTCTAATTGAAGATCTTTAGATGCTTTAAATGATAAAATTGGTTTCATATATTTGCCGACATTTACTCTAGTTTAAACGTCCAGGCAATTTTCTTATGGGCCGTGGGCATCCTCCTTGCGCGCGGCGTCTGTCAGCTGACTATTCGAGGTTGACGCGTCACGTGGTCGCTTTCACGCGTGCACTGTGTCTGTCTGTCTACCCCCGGATTATTCTACTTTATCGTGCGCTACTTTCTATGTTCATGCTTCTTTTTCGCGTTATTTCTTAGTGTTGTTCGCTAATACGAGTGATTGTCAATGTTTTCTTGATATTTGGATATTTCTTGATGCATCTATTTGTTTAATGCTTCTGAAAGAATCGGCGTTATTTGACTTTCGAGAGATAACGAAATTAGTGGTTTTCGAAAGTTATTTGAACAAAGATAAAATTGATTGATATAGTTAATGTATTTGGTATAATATACGGTAGAATCTCCGATATACCTTATAATTAATCTAATCAATTGATGGACTTTTCGGGTAAATTCAAATGAGCATTCCAATAGAGCCGGAACCGGTTCTCAATCGGTGTCGAGAAAAAGGCCACATCCATACCGTTCACCAGATCTTACTATTAATATTAGTTATTGTATTCGCATTCTGCGATAAATTTCGATAACGCAAAGATTCTACCGTAAGTGTATTATATCTGATATAGCAAGCCAAATAAAAATAAGAATACACTAAATACTTTAGTTATAAGTAGCAAGTTATCGGTGAAACGAATATACACTAAACATAAAATATTAAGCTCGTAAAAAGTCTGAACAACAAAGCGAGTAGCTTATCAGTCACAAAGAAAGAACTCTGATAAAGGCAAATTTCCATTAACCAGCGTTATATTATGCATGTAAAATAGAAGCATATACATTACAAATAGATGATATTAATCGACTTAAAAAGGTTTTTAAGTTAAATAAACATGATTTTAAAACGTCGTGTAAATCCCCTTGATAGCAAATTAGCTCACATTCATTCTAATTATTCGATATAGCATACTATTGAAATAAATCAAATTGACCAATTGTATTACTATTCAAGTTTTATTATTACTCCTGAATTAGAATCATATGATTATACTATATTATATAGTATAAGTACATCTAAGGATCTGTTCAATCTTGAACTTACTCATCTTCAAATGATAATTTATCAATATTTATGCGTAATGTATGCTAATTAAAAATAAAAACTATATAAGTTTAGTGAAGTGGAGAAGGTAGAATGCACATTTATACTTATACAATATTTTTTCAGTTTCGTATAAATTTCGTTAGAACTGCTTAAGAAAATTTAGTAATTATAAATTCAATCCTGTTATGAAAGTAACATGTGTTTGGTTTGAAGTTGATTTTCACTTGGTACTATATTTCCCGTAGTACCCGTGAACACCTGATTTGAATGGTATACAATACCAACGTATAAATTCGCAAAGACTGTATAGCGGTTATAAGCTACCGCGCGATAGCATCGCATAGTTCTTCGATGCTTCTGCCGTGCGACGTACAAGTGAAAAAAGAAGAAGAAGAAGGAACGCGCAAAAAAAGGAGTATAGTAGAGGAACAAGGAAGAAACGCGAATGGGCAATAAAATTGTCCATTTGGAAGGAGAAAGAGCGAGGGAGCGAGAGAGAGAGAGAGAGCGAGAGGGGGGCTTTATTATAGCGCGAGATAAGCCACGCGAAAAGTTTTGCACGGCGCGGGGCGAGACTATACCTACGTACTATATGCGCCACGTGGAGGAATCGAGACGCGGCGCGCTAGCCGGCCGATCTACAAGCGTGACGGGAAAGGCGATATGAATTTCTTATCTGCGCCTCGCTCGCGCGATTCTCGCTCGCGAAGCTTTGTTTCGCGTGGCTGTGTGTGTGTATATATATATAAATATATATAGCGAGGAGATCGCGCGGCATCCCCGCGACGAGGCGACGGAACTTTGCGCGCTCGGCACGGCGCAAGAGTGTATAAGGGACGATAGCGTTAATTAACGGATTATCGCCGCGCGCGGAGAAAATTTCGCGCGAGCGCTCGCCGCCCCCGCGCATCAAGCGCAGGAGGAGCGACGGTGATAAAGGTGCTGCTGCGTGCTGCTTTTGCGCGCCAGCTTTCTTTTTTAGGGAGGCTTTTGTTGATCAGGTTTTGTTTGTTGGATGTGTTTTAGAATTAATGATTAAGAATTGGACTGGAATAGAATATTGAAGACTATTCATTTTCTTATTCATGTTAGTGCAAGTGTGTAAACTATATGAGTGCAAAATATAAAATATTTACTAAGCTTAGCGATGGTTAAAAACATTCTTCAAACAGAATACTTAAAATTATCAGTGCATTTTTTATTTACAAAAGTATACGAACTTTGTAGATAAAAAGAACAAAAGTGCTTTAGTTAGCATATACGATCATTTTTTGTACTTTATTGTATAGAAATTTTAAGATATACGCTTGACATTAATTGTATACGTGTACATCAATAGTTATTGACTTGCTTGATTAAGACTTCAAAAATATTATCTTGACGAAAAAGTCATAAACTGGCGCTACTTCATTATGAGTTCGCTAGTTAATAGTTAATCGCTTAAAATAAATTTAATTTGCGATAAAAATTATCATTTTACATGTAAAGTCGTTTTCCTTATCATGAATTTCTTAGAATTAAAATATTCATTTTTTATGTAGAATGAAAAATTAGCAATACGTTCAGTACGCATTTTTTAAGCATGTTTCTTTCTATTTCCGATAATTTTTCATTGCAATAATAATAATATTAATAGTCTATCAACAATTTTTTTGTAAATAACCTCATTTCTTCACAATTTTTCGTTAACTAAAACGTTCATTTGTACGTTCAATAGTACTTGAAAATTTATTTATTAATATTTGAATACCGTTAAAATCGGAAACAAAGCAGTTAGGCAAATCTTAAATTTAATCTTCTGTTTCACAATAACAAAACAAAAACAAGACGAAATAAAGTAGAATTAATTGAAACATTTATAAATTATGGACAGTACAGTTAACTATAAATATGTACTCAATATTTTTGGGTATTATCATTGATCTCAAAATTTCCAAGAAATCTCTCAAAATTCAATAATTTACTGTAGGATCATATGCGACTGCCGAGTAATTTGATTTTATTTTCTCTATTACTAGATGAACTGCATGTCTTTATATTTTTGGTTAGATTGAATGGCTAATAGTTAATTACAATAACGAGTTTTAAGGAGGGTCTTTCGCTAGATATAGGGCATAGAACAAAAAATTATATGAGAGATTATAAAGGTTCTATGATAAAACTAATGAAATGTACTTAATAATAGTCCATAACTACATGAAAAAAAAAATTGTTTAGAAAAAATCGTGATGTCACAAGTGTAAATATTGTCAATTCGAAAAATATTTAGTTGAATCCCAATTTCTTTTTTATTTCTTAACCAAATTTAATGTTTCTGTGTTTATTTTTTTCCTAAAACATTTCTCTACAAAGTTAACGGAATAAAATTATAAAATAACATATACGTGATTAGAAAAAGCCAATTGTTTATAAAATTTTACCCGTTTACTTATAAATAATTTTAGCTTTCTCTTATTACAGATATATTATTTTATAATTTTCTTTCGTTAAATTTGTAGAGAAATATTTAAGAAAAAAAAATAAGTCCCGAAACATCAACATTGATTAAGAAATAAAAAAAATTGGGGTTTAACTAAATATTTTTTAAATTGACAATATTTACACTTGTGAGGTCACGATCTTTTTTGAACAATTTTTTTTTATCATGTAGTTATGGACTATTATTAAGTACATTTCATTAGTTTTATCGTAGGACCTTTATAAACTTTCATACGATTTTTTATTTTTAAGCAACAATAAAACAGGCCATGAATTTTCTATATTTTTAAAATAAGAAAATAGTTCAGTTTTTCTGTTTCGATGAAACGCTTTTTGTACATTATTAAAGAGTAGATAAATCAAAGTCTTGATCTCAAATGGATTCTTCAAGTTATAATGTGAAAATAAATTAATAATTTAGTCTAAAATTTTTTATGGTTAAGGGGTTACCTGTACGTGTAAATCGCACTTTTCGAGTATTTTTATTTCAAAAGTATTTATATATTTTTGTTCAGCTGTTTTTGTATTTGAAAGAGTACATATTCATTTTTTTGAAGTATAAATATCTAATTTTGGAAGAGTTAAAGGCGGTGACGTGCGGACACATTTTTTAGCAGGGACCACTCCTGCTCCGAACTGGGTCATGAAATCGATATTTCCAACGGGATTCGTTAGTATAATACTTAATCTAGTCTTTAATCGATGCATTTTTAAACAAATAAACCAGGACATAATGACGGCACTTTAATCAATAAACACAAATTTTAGAAAAAAAAGTTGAATTTTCAGTTATAGAAAAATAACTATGCATTGCAAACTAAAATCCATTGATCAAGGACTAGCTTTTGGTATTGAGAAGAACTAGGCAAACTTTTAGAACAAGCGATAAAATGGATCCCAAGAAATTGTGGGCATCGTAAACAACTTTTATGAAAAAGTACATTTCGAGAAAAACGCATTTGAAGTTTCAATATTATGTAGGCGCGCTCCGATATGGTTTTGCTTCGAGCGCTGTAGCCTGGAGAGTGTTCGCCGGATTGATTTGAAATTTTGAGGAAACATTTTCATCAAGATGATATACTTTAAGATTATTTTATTTCCCAAAAATCGATTTTTTGACCCATTTCAAGTGCAGATAACCCCTTATGCTAGTTAACTACTAGCTATTTATTATAGCTATTAATTACTTTTCAAACCATTTTTTATGGACGAATTTCTACAAGGAAGAGGTATTTTTAGCTGCACTTTTGACACATTTAAGGAGGTAAAGTGGTATCTACTAGAGTCTGCTAAAAATGAGGAAAAAATTATTAGTAATTATGTGTGACATGGATTACAAGTAATTAAAGAAATAAATTTAATATTTAAAAATATAATTTTAATGAAACATTTTATCCCTGTTGGATCTCTACATCTTGCACTTAACTCAAATTAGCAGTAGTAGAGCACCGATGCATCATTTTAATTCCACAATGAGTTTGCCATCGGTTTGTTTCTAACGGATGGTCTATCAGTGTTTTTTTCCTTTCAATCCCAATCAGGATTCGCCTGTAGGTTATGGTTTCCCGATATGTCGGACGCTACCAGTCGCAAATTCGTCAAGTAATTTTTATTATTTATAAAACTATGTTCAATTAAAATTACTACAACTTTTATAAGTGAAGTGAAGAGAATATAAATACAAAAGTAACTTTTAGATGCTATTATTACGGCATACGAAAAGAAGTAAAATGTTCCAGAATTGTGTCTCTTTTATTAATTTAACTTCCATAGATTTTAATTGGAAAAAATATGTTAGTATTTTATGTTTCAATTTGAAGATAAAATATATAAATTCGCAAAACGAAATAATTATTGTGAATGAGCTCAAAGAATATTTCGATACGAATTATAAGCTTGATAATTTGGAAATATTTAATAAAACTTTGAATTTTTAATAAAGTACCGAAAATCAGAAGGTCAAATAAGGCACGCAGACGTGAATATGTAAACTTGTTGACATTCGCTATGAAGAGTATGATGACTATTTTATTTGTCAAAAAATCAGAAAATGCTTTGAAATTGATCTTTGCAAAATTCAATTTTGCAATTTAATATTTAATTATCCTTATGATATAAAATTAATTTTTGATGAATAAGAACAAGTAATAATGTAAAAAGACTCTCAAATAAGAATAAATAAATCACTTATAGGAAAACAAAGAATAAAAGTATCAATAATTTTAGCAGAAACTAAGTTGGAAAGAATAACATTCGCATACAACCTGGGTTTACGGCGATATTTACTCCGCACTCGTTATAAAGACCCCCCGGAATACTCACAAAATATGCTGCTGGGAAAAACCCAAAAGTGGAACGAAGCGCCAGAACAGCAAAACGCAATAATAACAATTATGTAGAGAAAACATGCCCAACTTGTAAACTTTCTTGAAAACTTTTCTCCAATTCCGAGCCAATTAATTACACTTACATGGGGGACCACGGAGTACGGGTCACGGATATCTAGTATATAAGGTTATTAAGTCTATATTTTAAACCAAATATCCAAAAATTACTTAAACCGCAGGGGGGTTAAGTTAGTTATATGTCTTTGAACCTCTTTAATTATTTGTGCTGAAAACAGAAACCAATATTTCTAGACCTCTTACAAGTGTCCACATATATTTCGGCCCTTCACGCGGGTGCTTATATCTTCACTCCTCAAATCCAAATTCAGCATTTATATAGACTTAAAAATCATCGAACTCAAAGGTCACAAAAGTGATTATACAATCCGAGTATTTCACGCGGCACCTCCTACATCACGTCGCACGCGTTACTTCACAGCTGAATCACCATATAGCCGTAGAGAGCCCAAAATGACGCTAATGACGTGCACTCGCGGCGGCGTATAGCGTAAAGACGTCCCGCGGCGCGAGGCGGCCGCGTAGGGCCGCCCCCCGTCGCGGGAGTCCCTCTCCGATCGTCAAATTAATAAGCGATGATTTCATAAAATGCCTCTCTCGCCGCGTTGAATCGCCTTCCCGGTATCAGCCGTGTAATATCGCCGCACACCATCGCCGCCGCTGCAGTGCTTCCATCGCAGAGGGAGATGCACGATCTGGAGGTGGAGCGGTTATGACTCTTCCATGCTGCTTTTTCTCTCGATCGCGTCCGATCCTACAGTTGTATACACTCCTCCCTTTTGCTTTTTTCCTTCTTGCGGCCGATCGCGTTTCTGTATAGAGGTGTACTCCTTCTTTTCGCTTTGATGGATATGAAATTTTATTGATTAATGATCTGTGAGTTGGGTTTCAGTGCGTTTATACGGTGTTGATGGTGTCGTTTTATACATTAGAGATGTGGGCTTATTATCGTACCTAAATACCTATAAACCTTAGTCTATTATATTGTGATTTTGTAGCTGCAAGATACGTGTATTTTAGACGCGACGGGGAATAAGGTAGCTGATAAAGAAGGAACTTAAACTATGTGGTTTCATTAAGCTACCTAATAGGGTGGCTGCATTTCCGATTTAAATCTTAATTAGCTAATTCTTTTATCTTGAGCGTTTACATAAAATTTTCTACAAATCTGCTTATAATTAATTTATCACTTAAATTACAAAGATATTGTAAATTAAAAAAATAATTTAAAAAAATTTGAAATCTTGAATCTTTTACATGTTTAGTAAAGAACAAAATAAACCTTGAAATCTTACAATAAGATGAGATTAGTAAATTCTTTAAGAGTAAAGCATAATGCATCTGGTGACCGATTCGAGGCCCATAATACATTCCACCCGGGATATTAAACACCTTCAAAATATGTGATTATTTTCAATTTAACTTTCTTTAAACTTATACATGGGCCGTACGTAAACAAATTTAGGGGACTTTTTATAAGATAAAGGCTAATATAACAATTTTACTAATATAATTACTTGCTTAATATGAACAGTAAAGTACTTATTACAACAAATAATTTATATTATACATATTAAATCAAATATCATATAATTAATGTAAAAAGCTATTGAATTGTCTTCGGTGGTAAGGAAATAATGATCTTAACAGTATCTATACTGATCCATTTTATAAAATTCGTCTTTAACTTTGATTTTGGAATATAATCAAACCAGAATGAAAATCAAGTATCAAGTAGAATAATTAAAATAAAACTGTATACAAAGCATGCAAAATCTTTGCCGCCGTTCTGCACTTCTTCCCTTCACGCAAACGCAATAAAACCGAAATCAGCGCAGCCTTCGGCAGAATGAAGAGCAGAAACGCGCCGCGCGCGCGTAAAATGTAAGTAAAAGTCGAGGCGCGCTCAATCAGAGTGAAGAGGTATATAGGCAGCCTGGAAGTAAAACGCACGTGTATATCTCGCGAGTAGCCGAGGCCGCGGCTCGTCGTGACTGGGTCGGATCTCATGCCGATTCCTTCAATTACACGCTGCCATGCCCGTACAGCCGGCACCGGCGCAGCCGCCGCTGTTCGTCCCTTGTAAAATCGCCGCGCACGGCTAATCTCTTCTGCATCCATCGTGAAAAGGCGAACGACAGAGAGAAAGAAGAAGAGAGAGAGACAGAGCGAGAGCGAGAGTATCACCGGTAAAACGAGCTGCTGCAGCTGAAACAAAAGAATCAAATCTCGAAATGAAGGAGGCGCAAAAAGAAGACGAAAAAGATGCACTCTCCGCACGCGGAGGGTGGAGGGAGAAAAAGAGAGAGAGAGAGACGGGAGATCAAGGCAGAATAAAAAAGAAATGGGAAAGGGAGAAAACAAAAGAGCGTCCGAGAAGTCGCTAACTCGCAAATCGTGCCTGCGCGAGAGCGCTGCTTCTCTTTCTCTCTCTCTCTCTTTCTTTCTTTCGATATCAGTGTCGATCGTACGCTACCCCTCCTCTCACGCGGTCGGTGCAGAGCCGCAGCCTGACAGAGACTATGGCAGAACAGCAGCAGCAGCAGCATCAAGAAAAGGTATATACACGCAGCAGCGGAGGGAAGAAAGAAGTCGGTGGGCCCGTTGCAGCAGCAGCATGCAGCTCTTCTGTCTTTGAGAGAGAGAGGAAAGGACGAAGAGAGAAGAGCCCCCGAGAATTGAGGGGAGGACTGCCGCTGCTCTTATCTCTCGCGCGGGCCGCGCCGCGCCGCGCGACGGTCACTTATTCCGCGCGTGTGTGCAGTGCGGTGCCGCGCGCGCGCGCTGCCTTCTTATCCCTTCGGATTCATGGTGCGTTTGCGCGAGCAAAGCGCGGAGCGAGTCTATATACCTATCGGCCGGCTGATCTCGCCTAGTTAGCCTCGCGCCGCGAGCTCTCGTTCTTCGTCGCTTGCTCCTGTGCTCGGGG